>CAJVGC010000065.1:28821372-28857371 GCA_910822075.1 Senecio squalidus | reverse complement strand
TTCATGATCCTCATCAGTTATTTGACTCACACTGAGTAAGTTATGTTGTAATCCTTCCACATATGCTACTCTCTTGAAAGTGACAGCTCCAGCATGAATCTTTCCATATCCACGTGTCATTGATACCCCGTTGTCTCCATATCTCACTTGAGGCCCATCTTCTTCTTTATAGTCTTGTAGAAAAGACTTCATTCCAGTCATGTGTCTTGACGCTCCACTATCTAGATACCATTTTGTAGAGTCCTGCACATGAAATAGAAGATGTTAGTTCCTTTAGAGTGGATCCATGAACTGGAGCAGGTTTAAGTTCAGGTTCAATCTTGCAGTCAGTTTTGGGACTGGTATAGTTCCATTTGTTTATTTCCTTCATGCAGTTAACAGAATAGTGACCTATGACACCACAGTATTTACAGGGGTATCTTTGACTCGAGATGGGACTGACTTAGTTTTAATGGGTTGCACAGATGTTGTCTTTAATGGAGAACTGTTTCTTTGCTTTTGAGGAGAAACCGAATTTGATGAAACTGACCTGGACTTTGATGAAACTGACTTATGTGAGGCTGACCAATGTTTTGGTGAGACTGACTTTTGAAAATTATTTTTCTTTGGTCTAGACTGAGCCAGTTGTTTACAAAACACAGCTTCATGCCCTTTTTCACCACAATTGTAGCAAATTCTCTTAGGAGGAGTTTTGGGCCTGAACTGATTTGGTGATTTGTTCCTGACTAGAGTTTTGACTATATTGGTCAGTTCCAACAATTGATTTCCCAGTTTATCAATAGTTTTTGTTCTATGACTTTTATTCAGATTCTTGGGAGTGACTGGGCGTTGAATCTTGTATTTACTCACAGGCTTGGGCAATCTATTAGTTAGATGCACATAAGCTTTTTCAGTATGCACAGTTTGTTCAGTTTCAGATAAATTGACACAATCAGACTGAGAAGAACATGAAGAATCACTTTTATTAGAAACTTTAGAAATTAAAGGTTTTACAAAAGCATTTGACATCATTATTTTTTCTCCTTTCAAGTAAGTGAAAGTGTTTGGAAGAATTTCTGGTTTGAAAATAATTTTTTCTCTTTCAGCTTTTTCAGCTTCTTCTTCTTCTTCAGTCATATACTTCTTCAAACTGAATCCCTCCCCCAACACTGCTTTAACTTGTTTGGGTACCTGTCTGCTCAAACGATCTTCAATTTTTGAGGATGATATGCACCATGATTTGCAAACTCTTTTATAATGCTCAGTTTCTTCTCTATGTTTATGGTTTTCTTTTGCAAGATCACTATAAGCTTCAGTCTGAGCATTTAAAATTACTTTATAGCTTTCTAGTTCAATTATTTTATCATCTTTAATTTTCAAATTATTTTCAAGATCTTTGAATTTTTGTTTGAGTTCAGCTTGTTCTTCTAAAGTGGTGGTCAAGTCAACTAAAATATACTCAAACATTTGAAGTTTTTGTTCATTTGTGTAAGAGTTGAAATTGTGTACCTTATAAAGCTTTGACTTGTTCCAGTCTGAGTTACAACTCAGTCTCTCAGCTTCCTTCAGATCCTTTTCAAACTGAGATGCAGATTTCTCAGCTTCAGTCACCTCTTCTGTAAGTGCCATCAAACATTTATCCACCACTTCTTCATCTTCATCAGATGATAGTTCCTCATCTAGCCATTCTTCAGCAAAGAATGCCTTTTGCTCAGCTAGAGGCTTCTGTGTGTTTGAACTGTTGCCTTTCTTGTATTTAAGATACTTCTGTCGATATCTTTGGGCCCTCTCAGCAACTTCGTCCATGTGTTCAGTATGAGCATTCTTTACTTTACAGTCAGCAGCCATATGACCATATTCATTGCATTTAAAGCATTTCACCTTTTTCAGATCAAAAGGTTTCTTTCCTTTGTAGCCTGCCTTCTGTTCAAGCTTCATAGTTAGTAGAGCAAGCTGACTCTTCAATTTCTTGACCTCAGTTTCATCATCTGATTCTGAGTCTGAGTGGGACTCAGATTCAGATGAGTCAGCTTTAGAATAAATTTCTTTATTCCTTTTACTGGTTGCAACTAATGCAGCTTCAGGATCCCTTGCAGTTCGTCTATTGTTAATCTTTTTCCTTTCTTGAGATTCCTCAAAATTTAACAATAAGCCAAAGAGTCCTGGCAGCTTGTAGGTGGACAGTTTCTCGCTAACTACAAGAGATGTAATAACAGATTCAAATTTGTTAGGTAAGATGTCAACAAATTTCTTACAGATTTCATCATCTTCCTTTGTTACTCCTAGAGCTGACATATCATTCAGCATAATTTGAAATCGTGTGTGAACATCAGCCAAAGTCTCCTTTTCTTTCATATAGAAATTTTCATAGTTTCTAATGAGACTGTTTAATCGTTGCTCTTTCACCACTGGAACACCTTCATAAGTCACAATTAACGTGTCCCATAGTTCTTTTGCAGTTTTGCATCCAGCTATTTTTGAAAATATTTGTTCAGACACTGCATTTCCTAAAATGCTTCTGGCTTTAGGATCAAGATTGTACAACAACTTGTCTTGATCTTTCCATTGAGATTTGGTGGTTTGAACCCATCTAGCACGTTGAACTACTTTATCACCTTCCTTTACTGCATCAATGTGCTTTCCAAGGATTATGGGTCCTTCAGTTATTATTCTTATCATTTCTTCATGAATTCCTGAGAGATGCCACTCAGCTTTAAGCTTCCAATGGGCAAAGTTATGACCATTGAAAACAGGAATTCCTTTACCACCCATTGCAGGTGAGTTTGAAGATGATGACATTGTTTTGAGATTTTAAGTATTGATCGTTTAAGATTTATAAATTTATTAAAATTTAAATCTTATTTGCTCTGATACCAGTTGTTAGGTCTCAATAAGATCTCAAACAATGGCTAATCAATCACAAATAAGTATTTAGACGTTAATTATTATTAATCGATTGATTACTCAGTTCCTTGTTTATTATCGCGGAATTATAATAACAAAGAACACGTATAACACACAGTTATATTGCTTCAAAAGGTGCACCAATTACTAAGTTCAAGCTCACTATTTATACACAATAATAGTGAGCTTGATAAGTATGAATCTTAGAAAATATTCTAAAAGGATAGAAGATTTTATCTAACTAACATACCTAAATTACTGCCCTACGTCTCTTTATGAGTCTGAGTAGTCAGCTTCAGTCACTCAGACTCAGTCACTCAGATTCATATCACTCAGACTAAGACTTTAATTAAGAGATTTATTAACTTAGGTTAAATCTTTGATTTTCCTAACAAATTCAAAATAAGTTCAAAGTCTTAAAATTCAAGAATAGTTCAAAGTTCAAGATAAGTTCAAGTTCAAATAAGTTCAAGTCGCGTAGAAAGCGGTAAAAAGAGTGGTCATTACCTCAGTGGTGGGTTAAACCCACATGGGTAAGACAGTAAGTAAGCATATGCGTAAATAATAAAGACCTATGATCCTCGAGTTGTACCAACCACTAAGCTTAATATAACGTAAGATTTAGTTTTGCACACTAATCCGATTCTGGTCAAGTTCCGGCCCCTAGTTCCAGTCCAGAGTTCGAGTTCGCGAGAACTTAGTAATATGTACCCAGGTTGCTACCCTAAAGTAAGGAGTGACCGCTCCTAAGTATCAATACCCATATTTACTAACGACTATTGTTAATAGTGTGTAGAGTTCAGTTCCAAGAAAAATTTGCGGGGCATTTTGTTCGTTCTGTTCTAAAAATTTGTTTGTTTGTACTTACGACGTTTATATCCTCACCTAGGGTTTTGCTCCAAAATACAACCAAGCTATCATTGTCTAATCAAATATCCAAAGAGGCAAACCTATTTAGTCTAAAGTAAGCCAATCCGAATAAATGATATTGTCTACGCATATTAGTTACAAAGTTCCAAAATAGTCAAATAGTTCTCAAGTTCCAAAGTTCGAAGAGTTGCAAGTTCATAAAGTTTCCAAAAATAGATATGTAGCTCAAAAGTTCATAAAGTTTCCAAAAATAGCTAAGTAGCTCAAAAGTTCAT
Organism: Senecio squalidus; assembly: GCA_910822075.1. Classification (NCBI taxonomy): domain Eukaryota; kingdom Viridiplantae; phylum Streptophyta; class Magnoliopsida; order Asterales; family Asteraceae; genus Senecio; species Senecio squalidus. The sequence continues at coordinate 28,853,343 of CAJVGC010000065.1, read as the reverse complement.
AAAGTTTCCAAAAATAGATCACAAAATGTTGTACGTAAGTTCAAGCGCATAAATTAGTTTCACATAAAAGATATTGTTCACAAAGGATTTTGATCTCATGTTTCCCCCAAAAAGAGTACTTAAAATGTAAGAGTATCGGTCGGAGCGGAAACCGGAAATCACAGGTCGCCTAATAATACCAAGATAGTCCAATTATTATTATCTTATTATGTTATATACTTAAGATAATATAAATAAGTTTTTAATTAAACTTTAAGTGTCAAGGTTAAGTATTGCCCAAAATAGTCCCAAAACGGTGAAGGTTACGTTTTTGTCCAAAAGTCCAATTGTTACGTTTATTATTATTGTGTTACTTTTCTAATGAAATTTGGGCAGCGCTTCCAAGCCCAAATTTCATATCCAAAAATCCAAATGCCAATACCGCTCACAAAATACATACAACACTATGTTATATCCAAACAAGTCCATTTAAGTTCCAAAAGTTCATTACAAGACACCAATGTATATTTATTTTCCAAACTCAGTCCCAAAGTGTAATTTACGAAAAGTCAGCAAGTCAAACATGTCCAAAACATCTAACTAAAGCAATCGGGAAAAATCAGTCAGGCCTGTGCGCCGTTGTGACCTCTAGGACGGCGCACAGAGCCAGTTTTTCACCCCCGCTGCGTCGTCCTGGTCACGGGGACGGCGCACGGGTCGCGTTTTCGGGATTTTTCGATCAAAACGATTATTTTAGCCACGGATTTCAACATGCAATTGGTCTAGACTTAATAAAATGTTATTTTAACAGTTTCTAAAACATTTTTATCCATAAAACCATAGATCTAAATAACATTTCGGTTAATAATCGTTTTTGTACATAAAACGTTATAAATCTTTGTAAAAACTTATTTTGAATCCATAGATCATCCATGCAAGTTGTTATTTACATAAAAACAGTAATTTAAAAGAAATCTACCGGTGGAAATCGCTTAGATGATGATTTGGTGAAGTTTGAGCTCCGAAAATCCTTACAAAAATAGTCCTTTTTCGAAATATTTGACTCCCTCTTGATTATCTTGATGTTTCCACCGATTTGTATGGATAAAAATGGAGTTTGTTGGCTGTGATTCACTGGAACAAGGGTGTTTGCTAGAGAGAGTTTGAGAGAAAATGGGGTTTGAAAGAAAAAGTATGTGTTTTGTTGTTATAAAATGATGAAATGAAAAGAAAATAAAGAAAATCATTAAATGGGGGTCTTGGGACAGTGAATAACCAGTAAATGATTGGTTAGGTTCGAGTTTGATTGGTTGAAATTTGTTGGAATCGAGACATGCAAGAAATTCAAATTCAATACAGAATTCGTCCTCCAGGACGGCGCACATGTCCTCTGTGCGTCGTCCTGGACCATTTTTGTAAAATTTTTTGTGTTTTGGCCGATTTTGTACAAGTGTTTCGTTGGACCTTTTCGTTAACTAAAGTTTTAAAGTATGTTACATTATGAACTTAGGAAAGTTCATTAGGGGTTTTCTTGTTATTAGGACTTCAATAAGTTGGTTCCGGTTGTGATTCCGACACGAGCGCGTTTCCGATAAAAGTTCAATGTAAAGACACAAGAGACAAAACGAGAGGCATAGAACGTAAAGGGCGCCTGAAATTTGACGGTTGTCACAATGAACTTGCCTAAGTTCATTTGAAATCAATCGGGAACCTTAACGAACGAAAATGCCAAACGATAACGAAAAACGGAAATTTTGCTGAACCAGCCATTCAGCCAACGGCTGGGCTCCATACGGCGGCTGAAAGGCTCTGGACAGTTTTTGGTGACTCATTTTTGCATAAAAATTGAGTGGTGCCACTTGTTGAAAGTCGATTTGACCCCCCTTTCTACCAGAAATCTCTGTCCCAAGATGTTATTATGTCATTTCTTTTCATTTTCTTTCATTTTTGTATCACAAAACACACACACACACACATTGGTGTTTTCTCCAAAACTCTCCCAAACTTCATCCTTGTGGCTGTAAATTTCACCAAATAATCACTATAAAACATCACAATAATTTGTTATATTCATCAAAGGAGGCAAGAGGTGGTGATTCTTCCGCTTGGTTATGTTAGTTTTCATCATTTCCGGGTCAAATCTCCATCAAAATCGTCTAGATCTTAACACACTCTTTTCTTTGAGGTATAATAACTAAATCCTACTATTTTTATTTGCATTTTATCACTTGCATGTTTCATCTAACATCAAATAAAGGTTTTTATAAAATTTTAATGGTGCTTCATCTATAAACATAAGATTTATAAACTTTTTACATAGATCTTGTGTGACAACCGTCAAAAATGCAGGTGATTCTCAGTTAATTTATCGGTTCGAATCTCCAGTTACTCTTTTTATAGTGTTCATAATTCTCTAGCTCGTACATGTTGTGTATTTATTTTGTCGAAACCAGTGTCGGAATAACTCCCGGAATCGAATTATATAAGCCCTAATACCAAGAAAACACCTAATGAACTTTCCTAAGTTCATAACGTATCATAATTAAGAACTTTCAGTTAACGAAAAGGTCCAATGAAGCAAAACGTAAAAACGAAAAATCAGAAAATACTGAAAATGGCCCAGTGCGACGCACTGGTTGGCAGATTTCAAAATTTTCAAGTTTTTATTACTTATCTTGTTTTTATAAAAACCCCAACCAACCACAAACGAGCCTAGACCATCATTTACTGATTTTGGCAATCCCCAAAGCCTCTTAACATCATTTCTTTATTTTCTTTTCATTTAACCATTTTCTTTTGAAGAAAAACACACACACACACACACACAAAAACACTCTCAAAACCCTCTCAAGAAAAGCCCCAATCCAGCAAGTTCCAGCCATCAAAACCTATATTTTTACCATCAAAATCGTTTATTAATCAAAGCAAACAAGGAGGAGCAAAAGCATTTTCGGTTTCAAGCATTTTCATCACTTTTGGAGCTCTAAATCCTTCAAAAACATCATCCATCCACTTTCATCAGGTAGAAACCTTAATCTTATCTTTATTTACTGTTTTTACAAGTTGCATGTAAGATCTAAACCATAAAAACAAGTTTTTATGAAGATTCATAACACATATTATACAAAAACGGGTTTCTATTAAAACAACACTCTAGATCTATGTTTTTGTGAATAAAGTTATGTACAAACTGTAAAAATGGTGTTTTATGAAGTATCCACTGATTGCATGTCGAAATCCTTGGGTAACAAATCGTTTTGGGCAAGAAAAACACAAAAACGGGAAAAGACAGCAGGGAGGTGCGCCGCACCCCTGCTCAGTGCGCCGCACCGGGCTGCTGTCTTCTCGAAAAATCGTCGTTTTAGTCGTTGGAAACTTGTGTACGCATTCTGTACTTTTGTTAATAACGTTATGGGACTGAGATAACTAAATTAATAACAGTGATAAATTGTATGAAACTCTTTGGACTAAATGGACTTGTTTAATAAATTATTATGTGCATATATGTGTTTTGTGAGCGGAAAATGACTTTAGGTTTTGGACATGAAATTTGGGCGCGGAAGCGCTGCCCAAATTTTGTTAGAAAACTTAAACCATTTCAGCAACCTAAACATGTCTATCATAATAATAACTTTAACTATAGACTTTCGGACTAAATATAACGTTAACCGCTTCGGACCATTCTTGGAACAATATTAAACTTAACAATTGAGGTTATATAAAAATTGTCTATTATATCATTTAAAGTAACATAATGAGATAATAACTTTTGGACAACCTTGGTATCCTTAGGCATTCCGTGATTCCCGGCTCTTATTTCCGACCGAATTCCGAGTTCTCTTTTCTCCGCAAACCGTGAGTTACAACCCCACTTTGTTTTACTTTTGCTCTTTTAAACATTATTTGGGGGAAACATAAGATTATATGCTTTGCAACTTTTGACACTATTTGCGAGTTATTGAAACAATTGGAAACTTGGTACTTTTGATACTTTATTGAAACTTTTGGAAACTTGTGTGAAACTTTAGAAACTTGAAACATTTTAAACTTATGAAACTCGTAAACTTTGGAAACTTGTACGAAAACTTATTGAAACTCTTATGAAACTTTGAACTTTGGGAAACTTGGAAACTTGTGAACTATTATGCGTATATGTGTTGATGCCTTAGCCGGTTAACTAAATTTAGGATACTTGTTAGCGACCAATCCTTGATGAAAATATAAACCCGTAAGAACTTACTGCTACTTTTGGAAACTTTGTTCATTTGCCCCGTTTTGGTTCAGGAACTTTAATACACTATTAGCAACAGCCGTTAGTTATATGGGTATCGATACTTAGGAGCGGTCACTCCTTACTCAGGGTTAGCGACCCAAGTACATATTACTAAGATTCCGTTAGCAACTTATTGAAATATTTTTGGGCTAGATCAGGACCACAAAATCGGTTTAGTGTATACTTACTATTTATATTATGCCAAGTGATTGATACGAGTTACTATTTAGTTAAACACATACTCCCTACGCATATACCTTTTTAGCGCTTGGATTCCGCTGCAACTTTATTTATACGAGTTTTATTTAATTCACTTGCGTGTGTACAAACCTTTTACTATCCACATATATGTTCTAACGTTGCTCCGTTCCTTTTACTTATGACGTCACTATTTTCATGTACTTTCTATTTTTGGAAACTTTTATCGAAACTCTAAACTGTAACTCACTCACTACTTTATGTAGTTGACACTTTATCTTATGTTTCAGGAAATTAGTGTAAGTATTGGAATGCTTGGCAAGGAAGGGTCACTATGGTTACGTGAGGCGCACATTGGGAAAAGTCCTTTCTATTTTGGGAACTTCATTTTGAAACTTTCTATTTGTACTTAATTTAAAATTGTGAACTGCTTGGTTGTTTGAAACTTGAACTATTTTTTTTATTGAAATGACTTGAATCGTTTATATTTGCTTATGACCGTGTAATGATATTCCAGCTCTCACATTCCGTGTTTCCGCTTTAGCGGGGTGTGACAGACTTGGTATCAGAGCACATGTTATAGTGAAAACGGTTTTAGAAATTTCTAAAAAGTTTTTGAAACCAAACTATAACCAAGGCTTTTCGGAAAATCATTATGGGTTCAAAACTTTAGAGAATTAATTTTGCGATTGCATGATTGTTTTTAACTACGCATGGCCTGATCACCCCTGCCTAGTTCAAAATGACTTATGCAAGGACGAAACGTAATTACTAAAGATAAACGGTTTTGAGTCGAAAAATTCCCGGTCTTACTATTCCCAACCTCACGTGATCAACCCTTACCTACATTTCCTTACATATTTCCTTTAACGTTATCTTGTTCATGTACTTACGAAACTCTTTACGTCGCAGATCCGTCATGTCTCAGTCATCTCGTTCACGATCTCAGTCACGATCCCTCTCGCGAGCCGTTTCCCCACCGAACGAACCGTCCGAGGGCCACACGGCATCTGATAGTCAGCGTCACCAGACGACTGACCCAACAGAGGACACGTCGATGACGATCAGTAGCAGCCACGGATCCAGCCCGAGATATGTGCTTCCACCCCCTCTACCAGCACCCGTCACTGTACCACCGCAACCCCAAGGGCTCTGCGCTAGGTTGACCGCGCGCCAGCAGCCGGGCCCGTTCCGACCCGCACCTCCTCAGTCCTTCGTGGACCCGTACGATCCCGCCATGCGCACTCCGGTAATTGAACGCTATGCGTGGGAACGTCAGTTCCTTGAGGAGCGGCGGCGTGCTCAGGAGGCCGGAACCTCCCTACCTATGATGCCACCCACTCTCCAGTCACCCCCACCGGCCGCATTCCTGCACCTGCACCGCGAGGTTCAGGCGCTCGCAGAGGAGAACCAGCAATAGGGACTCCTCATTAGCGAAGTCACCGACGCGGCGCACCATTTGTCCGAACAGGCACTACGAGTTATCGCATCGACACGAGCCACGACACGAACTGTGCAGCATCTCGTAGGAGCGTGTCTGGTAATGGGAACCTTGATCGTGGTCATGATGGCCAAGATGCTCCTAGAGAAACGCCACTAGTTCCTCCTTCTATTTATGTACTGTAGGCCGAGTTGTAATTTTCAAATGTACACAGATTCGAGCCATTTTCCTTATTTCCATATTGTATTGTACTGTACTTCTTCTATTTTGAACCTTGTACTGAACTTATTATTAATTAATGAATGAAATTCCATTTATTATTATCTATTATTACCTTGTCTCGTGAATCTTGTACTGTGATGAATCCGTATCGTGTGAATCTCTTGGAACTTTGTCGTGCGTGTACTATCTGTTCTGTTACCTTACTCTTGCGTGATTGCTAACTTGTTCATTGAATTATGTTCTTATCATACTCTAATCGTGCGTTTCTAAACTTAATCTGTTATCTGTTTTGGAATTATGGCACCCCGTACCAACGCCAGTATCATCGCCGAGCAGTTGAGCGCAGCGATGCCCAATATGATCGCCCAGATCACTGCGGGGATCAATGCTAATGTCAACAATCACCAGCAGCAACAGCAGCAACAGCAACAACAGCAGCAACAGAACAACCACCAGAACCAGAACCAACACCAGAACCAGAACCAACACCCAAACCCACCAGCTTGCACCTACAAGAGTTTCATGGCCTGCAAGCCCAAGGAATTCCATGGCACGACTGGTGCCGTAGGCCTAGTATCATGGTTTGAGAGCATCGAGTCGGTGCTGCACATTATTGGATGTGCTGAAGCTATGAAAGTGCAGTACGCCTCCTGCGTGTTGCACGGGAAAGCACTGACTTGGTGGAACAATGTAGTCCGCAATAGGGGACGTGAGATCGCCAATGCTCTCACCTGGGAACAATTCAAGAACCTCCTGATTGAGGAGTACTGCCCCAAAGGGGAAATCAAAAAGCTCGAGGCTGAGCTCTGGGATCATCAGATGGTCTGAAACGACATCGAAGGGTACACCGCCCGATTCCATGAGTTGGCCCAACTGGTCCCAAGGCTAGTGACTCCCGAAGAGAACAAGATTGACCTGTACATTTCCGGTCTTGTTCCTGAAATCAGGGGAATGGTTCTCACCAAGGAACCCCAGACCCTTCAAAGTGCCATCATCCTAGCTCACCGCCTCACAAGCAACCTACTCACCGCTCCTACCTCATCCAAGAAGGAGACGGGTGAGAAAAGGAAGTCTGATCAGACCCCAAGGCGAAGTGATAGGAACAAAAAGAAGAAGACCACCCGCAATCTTTCCATAGCAGCTGTAGCACCGCCACCGCCACCTCCACCAGCTGGAAACCGATACACGGGGACGAACCCCAAGTGCAACAAGTGAAATTTCCACCACCTCGGTAACTTTCCCGTGTGTTTGAGGTGCCAGAAGGAAGGGCACTTTGCTAAGTATTGCCCGGACAAGTTGGCAGCTCCAAGTCAGAAGCCAGCGTGCTTCGAGTGCGGAAGTGACTAGCACCTCCGGAATGCTTGCCCAAGACTCCGAAACGCCCAACCTAACCAAGGCGGGCGAGGTCGGGGACGTGCATTCGCACTCACATCTGAAGAGGCTCGGCAAGACCAGAGGTGAACGGTACGTTCCCTGTTAATAATCATTATGCATCTATTTTGTTCGATTATGGTGCCGAAAGAAGCTTTGTATCCTTAGAATTTAGACCCCTCATTAACTTAGGATCTACGGTTCTTAAGGATAGCTTCACCATAGAGTACGCTAACGGTCAGGAGTTCGAAGCTAAGGATATAATCATAGGATGTTCCATATCCCTGTCCGATAAAACTTTCCCTATTGATTTAATCCCTATCGAGCTGAAAAGCTTTGATGTTAAATGGACTGGATCTCTCGTTTCCGAGCCGAGATCGTCTGTTTTGATAAACTCATCCGCATCCCTCTTTCTAACACTGAAACTTTAGTTGTTCAAGGAGACAAACCCGGACGATCACTCCGTCTCGTGTCGTCCATAAAAATGCGTAAGTACCTCGATAAGGACTGTGACGCGTTTCTTGCTCACGTTGTTGAACGTAAACCTAAGGAGATCCGTATTCAAGATATCCCAGTAGTCAAGGATCACCTCGAAGTCTTTCCCGAAGATTTGCCTGGGCTACCTCCGCATCGACAAGTGAAATTCCGGATAGACCTCATTCCTGGTGCAGCACCGGTCGCTAGGACACCGTACCGTCTAGCCCCACCGGAGATGCAAGAGCTGTCCAAACAGCTTCAGGAACTTTTGGATCATGGTCTTATTCGTCCTAGCTCGTCCCCCTGGGGAGCCCCTATACCCTTCGTTAAAAAGAAAGACGGATCCTTTCGTATGTTCATCGACTACCGCGAACTGAACAAGCTGACCGTCAAGAACCAATACCCACTCCTGAGGATCGATGACCTTTTCGACCAGTTGCAGGGTGAAAATCATTTCTCGAAAATCGATCTCGGTTCGGGTTATCATCAGGTTCGTGTCAGTGAGACCGACATTCCAAAAACCGCTTTTCGTACCCGTTACGGTCATTACGAATTCCTAGTCATGCCATTCGGTCTAACCAACGCACCAGCAGTGTTCATGGACTTGATGAACCGGGTGTGTAGACCTTACCTGGACAAATTCGTGATCGTATTCATTGATGACATCCTTATCTACTCGAGAAACAAGGAGGACCACGTGAAACACTTGAAACTCATCTTAGAACACCTCCGGGAACAGCAACTGTACGCCAAATTCTCTAAGTGTGAATTCTGGCTCCGGGAAGTACATTTCCTTGGTCATGTGGTCAACCAAGATGGGATCCATGTGGATCCGGCTAAGATAGAAGCGATCGAGAAATGGCAAGCCCCGACGACTCCTACGGAAATTCGTCAATTCCTAGGGTTGGCCGGCTATTATCGAAGGTTCATCGAGAATTTCTCGAAGATCGCTAAGCCACTTACCAAGCTCACTCATAAGGACAAGGATTTCGTTTGGGGTACGAAGCAAGAGGAATCCTTCCAGAAACTTAAGCACCAGCTTTGCCACGCACCGATCTTGTGTCTACCAGAGGGTACGGATAACTTCGTAGTATTTTACGATGCATCCCATCAAGGACTTGGGTGTGTCCTTATGCAGAAGGACAAAGTCATCGCCTACGCTTCAAGACAAGTCAAGGTTCACGAACAAAACTACACTACTCACGACCTCGATGTGGGAGCAGTCGTGTTTGCACTAAAGATCTGGAGACACTACTTGTATGGGACTAAGTGCACGGTTTTCACGGATCACAAAAGTCTTCAACACATCCTAGACCAGAAGATGCTCAACATGAGGCAGAGAAGATGGATCGAACTGCGGAGTGACTACGATTGCGAGATCAAGTACCACCCGGGTAAAGCAAACGTAGTAGCAGACGCCCTGAGTCGGAAGGAAAGGGTGAGACCATCTCGGGTTAGAGCATTAGGTATCCAGATTCAAACTAACCTTCAAACGCAAATCGCCGAGGTTCAGCGAGAAGCATTGAAGCTCGAGAACCTAAAGGGAGAAACTTTGCACAATCATGAGAAAGAGTTCGAACGCAAATCCGACGGGATTCATTACTTCAAGGGCCGAGCATGGATTCCGAAGTCCGAGGATCTTCGCAAGTTAATTCTGGATGAAGGCCACCGTTCCCGATACTCCATTCACCCGGGATCCGACAATTTGTACAAGGATCTTAGGGAGTATTACTGGTGGTCGGGCATGAAGAAAGACATCGCCTTGTACGTAGCGAAGTGTCCTACTTGCTCCAAGGTCAAGGCGGAATATCAAAAACCTTCAGGACTACTGCAGCAACCGGAGATTCCTATGTGGAAGTGGGAGCAGATCTCCATGGATTTCCTTACCAAGTTACCCCGGACGGCAAAGGGAAACGACACAATTTGGGTAATTGTGGACCGTTTGACGAAGTCTGCTCACTTTCTGCCGGTGCGAGAAACCCACTCGATGGAGAAGTTCGCGCAAATCTACATCAACGAGATCATCTCTCGCCACGGGACACCTCTCTACATCATTTCTGACAGGGATAGTCGGTTCACGTCCCGCTTTTGGAACGCGCTTCAGAAATCTCCCGGGACGCGACTAGATCTTAGCACAGCTTACCACCCTCAGACCGACGGTCAAAGCGAGAGGACGATCCAAACGCTTGAGGATATGCTTAGAGCATGCGTAGTTGACTTTGGAGGAAGTTGGTATACTCATCTTCCATTGGTCGAGTTTTCGTACAACAACAGCTACCACGCTAGCATTAAGTGTGCCCCGTTCGTTGCCTAATATGGACGTAAGTGCCGGTCGCCGCTTTGTTGGCTAGAGGTCGGTGATCGACAGCTCACAAGGCTCGACATTGTTCAAGAAACCATCGACAAGATCACCACTATCAGAGAGCGACTGAAGACGTCCCGTACTCGGCAGAAGAGCTACGCCGATAACCGAAGGAAACCCCTTGAGTTCCAGGTCGGCGATCGTGTGCTTCTTAAAGTATCGCCATGGAAAGGGGTAGTTCGCTTCAGGAAACGCGGTAAGCTAAGCCCAAGGTACACCGGACCGTTTGAAGTCATCGAGCGTATTGGTCCAGTAGCGTATCGACTTCAACTTCCGCCAGTTCTTTCCAATGTTCATAACATGTTCCATGTCTCGCACTTGAAAAAATGCTTATCCGATGAGACCATCGTCATCCCGCTCGACGAGGTCAAGATCGATAACAAGCTCAATTTCATCGAGGAACCGCTTGAAGTTGTAGATCGATAGGTCAAGCAACTCTGACAAAGCCGTGTTCCTATTGTCAAGGTTCGTTGGAACTCCCGACGTGGTCACGAATTCACATGGGAACGTGAAGACCAGATACGTCAAAAGTATCCGCATTTGTTCAAAGATACTTCTACCTGATGAGACGAGTCAAATTTCGGGACGAAATTTCTTTCAACCCGGGGATGATGTGACAACCGTCAAAAATGCAGGTGATTCTCAGTTAATTTATCGGTTCGAATCTCCAGTTACTCTTTTTATAGTGTTCATAATTCTCTAGCTCGTACATGTTGTGTATTTATTTTGTCGGAACCAGTGTCGGAATAACTCCCGGAATCGAATTATATAAGCCCTAATACCAAGAAAACACCTAATGAACTTTCCTAAGTTCATAACGTATCATAATTAAGAACTTTCAGTTAACGAAAAGGTCCAATGAAGCAAAACGTAAAAACGAAAAATCAGAAAAATACTGACAATGGCCCAGTGCGCCGCACCAAGCAGTCAGTGCGACGCACTGGTTGGCAGATTTCAAAATTTTCAAGTTTTTATTACTTATCTCGTTTTTATAAAAACCCCAACCAACCACAAACGAGCCTAGACCATCATTTACTGATTTTGGCAGTCCCCAAAGCCTCTTAACATGATTTCTTTATTTTCTTTTCATTTCACCATTTTCTTTTGAAGAAAAACACACACACACACACACAAAAACACTCTCAAAACCCTCTCAAGAACAGCCCCAATCCAGCAAGTTCCAGCCATCAAAACCTATATTTTTACCATCAAAATCGTTTATTAATCAAAGCAAACAAGGAGGAGCAAAAGCATTTTCGGTTTCAAGCATTTTCATCACTTTTGGAGCTCTAAATCCTTCAAAAACATCATCCATCCACTTTCATCAGGTAGAAACCTTAATCTTATATTTATTTACTGTTTTTACAAGTTGCATGTAAGATCTAAACCATAAAAACAAGTTTCTATGAAGATTCATAAGACATATTATGCAAAAACGGGTTTCTATTAAAACAACACTCTAGATCTATGTTTTTGTGAATAAAGTTATGTACAAATTGTAAAAATGGTGTTTTATGAAGTATCCACTGATTGCATGTCGAAATCCTTGGGTAACAAATCATTTTGGGCAAGAAAGCACAGAAACGGGAAAAGACAGTAGGGAGGTGCGCCGCACCCCTGCTCAGTGCGGCGCACCGGGCTGCTATCTTCCCGAAAAATCGTCGTTTTAGTCGTTGGAAACTTGTGTAAGCATTCTGGACTTTTGTTAATAACGTTATGGGACTGAGATGACTAAATTAATAACAGTGATAACTTGTATGAAACTCTTTGGACTAAATGGACTTGTTTAATAAATTATTATGTGCATATATGTGTTTTGTGAGCGGAAAATGACTTTAGGTTTTGGACATGAAATTTGGGCGCGGAAGCGCTGCCCAAATTTCGTTAGAAAACTTAAACCATTTCAGCAACCTTAACATGTCTATCATAATAATAACTTTAACTATAGACTTTCGGACTAAATATAACGTTAACCGCTTCGGACCATTCTTGGAACAATATTAAACTTAACAATTGAGGTTATATAAAAATTGTCTATTATATCATTTAAAGTAACATAATGAGATAATAACTATTGGACAACCTTGGTATCCTTAGCATTCCGTGATTCCCGGCTCTTATTTCCGACCGAATTCCGAGTTCTCTTTTTTCCGCAAACCGTGAGTTACATCCCCACTTTGTTTTACTTTTGTTCTTTTAAACATTATTTGGGGGAAACATAAGATTATATGCTTTGTAACTTTTGACACTATTTGCGAATTATTGAAACAATTGGAAACTTGTTACTTTTGATACTTTATTGAAACTTTTGGAAACTTGTGTGAAACTTTAGAAACTTGAAACATTTTAAACTTATGAAACTCGTAAACTTTGGAAACTTGTACGAAACCTTATTGAAACTCTTATGAAACTTTGAACTTTGGGAAACTTGGAAACTTGTGAACTATTATGCGTATATGTGTTGATGCCTTAGCCGGTTAACTAAATTTAGGATACTTGTTAGCGACCAATCCTTGATGAAAATATAAACCCGTAAGAACTTACTGCTACTTTTGGAAACTTTGTTCATTTGCCCCGTTTTGGTTCAGGAACTTTAATACACTATTAGCAACAACCGTTAGTCATATGGGTATCGATACTTAGGAGCGGTCACTCCTTACTCAGGGTTAGCGACCCAAGTACATATTACTAAGATTCCGTTAGCAACTTAATGAAATATTTTTGGGGTAGATCAGGACCACACAGTCGGTTTAGTGTATACTTACTATTTATATTATGCCAAGTGATTGATACGAGTTACTATTTAGTTAAACACATACTCCCTACGCATATACCTTTTTAGCACTTGGATTCCGCTGCAACTTTATCTATACGAGTTTATTTAATTCACTTGCGTGTGTAAAAACCTTTTACTATCCACATATATGTTCTAACGTTGCTCCGTTCCTTTTACTTATGACGTCACTATTTTCATGTACTTTCTATTTTTGGAAAATTTTCTCGAAACTCTACACTGTAACTCACTCACTACTTTATGTAGTTGCCACTTTATCTTATGTTTCAGGAAATTAGTGTAAGTATTGGAATGCTTGGCAAGGAAGGGTCACAATGGTTACGTGAGGCGCACATTGGGAAAAGACCTTTCTATTTTGGGAATTTCATTTTGAAACTTTGTATTTGTACTTAATTTAAAATTGTGAACTGCTTGGTTGTTTGAAACTTGAACTGTTTTATTTTTATTGCAATGACTTGAATCGTTTATATTTGCTTATGACCGTGTAATGATATTCCAGCTCTCACATTCCGTGTTTCCGCTTTAGCGGGGTGTGAAATCTTGATATAAAAAGTTGTTATTTAAAAAATCTATAAACATTTTTAAGGATTTATAAGTTGCATGTCGAGATCTACAGAAAAGATACTTGAAAAATGCTTAAAATCGCTAAAATAACGAAAATTCGGAGCTGTCTGTGGACTCCCAACCGGCGGCTGGATCGTACCAGCCGACGGCTGGATACTTCCGTTAACTCGGATTTTGTATTTTTACTTATTATCGGTGGTTGTCTTGTGTTTTGGAGGCGGATATTCTCATCACCACACCACTGAGGTCATTTGTTCCAGATTCTTGGCTAATTCTTAGGGGTGTTAACGGTATAAATTGTTATCCTTGCAAATCTTTCGATTTCATTATCTTTTGTTATTCGGTTTTAGCCTTGAAAACAGTTAGGAATAAATATTAGACCAACACTTAATATATTGTCGGATTTGGACTGAGATTGGACGTAATATGTTAAAGTGTAACCTAACCAAAAGTATCGTATTTAACTTATTATCACATTATGTATTATGAGAAAGGTTTAAAATACAAATTGTTATCCAGCAGGAAAGTGTACATATTTTGGACGAATATTTTGTGATGCGGAAGCACTTCCGAAATTTCCTCTCACGACTTTTTACGACATTAAACACTCGTATAAGTAAACTTATATATAAAAGTAACATACCGTGCAATAACATCGCCTTTGGACTCAAAGACGCCAACGCAATCATAAATGTCATAATATTATTTAAAACGGACGTTTTAAACCTCTTCGCGATATATTAAACTTCGCCACAAATTTTGATCATCGTTTTAATTCACCAGCATATGTTTTACGACAAACCTTTTATAAAATGGTTTTAAAGGCATTTTACTCCAAGTATTTTGGTAAGAAAAGACTTTAAATTATTCAAACTGTCAAAGTCAGACATTTACGTTGACTTTGACTTTCTTTCAAATTAAATTTGATTTCACTTCAAAATATTGACTTTGACTTTTATAAGGTCAACATATTTGACACTTGGCTTTTACAAAGTCAACATCTTTGATCTTGCTCAATCTAATAAAACCTTGGTATTAATGTTCTTTTCGACTCGAAATTTATCATTCGTTTCCAACGGTCGCTATTGACGTGAAAGATCGATATCTTGCCGATCGGCCCTTTTCTGGCGCGGAACATCGTCTTCTTAATCCATCATCAGAAATCGACTAAATAATCGTTGGAATGTTATATTAAACTGAATCTTAACCGGAAAGACTAAACCGGACTAGACTTATAGAGATACTGAGACTATGTTATTTATTGTTTAAGGCACTTAGACGGTGTAGTGTATCTCCGTGTTTGTGTACCCGATATTTGTTGTTGAAGCTTTCTCTATGAGTTATTAGTAGCCCTAGTCTTTACTATTTTTGGGATGTAAAACGTATTTTAAATTGTCTGCTTGGATGCGGGACTTTACTGATTATCTTGTTTTCCTAGTGGATTAGGTCTGCCTTAGATTGGATGCCATGAGGCCTTGTTAGGCCCCCCTTATACACTTATTAAGCTATATGCCCAACGGTTTTACATATATATAGATCTATATGGGTCATAGACCTAACCCTCACTGCTCGGTAGAATGTTTCTAGGAGTGGATGTTATGGTCGGTTATTAAATTGTTACCTTTGGTTGGCAACCTCAGGATTTGGGGTTTTACGGTCAGGTTCAGTGTATGATTAGTCTAGGCATAGTACCTCTCACTATTGGTTATTGAAAACAAGATACATCGTTTTAACTTAACATGTTTGATGAAATTGTCATTGGGTACTTAAAATTGCGAATAATTCACCAACATGTTGTTGATGTCGTTTTAACGCTTTGTAGGGGTTTGAGGATTTCATTTATCATGCCATATTGTTTTCGGATCGCTTGTTTTGGGAAATTTGGATTTGTAATGTTTGGTGTAATTTCCATGTTGATCCGCTTGTTGACTTTTGATTACGTATTTGTACTTGGCGTTGTAACGCTCTTGATTTGTAATGAATTTTGGTAACCTTTGGCATGATTAATATATTTGATGCTTTGGTCATTGGTTGTAATGTTGTAATCCTTGACTCTTGATATTATAACTGGAACACCTCGTGTTTCCGCTCTAAGCGGGGTGTGACAGAAGTTGGTATCAGAGCCAAAGGTTATAGCGAACCGAGTGATTTAAACTGAGTAAATCACTTGGACTATGACCATAGGCTTTTGAATCAATTTTTCTCTGATTGCAATCTGTGCACTATTTTTCATACGTGTTTATTTTCGCGTTTTTTATTTTGGCGTTTGGCTTTGTTTTCGTGTTGCACACATTTGCTGATCGAGTTTTCTTTTCTTTTATTTAGGACGATGCCGCCTAAAAGGTCAGTTGCGACACGAATTTCCGCGAGACGTGCTACGGCTAACGTGAGAGCGAATATTGTGAATCCGAGATCGAGAGCTAATAACGCGAATTCAAATGCGAGAGGAGACAACGCCGTAAATGATACGACTCCCGACTTTGGTCAGATGATCGCTCAACAGATTGCGGCAATGATGCCTGAGATCGTAGCTCAACTGAGAGATGGCACAGCTCAAGGAACTGGTGGTGGTTTGGGTCCTGAAAATCCTGAACCGAATATGGATGGTGGTGGTCCTGAGGTTGTGATTACTGGTTTTGGTGGACCCAAAGCTGGATCGGGTGGAGCAGAGGGCTCGACTCGAAGCACTGGATGCACTCTGAACACTTTCATGAGCTGCAAGGCCCCGTAATTTAAGGGAAATGAGGGAACAACTGGAACACTTCAATGGATGGATAAATTAGAATCCATCTTTGATGTTGTGGATTGTGCGGACGGTGATCGAGTCCGTTTTGCGGCTTTCGTGTTCCAAGGTTCTGCCCTGACATGATGGAATTCGATTGTGAATGTGCGAGGTCAATCAGAAATCAACACTATGACTTTGGAGAAGTTAAGGGAGTTATTATTACTGAATGTGTGCCTGAATCCGAGATTCAGAAGTTGGAGGATGAGTTCTGGAATTTAATGATGATTGGTTCGGACATTCAAGGGTACAACACGCGTTTTCACGCTTTGTCCTAGTTGGTACCACACTTGATTCGACCGGAGCTCAAGCGAATCGGTCGCTACACTCACGGATTACCCCAAGCAATCCGTAAGGGTGTGATTTCCAACAAGTCGGGCATATTCCAGAGCGCGGTAGAAATTGCGACCACGTTAACTCAGAACGCTGTCTGTGATGGTGAGCTACCCCCGATGATTGTTAAACAAAACTCCGGTGGGAAACGGAGTGGAGAATTCCGTCAGAATGACCCGCGGAAAAGGTCCAGGAGACAGTTGCTCCTCAAATTGCAAAGTCTTATGCGATAGTGACAATGGGTACCCAGGGTAAGTACCCGAAGTGTGATCGGTGTGGTAGGTACCATACCAAAGAAGTGGCATTTTGGGAGTGCAGTATCTGTAAGAAGCTAGGACACACTGACAAGTTCTGTAAGGCCTTTAAGGGCAAGTGTTTTGAATGTGGTTCTGCGGATCATCATAAGGACAGATGTCCCAAATTAGCTACAGCTGGTACAGGTCCACGTGGTAGGGCGTTTGTTATGGGATCCAAGGAGGCTCAGCAGGACCCACACGTTGTTACAGGTACTTTTCTTATCTGTGGTCGACCTCTGTTTATTTTATTTGATTCTGGTGCGGATAGAAGTTTTATATATGATGAGTTTAGGACTATGATTCCCTGTAAGTCTACACCTTTAGTACCTTCCTTTGAGATAGAGTTGGCTGATGGCGATTTTTGCATGCGACTGAAATCCTTTCCGACTGTTGTGTTAGTTTCGACGACCACTCTTTTCCTATTGACTTAATTCCAATTAGGTTAGGTAGCTTCGACGTAATTATCGGCATGTATTGGTTAGAGACGCATCGTGCAAAGATCATATGTTTCGAGAAGATGATTCGCATTCCGTTACCGCATGGAGAGCCGCTATTAGTTCAAGGGAATAAGGCGGGGAAGCGCCTTAAGATCGTCTCGTGTATGAAAGTCCGAGAGTACATCAAGGGGGACTGTTCACTCTTTCTTGCACATCTTGTGAAGAATGACAACACGGAGAAGCTAGAAGAGAAGCCAGTAGTGTGTGATTTCCCCGATGTGTTCCCAGAAGACTTACCTGGTTTACAACCTCTTCGAGAGGTAGAATTTTGGATCGACTTAGTTCCCGGAGCAACGCCGATGGCGAAGGCTCCTTATCGGTTAGAACCTTCGAAGATATTAGAACTATCGAAACAGATCCAAGAATTGGTGGAAAAAGGCTTTGTTAGGCCAAGTTTCTCTTTGTGGGGCGCGCCGGTACTCTTCGTGAAGAAGAAGGATGGTTCGATGAGATTATGTATAGACTACCGAGAGCTGAACAAGCTGACGGTAAAGAATCACTATCCTTTGCTACGAATTTATGATTTGTTTGACCAGCTTCAAGGTTCATGTTTCTTTTCGAAGATTGACTTACGGTCCAGATATCACCAATTTGGGGTGCGGGAGGAGGACATTCCGAAGACTGCTTTTCGGACGCGATACGGTCATTATGAGTTTTTAGTTATGCCATTTGGCCTCACGAATGCGCCCTCAACGTTTATGGAAATGATGAACCGTATATGTCGTCCTTACCTCGATAAATTCGTGATCGTGTTCATCGACGACATTCTTGTTTATTCTCGTAGCCGTGAGGAGCACGAGCAGCACTTGAGGATAGTGTTGGAGTTGCTCAGAAGGAGCAGCTTTACGCTAAGTTCTCGAAGTGCGAGTTTTGGTTATCTGAGGTCAAATTTCTTGGCCACGTGGTTAGCAAGGAGGGTATCCACGTTGATCCTGACAAGATTAAGGTTGTCAGAGATTGGGTCGCTCCTAAGACACCCACCGAAATACGTTCGTTCTTGGGTCTGGCAGGTTATTACCGTCGCTTTATCGAGAATTTTTCGAAGATAGCCTCACCAATGACGAAATTAACCCAGAAGAACGAGGAGTTTATTTGGGGTGCTGAGCAAGAGGAAGCCTTTCAGCTATTGAAGAAAAGGTTGTGTGATGCTCCTATCTTGAGTCTTCCCAAGGGTACCGGAAATTTTGTTGTATATTGCGATGCTTCGCATAAGGGGCTCGGATGTGTACTGATGCAGAACGGGAAGCTGATTGCCTGCGCTTCTCGTCAGTTAAAGATTCATGAGAAGAACTACACAACCCACGATTTGGAGTTAGGCGCGGTGGTTTTAGTTTTGAAGATTTGGAGCCAATATCTGTACGGTACTAAGTGTACTGTGTTTACCGATCTTAAGTCGTTACAACACATCTCTGATCAAAAGATGTTGAATATGAGGCAACGCCGATGGGTGGAATTGTGGAACGATTATGATTGCGAGATTCTCTACATTCGGGTAAGGCGAATGTAGTAGCCGATGCGTTAAGTCGCAAGGAATCGGTTAAGCTGGTGAGAGTTCACGCTATGATGGTTTCTATCCAGTCGAGCTTGAAGACTCGAATTATTAAGACTCATCAGGAGGCTCTCACCTAGGATTGTCTGAAGGATGAAGGATTGTTCAGTTTGGCACGACAGTTGGAGCCGAAAGACGACGGGGTATTGTATTTCTTGGACCGTATTTGGGTTCCCGTCGGTCTTAGGCAGTTAATATTGGATGAGGGTCACAAGTCTAATTACTCCGTTCATCCCGGGGGGGAGAAAATGTATCACGACTTGAAATATTTTTACTGGTGGGCTGGCATGAAGAAGGCGATTGCCGAATATGTAGGCAAATGTTTGACGTGATCTAAGGTTAAGGCTCAGAATCAGAAGCCTTCTGGCCTTCTTCAGCAACCAGAAATTCCGCAGTGGAAGTGGGAAAATATCACGATGGATTTTGTTACGAAGCTTCCTAGGTCTTCAGGAGGTTATTATACCATTTGGGTCATCGTTGATCGGCTGATTAAGTCAGCACATTTTCTGCCTATTCGAGAAGATTACCGAATAGAGAAGTTTTCTAGATTGTATATTGATGAGATCGTGGCCAGGCATGGCAATCTTGTGTCCATTATTTCTGATCTCGACGCGCGATTTACTTCGAGGTTCTGGCAGACGCTACAGCGAGCTTTGGGCACGCGATTGGATATAAGCACGGCTTATCACACTCAGACCGATGGGCAGAGCGAGCGCACGATTCAGAAAATGGAAGATATACTATGCGCGTGTGTTTTAGATTTTGGCGGGAGTTGGGATAGACATTTACCGTTGGTCAAGTTTGTGACAACCGTCAAATTCTAGGTGCAATTACTCTATGTCTCTCTTATTGTCTACCGTTACCTTTAACTGATCAATAACCGGATACGCGACAGTGTCGGAACCACAGTCGGAATCAATTTATATAAGTCCTAATGCCAAGAAAACACCTAATGAATTTTCCTAAGTTCACAACGTATAATAACTAAGAACTTTCGGTTAACAAAAAGGTCCAACGAAGCAAAAACGTAAAAAGAAAAATCAGATAAAATCTGATAAAATGCACGGTGCGCAGCACCTAGTGCACGATGCGCATCACCTCTTGCCAAATTTCAAAAAATTTACATTTTTAGTCCTTGTCTCGTTTTTGTAACCCATCACCCAATCAAACTCGACCATTAACACTCATTTGCTGTATGTTGCAGTACCTAAACTCCTTTTTAATATTACCTATCCATTTTCAATTCATTTTTCTTTTTATAAAACATAAAACACACACACACCAACTATTTTCTCTCCATTTTCTCTCAAACTCACCTCAAGAACATCACATTTTCAGAGATTTACAGCCACAAAAATCACATCTCACACCACTATAAATGATTCAAACATCAAGAGGAAGCCATAGGAAGCAAAGGATTTCGGCTAAAAACTTATTTCACCATTTTTGGAGCTCAAAACACTCCTAAGGCATCATCTAAGCATTTTTATCCGGTAGAAATCTTCCTTTTTACTCATATTACTATTATAATCAATTGCATGTATGATCTAAGCTATAAAAACAAGTTTTGATGAACTTTTATAACCATTTTTATACAAAAACGGGTTTTTAATTAATGATGCTTAGATCTTCAAATTTATGGTTAAAAGTTACTTATAAACTGATATAATGATGATTAATAAGGTTTATACCGATTGCATGTCAAGATCTATCACTTACATAAACGATTTTGCAAGAAAAACTCAAAAAGGGGAAGAACAGCAGGGCAGGTGCGCAACACCTATGCCCAGGTGCTTAGCACCGGCCTGCTGTCCTTCCCGAAAATCGTCATTTTGGCCGTTTGAAGCTTGGTTACGCAATCTGACTTTTGAGACTTGACATTTGGGACTGAGTTTGGTAAAAATGAACATATTGGTGACTTGTGTTGGACTTAATTGACTAAGATAAACATGTTTGAAAACGTTATGTATATATATGTGTTTTGTAAGCGGGAAAGTGGTTGATATTTTTGGACATAGAATTTGGGCGCGGAAGCGCTGCCTGTAACACCGTGCCCGAATCCGACCCGATACTTGACTTGTAACTTTAATTCGGACTTTGTAATTGAATACATTTGACGATTTATGAAAGTTCGATTTGAGTTATGTATATTTGGGTTATCTTAATTCTATTTAAACCTTGTAACATTATTAATGTGTTATCTTGCATGTGTACATTAATGTACACTAAAATGTGTTTAATACACATGGACTTATATAAATGCAAGTAATTCTAGTAATGTGTTAAAGACAAGTAGTTTAATTAATACATGCCTGCAAGGAACTATGTATGTATGTATGTATGTATGTTTCCTTGTTCTTAGCCTTGTTCTTAGCCTTCAAGTTTGGTCAAATGAGTTACACATTTCTTATTTATGGCTTTAAACACCTCTTTAACCATTTCTTTTTGTAACCTACAATAATTAAATTTGGAGTTAATTATTAGGGGAGTTACATTTTGACCTTTCTTTATCACATATCAAACTCTATAAATTGGTGTCTTTTTGTCAAAAATCAAACCCACACAAAGCTCCATAATCAAGACTTCAAGCCTCCCATAATCGATTGTAAATGTTTCCAATTCTATTGTTTTTCATCATAATCATGTTTATCTTTTATGTTACTCAAAGCTTACCATCATCATCTTATTAATCTTGTCTATTCAAACTCTAATCTAGAAAACTCTAAATTCATGATATATTCTTATTCATATTTATTCTTATTTCTAGATTTGTAAAGGCAAGTTTGGTGTTCCTTTCAACGTATTCCGTATTCATAATCTAGTATCCGTATCTACCTCCGTATTTAATCATGTGAGTAAACTCGATGCCCTTTTTATTATATAAATCTTTGGGCCGTATCATGACATTCATATTCATACTTATATTCATACTTTTATGTTTAATTCATACTTATGTTCACATTTATATTTTATGTCTATATTGATACTTATAGTAATATGGTGATTCATATTCATATTTATGTTTATATTCATACTTATATTTATGTGTATATTTAAACTTATATTCATATTGAGATTCATACTTATATTCATATTAAAACTTATATTCATGTTTATATACTCACTTATAATCATGTTTATATGTATACTTTTTGTATTATATTCATCGTAATTCATTCATATTGGTATTCATTCATAAAAGTCATTCTTATTATATTCATTCGTAAAGTCATTTATGTTTATATGTACTTATATTCATATTTGATACTATATTTTTGTATTATGGCAAACATTGGAATGAATCAAGTGACACAATTATTATGGGATGCACACACGATAAATCAAACATTCAAACAATCAATCATTCATTATATGTATATACTAAACGGGAAACGTGATAGATCTATTGGCCGTTATTAGACATTCCGACGTGTTACTGTGAATGTCGAGGCCCTCGACCGGACCCTATGTGACTTTGATCACATATGATATACATCAGACTTGATACAAACGCGTGTTATGCCATATTACACATATTATACTTGCTTACAATATAAAATCTCTATATATTCTTTTATTATACATTTTTTTATACTACATTTTACATATTTATTTATATTACTTTTATACTCTTTATTACGTAATCTTTTTAATACTTTATACTTGTGTCTTAAACTTGTTTATTCACCAATACTTTTGTATTGACGTTTACTTTTTACATGATACAGGAAATGGATAGGTTTGCTTGAAGAAAACATAAGAGCTTGGACCTAGTTAATAACATTAATGAATAATTTAAGTCTTTTGTCGTTTTTCGGTTACTTTCATGTAAAACATTTATTCATCTTTAATGCATTCATTTAAACCATTAAATGTGTCTATTATAACCTAATAGAGGAACACGAGTTAAGAACAATTGTAATGCCTCAGGTGTATTCCGCTTTAGCCGGGGTGTTACACTGCCCAAATTTTGTTAGAAAATACAAAACACTTGGGCAAACAAAACATATTCAACATAATAACAATAACATCAACTTTGGATTTTTGACTAAAACAAAACGACAACCGTTTCGGACTATATTGGACAAAATGGACCTTGACACTTAAAGTTTGACTAAAATTTACTTATATTACATTATAGAACACAAATTTCATCTATTATATATTAGGTATAATAACTTAATATAATAATAACACTTGAACAAATCTTGGTATCCTTAGGCGTTCGGTGATTCCCGGCTCTCATTTCCGACCATTTTTCCAAGTTCTTATCTTCGCAACCCGTGAGTTACACCCTTCCTTACTTTTACTTTTTAAGTACTCTTTTTGGGGGAAACATGAGATCAAACCTTTTGTGGACGATACTTTTTCTTATGAAACTGATGTGTGCACTTAAACTTGCGAACAATGCTTATGAGCTAATTGTCCTTGAACTCTTTTGAATCCTTACCACTTTTAGACCTTATGAACTTTTTTGACTTTTTAAAACTTATTGAACTATTTTGACTTTTGAAACTTATTGAACTATTTTGACTTTTCGAACCTATTGAACTATTTTGACTTTTGAACGTATTTTGACTTGGAACTTATTTCGACTTGGAACTTATTTCGACTTGGAACTTATTTTGACTTTGAACTTGTTGAACTTTGACTTTTGAACTTATAACTATTTTGACTCGGAACTTATTGAACTTTGGAACTATTTTGTACGAACTATTTGAACTCTTATGCGTAAAACATTTTACTCTACTTGAACTTACTGGCTCGCTCTCTTTTGAACTAAACTAATCATTGATGCTTGTATACGGACCAACCCTTGATGGAACTATAACATGATCTTAAGTGGCGGACGACTCTCTCTCTTTAAAACAAAACTACTTAGTGCCCAGCTACTTTTTGGACTTAGACTTACACACTATTAACTACATAGCCGTATAGTAATTATGGGTATCGATACTTAGGAAATAACCGTTCCTTGCTTAGATGGCAGTCTAAGTACATATTACTAATACTAGAACAACTTCCCGTAGGAGAGGCGGGAAGAGGGGCCTCACGGTTGAACAGTCGGATTAGTGTGAACACTTCAGTTATAGATGCCAAGTGGTTGATACAAGAAATCTAATTAGTTACCTTTACGCATAAATTTACGAACTTTTGGCGATTATTCCGCAACTACGTTTTGACTAAAACTTGACTCTACTTAGTCTTTACGAACTTAGGGCACCGATTCGCCCGTTACTTGAAACTTCAAAAGTATATAAATTTTAAGCGACTTTTCTCCGCTAACCTCCCTTTTGGGAAATCTTTTTACCTTTATATACTCATATTGAACTTTTACGAACTTTGAGCTTATTTTGAACTTCTATTGAAACCATTGATCAACTTATAAACTGTAACTCACTCACTACGTTTTCGTAGTTGACACTTTATCTCATGTTTCAGGAAACTAAGCGTAAGTTATGAAGTGCATTGCTCAGGCGGGTCAAGCTAGTTATGTGAAGAGTAATACGGGAAAAGACCTTTGATACTTGGGAATTTTTACTAAAATACTTTATTATGTATTTGTCGTTTTATACTTACGGATCTTGGTTGTATCTTTCGAACATGGTTACCTTTTTAATTTCAATTTAAATGACTTGAACCGCTGACTTTTGGTATAACTCGTGAAATGATTCTTTGCTCTTCACATTCCGCGTTTCCGCTTTAGCGGGGTGTGCCAGACTTGGTATCAGAGCACGGGTTATAGTGAAAACGGTTTTAAAAATTTTTCAAAAAGTTTTCGAAACCAAAACTATAACCAAGGCTTTTCAGAAAAATCATTTTCGGGTTCAAACTTTAGTATATTATTTTCCGCAATTGCATGATTATCTTTTTCAACTATGCGTGATTTGATCAACCATCCATAGTTCAAAATGAATTATGCAAGAACGGTTAAAGTGTAACCTAACCAAAAGTATCGTATTTAACTTATTATCACATTATGTATTATGAGAAAGGTTTAAAATACAAATTGTTATCGAGCGGGAAAGTGTACATATTTTGGACGAATATTTTGTGATGCGAAAGCACTTCCGAAATTTCCTCTCACGACTTTTTACGACATTAAACACTCGTATAAGTAAACTTATATATAAAAGTAACATATCGTGCAATAACATCGCCTTTGGACTCAAAGACGCCAACGCAATCATAAATGTCATAATATTATTTAAAACGGACGTTTTAAACCTCTTCGCGATATATTAAACTTCTCCAAAAATTTTGATCATCCTTTTAATTCACCAAAATATGTTTTACGACAGACCTTTTATAAAATGGTTTTAAAGGCATTTTACTCCAAGTATTTTGGTAAGAAAAGACTTTAAATTATTCAAACTGTCAAAGTCGGACTTTTACGTTGACTTTGACTTTCTTTCAAATTAAATTTGATTTTACTTCAAAATATTGACTTTGAATTTTATAAGGTCAACATATTTGAAACTTGGCTTTTACAAAGTCAACATCTTTGATCTTGGTCAATTTAATAAAACCTTGGTGTTAATGTTCTTTTCGACTCGGAATTTATCATTCGTTTCCAACGGTCGCTATTGACGTGAAAGATCGATATCTTGCCGATCGGCCCTTTTCTGGCGCGGAACATCGTCTTCTTAGTCCGTCATCAGGAATCGACTAAATAATCGTTGGAATGTTATATTAAACTGAATTTTAACCGACAAGGCTAAACCGGACTAGACTTATAGAGATACTGAGACTATGTTGTTTATTGTTTAAGGCACTTAGACGGTGGAGTGTAGCTCCGTGTTTGTGTACCCGATATTTTTTGCTGAAGCTTTCTCTGTGAGTTATTCGTAGCCCTGGTCTTTACTATTTTTGGGCTGTAAAGCGTATTTTAAATTGTCTGCTTGGATGCGAGACTTTACTGATTATCTTGTTTGCCTAGTGGATTAGGTCTGCCTTAGATTGGATGCCATGATTCCTTGTTAGGCCACCCTTATACACTTGTTAAGCTATATGCCCAACGGTTTTACATATATATAGATCTATATGGGTCATAGACCTAACCCTCACTGCTCGGTAGAATGTTTCTAGGAGTGGATGTTATGGCTGGTTATTAAATTGTTACCTTTGGTTGGCAACCTCAGGATTTGGGGTTGTACGGTCAGGTTCAGTGTATGATTAGTCTAGGCATATGCCTCTCACTATTGGTTATTGAAAACAAGATACATCGTTTGAACTTAACCTGTTTGATGAAATTGTCGTTTGCTCAACTTTTACTTAAAATTGCGAATAATTCACCACCATGTTGTTGATGTCGTTTTAACGCTTTGTAGGGGTTTGAGGATTTCATTGAGCATGCCATATTGTTTTCGGATCGCTTGTTTTGGGAAATTTGGATTTGTAATGTTTGGTGTAATTTCCATGTTGATCCGCTTGTTGACTTTTAATTATGTATTTGCACTTGGCGTTGTAAGGCTCTTGATTTGTAATGAATTTTGGTAACCTTTGGCATGATTAATATATTTTATGCTTTGTTTATTGGTTGTAATGTTGTAATCCTTGACTCTTGATATTATAACTGGAACACTTCGTGTTTCCGCTCTAAGCGGGGTGTGACAATGTTCCTACTGCTTCAGCTCATCCTTTTAATACTGATCCAGTTAATACTGAATTTGTTTCTACTGACAACTCTCTAGTTGTTGGAACAGACAAATTAGATTTCATGGAGTATGTTTATCTCCCCATCTGAACTGATGATCCTCTAAATCTTTATGACACTATTGACAAGGTAGTTGAAGAGGAGACACACCAACAGGAAACCACTGAAGACCAACCCTTACAAGATGAAGAACTTCCAACTACACTAGCTGACCAACACGAGGTCATGAGACCAAATGGAGTTCCACACTTGGTAGAAGAAAAAGAAAATGGGGTTGAACAAATAGTCACATAAGAAGTTGAAGATAGTGATGTCGAAATGACTACTCCCAAAAGCACTTCTTCAAACTCTGGTCCTTTCCATTGCTATGGAATGTGATGTGCCTGAAATAATCTATATTTTATAGCCACATTTATTATATTTAAGCTCATTTTCTGCAACTTTTGTTATGATTTGGTATATTTTTAGTGAGAATTGCAGATTAGAGTTATATTTGGATCATGGAGCGAAAAGGAGCTGAAAACGGCTTGAAACGGAGACAAACGAGCAAGAAATGTGAATTTGGAGAAACAGCCGGCGGCTGAAGCAAAACAGCCGGCGGCTGAATTAAATTTTCCCACTTTTGTTCAAAACGTGCCGCGGAAGCAACTTTTTAGCCCGCGTGTTCCAGCCGCCGGCTGAATTCAGCCAGCCGACGGCTAAAATGACGTTTTCAGTATTTTATAAATAGGGCTTCTAGGGTTCAGGTTACAGACATCTTATTCATTATTTTCAACCTGCATCCATCCTGGAAAGCTGCAAGGAGAGTCCTAGAAGCCGTTAAACACTTGGAAGCTTTGGTTAATCATCATTAATCATTCCTGAAGTTAGCAATTTGTTTGGTTTGCACTTTTACGTATTATTATCTTGATACAATGTTTTGCTTTAAGACTATTATTGTTATTTGCTTACAATCCAACATGAGCTAAATTCATTAAGCGATTGCTTGGATTGTTGAACCTGGATTTATGTTTTAATCAAGTTTATGTTTGAACTAATTGATTTTTCCATTATTGTTTACGTTTTATCGAAATCCATGTTTATTCAAAGTTATTAAATCTACTACTTAGCGTGATTGATAGATCTATAACATAACTAACGTTCTTATAAATTTATCAGTTATTTACAATTATATGATTTATTAGATAATTGTAGCTTGAGACTTAATTGAGATAGGTTAAGATATTAGTGATTTAATGAATTGAATGAACATGACAGTTATATCAGGATTGAATAATTGAGACTTTTGTTAATTCGTAGTCGACAGATTAAATTGTAAACAATAGTGAACTTAAAGCACAATTTAGAGTGGATAAATCTAAGATAGCTCTTGATGTACGAACAATCGTATGATCTTTCTCTAAAATTGTAGGATTAGATAACTCTAGCGGGAAATCTAGTTATCATAGGAATCACAGTTAAATCAATCAAACATATTCTTGTTAATCATAATCCAGGTGAAACGTAATTCCAAATAATCGTTGCTTTCTAAATATTGATTAAATCTAAAGACTTTTCGAAACAGTTTTTCATCCATAAATTCACTTAGTTAATTAAATTGCTATTTATTTTAGTTATTTGTTTTCTGAAATATGTTCTCACAGAACTAAAACGCCCCCCAAATTTACTTGCTTTAATTAGTTTAATTATATAATTTGAGATAACGGATATAAATACACGTTCCCTGAGTTCGATCCGGACTTACTGATTCTATATTTGCGTACGATCAGGTACACTGCCTGTTTTGTGTGTTGATATACGTTGGTAAAAATCCTTTTCTAAACTTTTAGTTATTTGTTTTGTGAAATATGTTCTCACAGAACTAAAACGCTCCCCATATTTACTTGCTTTAATTAGTTTAATTATATAATTTGAGATAACGGATATAAATACACGTTCCCTGAGTTCGATCCGGACTTACTGATTCTATATTTGCGTACGATCAGGTACACTGCCTGTTTTGTGTGTTGATATACGTTGGTAAAAATCCTTTTCTAAACTTTCAATAATTTTATGTTATAAAATACACATCAAGTTTTTGGCGCCGCTGCCGGGGAACGGTAGCTATTTTTATTCGTAATTTTGAATTTGTAAGTATTCGATCCTTTTGGAAAGATTTATCTTTCTGGAAGTTGCATTTATTTTGTATTACGTGATAATTGTTAATTGGACTAATCGGATTTTTGAAATTACAGTTTTTCAGGAAAATCTGCATACAGCACTTTTTAGCCGGCGGCTGAAGTAAAACAGCCGCCGGCTGATTTCCAGCCGCCGGCTGATTTCCAGCCGCCGGCTGAATTTAGCCAGCCGCCGGCTGATTAGCAGCTGTTTGTTTATTTTTCGTTTTATTGTAATTTTAATATTTCGGTTTGTTTAATTTTCAGTTATCACGGGCTACTGACATATTTTCTTCTGTCTTATAGGTTTTGCATGACCCGGAGTTCAAATCCAAATCTTGTAGAGCCTTTCGAAGATCCGGAGAAAGCCTTTCGCATTCGACGCAGACTGTTTTCCCCAAAAGCTCAACCACTCACTAGTTTTAAAATTCACCAAAACGAAAGTTTCACTTCAGATTTTATGCAATATTCTGACGAGGAATACAACCAGCTATCTGATCAAGAGGACGAGAAACCAATTCCAAATTCACCAGTCACCGTATCAGATTCTGAGTCAACTGAAGAATCAGAACACGAAATGGCAGTCAATATTAATGAAATCACCTTGGAGGAGTACTATGCTCTTACCCCGAATGTTGCAACAGACATTCCCAAACCTGCTATCACTCGAGGAGCAGACTTCCAGCTTAAGGGCCAGTTTCTCAAAGAACTTCGAGAGAACCCTTTTAATGGAGATGAGAATGAAGATGCTAATGTTCATGTGGAAAAGGTCATCGATATTGCTGATGCTTACACTATTCCTGGTGTGACTAAGGAGGCTATTATGTTACGGGTGTTTCCGATGACACTCAAGGGAAACGCAAAAAGGTGGATTGGGAACGAACCGGCCAATTCCATCACTACTTGGGCCGATCTGAGGGCCAAGTTTTTGAAGAACTATTGTCCCCCTTCAAAAACCTCTAAAATGATTGATGACATCAGGAACTTCACACAGGATATCGGTGAGTCACTTTATCAAGCATGGGAGCGTTACAAAGACATGTTACACAAATGCCCCCAGCATGATCTCAACACTCAACAAGTTATCAAGACTTTTTACAAAGGGGTTGATCGTCAAACTCGTAACGAGTTAGATTCTGAAGGCAAAATTCCACGGAAAATCCCGGCTGATGCTTGGAGTGCTATTGAAAAATCTGCTAAACACTCCAAACTATGGGAAGACGGTGGTAAGGGACGAAGGCAAATGGCTGATAACAGCGACGGTCTCGCTGCTATAACTAACAAACTGGATGCTATGGGAAGAGACATCAAGCGCGTCAACGAGAAAGTTCATGCTATTCAAGTTGGTTGCGAAACGGATACCATCTAGCCAAAGATTGCCCTAGGAAAGATGAGGAAGAAGCCACTGAAGAGTTAATGTATGGAGATTACCAAGGAGGAGACAGGAATAACAACAACTATCGCCAAGGAGGAGACAACAATGGTTATCGCAAGCCTTACAACAACAATCAGGGAAATTCAAATGGGCAGAAACCATATAGGCAAGGACCACCGGGATTCTATGCTAAGGAGGCTCCTAAGGCACCGTTTCCACCAAAGGACGATTTGCATGAACTGATGAAACAACTCATGACAACTAATAATCAGTTTATGCAAACCACGATCAAGCGAATGGATGACACTGATTCCATCATCCGTAATCAAAGCGCTTCGATCAAGCAACTAGAAGGGACTATGGGACAATTAGCGAAAGTAGTACAAGAACGATTCCCAGGACAGCTACCGAGCTTCACGGAAACGAATCCCCGAGATCACGTCAAAGCAGTTACCACCCGAAGTGGTAAAACTCTCAACTCTTCTTTTACAGGTGTTACTAACAAAAATTCTTCTGATTTTGCACAGGTTAACAAAGAAGACGGACAAGAGAACGCAGACAACCCGCTAAATTCTGCTACTGCTGAATTTCAGCCGGCGGCTGCCCAAAAACAGCCGGCGGCTGACAGCCAGCCGGCGGCTGAATCACTGCTCTCGAAGAAAAGTACTCCAGCTGCTACTACGAAGCCAAAAATCACATCGGTGACTAAGGACTTCACACCTGCTGTTCCATACCCTGATGCTCTGAAGAAAGACAAGGATGCTGTCACGTACCACAAATTTCTCGAGAACATGAAACAGCTTCACATCAATATTCCGTTCATAGAGGCGATCGCTCAAATGCCGAAGTATGCGAAATATTTGAAGGATCTTGTGACGAATAAGAGTAAGCTGGACGACGCTTCTAAGGTCACTATGAATTGCACGTTGTTCTGCAAAACAAGTTGCCTCCGAAATTAAGCGATCCAGGCGCTATTTCTATTCCTTGTTTAATTGGCAATTTAACTGTGAACAATGCATTAGTGCTATCTAGGGATCCAGTATTTCTTTGATGCCATATTCCATGTATGCTAGATTAGTTTAGGAGAACCAAGACCTATTCGTATGTGCATTGAATTAGCTGACCGCTCTGTTCAATATCCTAGGGGAGTTGTTGAAAATTTTCTTGTTAAAGTTGATAAATTTGTGTTCCCCTGTGATTTTGTCATTCTTGATATGGTAGAGGACCCTAGAGTACCGATTATCCTAGGACGTCCATTTTTAGCTACATCTCACTCCTTAACTGATGACTTTAACCGTAGAATCACCATGCAAGTAGGAGATGAGAAAGTTGTTTTTAACGTTAATGATTCAATGGAAT
Organism: Senecio squalidus; assembly: GCA_910822075.1. Classification (NCBI taxonomy): domain Eukaryota; kingdom Viridiplantae; phylum Streptophyta; class Magnoliopsida; order Asterales; family Asteraceae; genus Senecio; species Senecio squalidus. The sequence goes on along the minus strand of CAJVGC010000065.1, from coordinate 28,821,658 downwards.
ATCCTTCTGCAGTAGATGATACTTGTTATTATTTAAATGCGTATGACATTTCCGATGATGAGTTTGTGCTATAGATCAGACCTGATTCATTCATTAATGAGGGCTGGAGTGGAGATGTTGACTCTGCAAAAGAGTTAGCTGAGTTTGATATGCTACTGGAGGAAGGTCAAGTCTACACTGACCACAAACGAAAATCAGGAAACAGACGCAGAAAAACCACCAGCAAAATCCAGCCGGCGGCTGTCTAAAAGCCAGCTGGCGGCTGAAAAGCCAGCCGGCGGCTAAA
>CAJVGC010000065.1:28782927-28821272 GCA_910822075.1 Senecio squalidus | reverse complement strand
CACAGCCAAACGTGTTTTTGATGTCGGGTTCTATTGGCCATCAGTGTACAAAGATGCTCAAGATCATGTGAAGAAATGTGACGCTTTTCAACGGACTGGTAATATTTCTTCACGCGACGAGATGCCACAAACGGGCATCCAGGTATGTGAAATTTTCGATGTATGGGGTATTGATTTTATGGGACCCTTTCCTTCAAGTCGGGGAAATAAATATATTTTAGTGGCTGTCGACTACGTATCAAAGTGGGCTGAAGCGAAAGCTTTACCCACCAATGATGCGCGAGTCGTCGTTCATTTTTTGAAACAATTATTTTCCCGATTTGGTACCCCTAAACCTTTAATTAGTGATAGGGGTACACATTTTTGAAACTCCCAACTTGAGAAGGTGCTAAAAAGATATGGTGTAAACCATAAATTTTCAACAGCTTATCACCCCCAAACGAGCGGACAGGTCGAGGTTACTAACCGAGGCTTGAAGCGCATTTTGGAAAAGTCGGTCGGTGCAAATCGTAAGGATTGGTCCGATAAGTTAGACGATGCTCTTTGGACGCATAAGACTGCATTTAAAACTCCTATTGGTTGTACTCCTTATCGTTTGATTTATGGTAAAGCATGTCACTTACCCGTTGAAATTGAGCATAAAGCCTATTGGGCTTTAAAAGGTGCCAATATGGAAATGATTCCTGCAGGGAAGAACAGGTTCCACCAGCTACAGGAGTTGGACGAGTTGCGCATGAACGCTTATGAGAACTCGCTATTTTACAAGGAACGGACAAAGAAATGGCACGATAAGCGAATCAAGACGGATAGGAACTTTATCGACGGTGATATGCTTCTCCTATATAATTCAAGATTGAAGCTATTTCCGGGGAAATTACGGTCAAGGTGGTCGGGGCCGTATATCGTGCTAGATGTATTCCCCTACGGTACGGTGGAGATTGCCAACGAAAAGGGCGAGAGTTTTAAACTGAATGGGCATCGTTTAAAGAAATATTATGCCGATGGACGTGACAACCAGTTTGATCTATTTGGAGACGACGAGGAGCTCGATCTCCATGAACGTGACGGTTAAACAAACATGGTTTGAGTCGAGCTTAACGACTCATCACTAAACAAATAGCGCTTACGGGAGACAACCCGCTTCTTTTCCCTTTCTTTTATTTTTATTTGAGTTAATTACATAATTGGTCCCTGTGTTTGTTCCAAAACAACGGGTCCAGTCCCTGGGTCGCAATTCCTTCGGACCCAGTCCCTGGACCCTATCTTTGGTTGCACGTTTGGTCCCTCCCACTAACAATCGTTAAATTTTAACGTTAAATATGACATGTGCCCTGCATGTGATGGGTAAATAGGTAATTTCGCACTTGTTATTACATAAATAATCACACTTTTTCCCATTTCTACCCCCAAACATCACGACACGTCATCTCCTCATTTCTTCACTCACAGATTTAGATTTTCAATCACAATTTTTACAATTATCAATGGGAGAAGAAGTGAGAATTACCGATTACGACGTTTCCGGCGACGACGAAGATCGAGTTTCCGAGTGGGAGGCCGGATTACCTACCGTCGACGATTTGACGCCGTTATCGTTTTCACTAGTACCGCCGGAGCTAGCATCGGCTTTCAGTATTTCACCGGAGCCTCACCGGAGTATAAACGACGTTAATCGCGCTTCTGACAACACTATATCGAATCTCAGAGGTAAACAATCGGTTAACAAATTCAACGGAATCAAGGTGTTTGGTGAGGAAAAAGGAGATGAAATTGAGACGGAGATGATTTAACCGGAGACGGTTCGGATTACAAAATACCGAGTTTCTGTGTAAATTCCTAGTGGACATCAGCTCACAGATTCTGTAACCTGAACTGACCGGAAAAGTCGTCGGAAAAGTCGCCGGAGTGAATTTAGTTCAAATTAGTTGAAATTTGAGCTTGATTGGTGAAATTAAGGTATGAATTGAAGTGAAATTTTGAGTGAATTTGATGAATTTTGATGATTTTGGAATGAAAAATTTGGGGGGAATTGATGAGAGTGGTGGTGATTTTATTATGGGATCCTTACTGTATGTGCACTATCAAAGTGTACCTACTATGTGTGTGTAGATCCTCATGTGTGCCTGAGGCGAAATTACCTATTTACCCATCACATGCAGGGCACATGTCACATTTAACGTTAAAATTTAACGATTGTTAGTGGGAGGGACCAAACGTGCAACCAAAGATAGGGTCCAGGGACTGGGTCCGAAGGAATTGCGACCCAGGGACTGGACCCGTTGTTTTGGAACAAACACAGGGACCAATTATGTAATTAACTCTTTTTATTTTGTTCAGAAAAATATAAAGAAAATACAAAAAAAATCAGAAAAACAACAAAAACCAAAAATATATGTACACTAAGCGTTTTTCTCTTTTAATTTAATATTTTTTGTTTCAGGTCCACTTAGATCATCATAAGAGAGCTGCTAAACATATCGGACACCAGGTTAGATCGTGCTAAATCACCGAACGAAAAAACATTTTTTTTGAAACAGAAAGATTTAGCCGACGGCTAAAATTTGGAATGAAAAATTGGTCGGCGGCTAAAAGTTAGCCGACGGCTAAAAATTTCCAGCCGCCGGCTGAAAACCCAGGTTTTGAAAAAAATAATATAAATCGTTTTTTCTCATCCACATCCACACACACACACTCCTATCTTTAACCGGCGGCTGCACTTTATTTTTTTTTATTTTTTTTTTTTTCACCATTTTCGTTCGATTTTCTTCAATTAGTTCATCTCACTCTCTAATTCAAACACCAAGGTATGCTTCATTCAATCCTCTTTCTTGTTTTTCTTTGAATTTCATGAAGAACACATATTGGGGGTTTTTGCTAATCCGAACTTTTTAGTGCTTAATTTTACAATTAATTGTTAGGATTCACTCCTTGGATGATTTGTATGCTTATGACTTGCTTAAATTTCGGTTTCCATGGTTAAATTTTGTTTAGAGATTGTTGATTTATATTGGGGGTTTTTGCTAATCCGAAATTTTTAGTGCTTAATTTTACAATTAATTGTTAGGATTCACTCCTTGGATGATTTGTATGCTTATGACTTGCTTAAATTTCGGTTTCCATGGTTTAATTTTGTTTAGAGATTGTTGATTTATATTGGGGTTTTTGCTAGGAAATTGGAACTTGGTAGTAATTGAATTTGTTAGTAGGTCTTATCCTTGCTACTGATTATTGATTATGTTGAGTTTTAATGTCGAATTCCTAAGTTCTAATTGACGAAAATGAATTGAAGGAGTAAGTGTAATGAAGGCTTAGACATGAATTCTTTGTTGAATTTAGTGGTGATTTGGATTGTAGATTAAGGTATTGGTTTAAACAGAATCAGCGAGATTTTTGTGTACAACTTGGTAATTTGCATGTTATTTTTGATAGGGTGTTTAAACAGCAGCTCGAACGGTTAACAGCAATGACTAAACTGAACAGGCATTTTTAGCCGGCGGCTGAAATTAGCCAGCCGGCGGCTAAAACTCGCTGCCTTAATTTTTATTGCTTTCTGTTTCGGCTTGTTTTTGCGATCCCCTATTTTCTCGCACTGTTTTATATGACTAATATGGGTGTTCTCACTTGGTTTATGCAGACTATGGCACAGGAGGTCCCCCCTCACTTTCCTCTTTATATCATCGATCACCCATACCTTCAAGTAAACGAAGTAAGGCGAGGACTCACGTATCAACAGAGGCAAGTCATCCAGACTAAGTTAGCCAACATGCAGCAATATCCGGTCTTTGCCCCTAGCGGTATTGATTGGACGTTCTTGGCCGAAGTTCGCCCACACGATTCCCGTTATCCATCGGGAGCTGCTGAGATTTTGGATATGTTGGAATTTAATTATCAGGGATTTCGCTGTAGAGCCTGGGAGCGGTTGTTCTCTATCCACGAGCCGGTCCACATAGAGGCCACATATGAGTTCTACGCATCCTTTACTTTCAACCACTCTGACCCCAACCCGAACCACAAGACCGTACAGTTTTTGCTAGGGGGTGAGGTTAGGAAGTTGACATTAGCGGAGTTTGGGCAGACACTTGGGTTGTTTGACGCTGATGATCTTGCACACCCGGATTTTGCTGGGTTTATGGCTGAGGGAGTTAAAACTCCGAACTATTGTGAAAACGCGGCAATTTGGGCCGCCATTGCTAGCGTAGAGTTAGGCAACTCCCGTCCCTCCTATACACAGATTCGGGACCCGAAGGTTCGGGCGATTTTTGCTATGGTCTGTTTGTTTGTGATTGGCAGGAAATCTGGCATTGAAAAATGCCATAAGGAGGAGCTTTTCTGGCTAGGATGCATTGTTCAGAAGAGGGCCGTTAACGTACCCTATGTCTTGGCTAGATGGATGACCAACATACTGAAGGGCGCACGACCCGGAAGTGTGATTCGGGGAGGTCACTTTGTTAGCGCTATTGGTAGACGCTTGGCATTCCAGGGACCAGGATTTGACACTTGTACCACGTTGACACCAGGGATGCGTATGTTTGGGGCAGCTTGGTTTAAGTCATCCGGTTTAGTGAGCAGGTTTGTTTCTCCAGGAGGTGAGGTGACTTACAGATGGGTTCCCATTAGAGGGATTGATGGTGTTGATGAGTCGGATGAGGAGGAGCATCCACCAGGTTACGAGGATGTTCCACCACCAGTTCAGGAGGAGGGCCCACCGGGTCAGGGATTCGATTTTTCGGCTCAGATGGCTGCTTTGACATCTAGTATGGGGCAGATGTCATCAGGGTTCGATTCATTTGCGGACCGCATGGAGGATCGTTACTACGATCTCAGTTCCAACATTAGCCATGTCAGCAACCAGGTCGGGCACTTACAGTCCGAGTTTGATAGCCGGAACCGTTATCAGGACGAGGTTTTATACCAGTACCACCAGCGTGCAGGTATTAGTTATCAGGCCTATGACGGATCGTATCACTCGTTTGGCAGTAGCACTCCCATGGATCAGGACCAGCCATCTTCCTCCGCCTATGATGATCGCCACCATCTGTGGTCTACCCAACACTACCAGTACTATCCTCCTAACGAGGCTCAGAGACAGCAGGATGAGGAGGATCAGAGAGACATTCAGGCACGCCAGGCGGCATCTTGGACAGGCCGATGGCCCGATATATGATGATTTTGGTTATATTTGTGTTTTTAAGACTATTTTTATTTTTATTTCGTATGGATTATTTGTTTGAGATTTTTGTATTTGGATTATGTATTTCTTTTTATTATTTACTTGTGGTGCTTAATATGTGTGCATGTGTTTCCCATTTTAGAATATCAACCATTTTAGTGGAAGTAATGCCGAAAATCCGAATTTTCAAAGGAAGCTATGCAGATTTTTTGAGGACGTTAAGCTTTTACAGCCATACATTCTTTCCATTGCTATTTCCTTTCACAACATTCGACATTTAAATGGGGGAGTCTTTTCTATTCCTTTCTCTTTTTCTTTTTACACTTAATTGCTGAATTTTTTTTTTTTACAATGAGGACATTGTATTGTTTAAGTGTGGGGAAGGGGTTAGGATTGAATCTATTTGTCCTTAGGAACAATTTGTGCGAAAATTTAAAAATTTTTGACATATTTCTCGTAATTAGTTTTAACTAGTTGCATAACTAGGCACACCTACCCGTTACATAATTGTGAGGATTTGAGCCTTTATAGCATACATCTTATATGCTTTTATCTTCAATTGTTATGAGTGTGCCGGTGACTTGTAGACTTTAGAACTTGACACTGTATACGCTTCGAGGCTATGAATGAGCATAAGTTTTTACTTATTAGTAACTAGGAAAGAGGCAAAAGAATTAGGATTGTTAAACCGTTGATTGGCCTATTCGTTTCTTATAGTCGGTAACTACACTGGTTATTTGACTCACACTACCTATCGAGCACTCATTTTTAGTGTTTTTGACGTTTAGATACCATATTTGCGCCAAACCTTTTTCTTTTATCACCTTTCCAGATATATTCCATAAATTGAGCCTAATGTATAAGTCGTTTAATCCGGATATTTTTGTTGAAAATTCCCTCTTTCTTAACTTGATTGATTATTAGACGGAATGTTATATATGATGGCGTGGAGTTGTTTAATTTGCTTAAGTTCACGAAAGAAGTTACAGGTGGATATAAGTTAAGAATTATTCAGGATTTTGATGGACCTTTTGAGCGGTGTCTTTAAATATAAAAAAAAAAAAAAAAAACAGAAAAAAAAAAAATATTTATTAAAGCCTGTACTAGGTAGCCAATAATTGTTGAAGTTATTTGACGAAATTTGCGAGAAATAAAAATTCTCAATTGAAGCGTTGAAGAATTAAGACGAAGTTTGGTCTTAGAAGTTTCATCAGAGTGAGCCATTAGGGATAATCAATCAAGTTTTGAAAGTAATATAATTTTTGACTAAAATATTTGGATTTGTACACTAATTGGAAGTTGATTGGTTCATATCGTTCATATTAATTCACTTTCATCCTATTTTCCATTATTTTACCCATCACCCATTGATATGACCATAAGCCCTCTGAACTAGTTACTTAGACTCTATTGGTGGAGAAGCGTATCGTTATCAAGCCTATGATAGAATACTTGTCATGACTGAGCTTTGAGCGATTTCACATATATATTACACTTAGATTAGCTTTTTGAGTGATTGAGTGTTATACTTCCCAAATCGTGAGATGTTTAGTTATGCATTTAAATTTTGGCTTGGTAAGTATTAAATTCATCTTCGTAAATAAATTTTTTGTAATTTACTCGACTCGTTGGGTATTATATTTTTATTGAAGATGTTTGTTTTGTTCTAAATCTAACAGTTTACTTGAGGACAAGTAAGATTCAAGTGTGGGGAATTTGATGTGCCTGAAATAATCTATATTTTATAGCCACATTTATTATATTTAAGCTCATTTTCTGCAACTGTTGTTATGATTTGGTATATTTTTAGTGAGAATTGCATATTAGAGTTATATTTGGATCATGGAGCGAAAAGGAGCTGAAACCGGCTTGAAACGGAGACAAACGAGCAAGAAATGTGAATTTGGAGAAACAGCCGGCGGCTGAATTAAATTTTCCCACTTTTGTTCAAAACGTGCCGCGGAAGCAACTTTTTAGCCCGCGTGTTCCAGCCGCCGGCTGAATTCAGCCAGCCGACGGCTAAAATGACGTTTTCAGTATTTTATAAATAGGGCTTCTAGGGTTCGGGTTACAGACATCTTATTCATTATTTTCAACCTGCATCCATCCTGGAAAGCTGCAAGGAGAGTCCTAGAAGCCGTTAAACACTTGGAAGCTTTGGTTAATCATCATTAATCATTCCTGAAGTTAGCAATTTGTTTGGTTTGCACTTTTACGTATTATTATCTTGATACAATGTTTTGTTTTAAGACTATTATTGTTATTTGCTTACAATCCAACATGAGCTAAATTCATTAAGCGATTGCTTGGATTGTTGAACCTGGATTTATGTTTTAATCAAGTTTATGTTTGAACTAATTGATTTTTCCATTATTGTTTACATTTTATCGAAATCCATGTTTATTCAAAGTTATTAAATCTACTACTTAGCGTGATTGATAGATCTATAACATAACTAACGTTCTTATAAATTTATCAGTTATTTACAATTATATGATTTATTAGATAATTGTAGCTTGAGACTTAATTGAGATAGGTTAAGATATTAGTGATTTAATGAATTGAATGAACATGACAGTTATATCAGGATTGAATAATTGAGACTTTTGTTAATTCGTAGTCGACAGATTAAATTGTAAACAATAGTGAACTTAAAGCACAATTTAGAGTGGATAAATCTAAGATAGCTCTTGATGTACGAACAATCGTATGATCTTTCTCTAAAATTGTAGGATTAGATAATTCTAGCGGGAAATCTAGTTATCATAGGAATCACAGTTAAATCAATCAAACATATTCTTGTTAATCATAATCCAGGTGAAACGTAATTCCAAGTAATCGTTGCTTTCTAAATATTGATTAAATCTAAAGACTTTTCGAAACAGTTTTTCATCCATAAATTCACTTAGTTAATTAAATTGCTATTTATTTTAGTTATTTGTTTTCTGAAATATGTTCTCACAGAACTAAAACGCCCCCCAGATTTACTTGCTTTAATTAGTTTAATTATATAATTTGAGATAACGGATATAAATACACGTTCCCTGAGTTCGCTCCGGACTTACTGATTCTATATTTGCGTACGATCAGGTACACTGCCTGTTTTGTGTGTTGATATACGTTGGTAAAAATCCTTTTCTAAACTTTCAATAATTTTATGTTATAAAATACACATCAGAATGCCAGACCTCAATGATATAAATATGGATGCCAACTTAAGATTGGAGAAGATTCCAACTTCTCTTATACACAAAAATCATCCACCATCTCAAATCATTGGTAAATATGACATCTCTATGGAGAAAAGGAGTCAAACCAAGCCCTCAAAGGACCCACTGAAGGTTATAAACACTTGTTTATTTGCATGTTTTCTTTCCTAAATGGAACCAAAGAAAATTCAAGAAGCTCTTCTTGATCCAACTAGATTGAATCCATGCAATCAGAACTACTCCAGTTCAAAATACAAGATGTTTGGAAGTTGGTTAAACTACCTCCAGGAAAGAAGTTCATTGGAACAAGATGGATATTCAGGAACAAAAAGGATGAAAGAGGTATAGTCATCAAGAACAAGTCCAGACTGGTAGCTCAAGGCTACACTCAAGAGGATGGAATAGATTATGAATATGTCTTTGCCCCTGTCGCAAGAATGGAAGCAATCAGATTATTTCTTACCTTTGCATCTTTCATGGGCTTCAAGGTGTTTCAAATGGACGTCAAGAGTGCTTTTCTCTATGGAGTAATTGAAGAAGAAGTGTATGTAAGACAACCACCTGGCTTTGAGGACCCTCAATTTCCTCACATGGTGTACAAACTAGACAAAGCTCTCTATGGGCTTCATCAAGCACCCAGATCTTGGATTGAGACACTCTCAGATTACCTTCTTAAAAACAACTTCCAAAGAGGAACAATAGATAAGACTCTCTTTATTAAAAGGTGAACTCTGACATTCTTCTAGTACAAATCTACGTGGATGACATCATCTTTGGCTCCACCAATGAAGACTTGGGTAGAGACTTTGAAAAGCTGATGCATGTCAAGTTTCAAATGAGCTCAATGGGAGAATTAACATTCTTTCTAGGCCTAAAAGTCAAGCAAAATCCTGATGGACTCTTCATCAACCAGTCCAAATATGTGAAAGATATTCTCACCAACTTTGGCTTCCTAGAAGCAAAAGTGGCCAGCACCCCTGTGGAAACTCACAAACAGCTGACTGCAGATCTTGAGGGGGAGGATGTACATATTCACAACTATAGGTCCATGATAGGCTCATTAATGTATCTCACAACTTCAAGACCTGACATCATGTTGTGAGTATGTGTGTGTGCAATATATCAAACTAGACCTAAGATGTCTCATCTCATTGCAGTCAAGAGAATATTTCGATACTGACAGTGATCTTGAGGGCAAACCTAACTTAGGTTTATGGTATCCTAAAGACTCACCTTTTGATTTAATTGCTTATACTGACAGTGATTATGGTGGTGAAAGCTTAGACAGGAAATCTACTACAGGAGGATGTCAATTCCTAGGCTCAAGGTTGGTGTCTTGGTAGTGCAAGAAGCAGACAACAGTTTCCACTTCCTCAACTGAAGCTGAATACATAGCTTCATCAAGTTGTTGTGCTCAAGTCCTATGTATACAAAATCAAATGATGGACTATGGATATGCATTCATGAACACTCCAATATTCATAGACAACAAGAGCACCATCAGCATCATCAACAATCCGGTGAAGCACGCCAATATCAAGAACATTGAGATAAGATATCACTTCATAAGAGACTGCAATGAAAAGAAGTTGATCCATGTTGAAAAGGTCCACACTGATAATCAGTTTGCTGATCTTCTCACAAAAGCTTTTGATGTGGGACGATTCACATTATTGATTACCAGTATAGGCATGATCAACATGAATTAACTAGTATCATTTAGTCTTTCTCATGTTATGTTCCTTCTATAAAAGCAGTAGTAGCCTTAACATAAATCAAGTACCTTACTTTTTAGTATTGTACTATGTTACTACTGCAAAATTAACAGTAGAAATAAATTTTGGGCAAAGTCTTATTAGTAGGGCAAGTATTTTCATTACTACGGGAAGGTTTAACTACTACTGCCCATAGTTTTGTTAATACTGTTGGAATGGTTAATATTGTATGTAATTTCATTACTACGGGACCTCTGGTTAATACTGGAAGTAATGTCCATTACTACTGCCATACCAGTTAATACGGCCCGTTGGTGTCATTACTATTGTAATTAACCTCATTACTACGGTCATTATTTGTTAATACTGCAACGGTTAGTACTGCAGAGTTTTATTAATTAATAAGATTACTTTGTTAATAGTGCGTTGACAAGTCAAATCTCAAGTTGCAACTAACTTTTAACACGTGGAGTTTTGTGATTGGAGCTCAAAATTTAAACTTCGGCGCGCATTCAGTATTTTTAAACACGTGGCATCACACGATTGAACCGTCCTTTTTAATCATCAAGCGCGTCTAATCCAACTCGCCAAGTTGTTACAATATTAATCGTATAAATAGGGTTTAAAATTAATCTTTCTATTAATTACTTTTCATCTCAAGAACCCTAATTTCTAAAAAGTTACCGTTGCAACTCAAAATCTAGTTTTCTTCAACTGTTTCATCAAATTCTTACAATTAAACAACAATGGTTGACCTACAGTTCTATGAAAGCCACAACATGGTTGCTTGTTTTAAAAAGAATAAAGAATACACTAATTTTTATCCGATTATTTACTTCTTGAAGAAGTCCCATATTAAATTTGCTCTGACAGTAAGTCCAGAGATTCATGAAGATCACATCCGAGCATTTTGGGTATCTTTAGAGGGAGAAGTACCAGTTATAAATGCCACCGTTGATGGCAAGGAGGTCACAGTTTCAAAGGCTACAATCATAACACACCTTCAACTTCAAGATGGAGAAGGTATAAGCTCCTTACTTAATGAAACTATTTTTGAAAACTTTCAACGAATGGGCTATGAGGGGGACTTAAATACAACAACGTTTTTAAAAGACAAATGTCCCCCCAATGGAAATACTTTATGCATACCTTGCAACAATGTATTTCACAAAAGAGAACAGGATGGAATGAGGCAAGTTATTCCTTGGCTACAGCCATGGTTTGTCTTGCCACAAACCAGACTTTCAATTTTTCTAAACTCATCTTTGACGGTATGTTGTGGAACTTGGCCCAACCTAAACATAAATTTTTAATGTACCCAATATTCTTACATCATATTCTAAAATGTGAAATAATGGATCTCACTAGATCCCAAAATGTTTTTCCTGCCTATTCTCATGCCAAGAAAGTGTTTGCTAACATGAGAAGGGTAAACAAAGGTTTTTCAAACAATGTTACACTATTGTTCCCTACAATGATGGTGGTAACAACAAATACATATGAATGTGACTTCACCTCTGTCTCAACCCCCATCTGCTTATCTTCCTACTGCTAGTACCTCTGCAGTTTCTACTGCAAGTACTACAACTGTTATCCCTGAGGCAACTACTGCAGTTTCTACTGTCAGTGTTCCTCCAGTTTCTACTGAGAGCACTTCTCCAGTTTTAACTGAACCTATAGTCACCAATCCTGTGACTGCACCTTCTGCTTCTTCACCTCATCAACCACCACCAATAGTTGCTACTTTCACAAGAAAGACTAAGAGGGTTCCTCCGTCTCTTAAGCCTAAACCCACCCCTACTCCAATAATTTCCACTACCTTACCTGAACAATCTTCAGGTGAGGATACTACATGGGAACACACTGAGCTTTCTCCTGAAAGATAATAAATATTCTAAGGGAATCGTTCTAAATCCTTAATCTCTCTACGCTCGACCACATTCCCCAAAGCCACTGAGTACCTGTCGTTTAAGAAAGAAAAATGGAAAACGGCCGAGCGAACGCTCAGTGAACAGATATATATATATACAAATGACATAGAAGAGGAATGACATGCATAATAAGTAAATACTAAACTTATTTAAAAATACAAAGTTACAAGACAAAACTTATTTTCAAACCAAACTTATTTTCAAAGCAAAATACAAATATGTATAATATATCCACAACACCCAACGTCAAATATATCAAAGTAATACAAACATATATTCACATTTTAGAAAGTCAAATTTCGTAAAATAATGCACCAAGAGTCAAACAAATAGGTAACAAATAGCAAATGAAATCCTAGGGTAACACATACCACTAGTCTTTCCAAAAGGTGCAAACGTTTCGTATGACACTACGATAAACGTCCACCATCAAACACACAAAGTTCCTAGGATCGATCCATACGCCTTTTATAACAAATAATACTTAGTACACCTTACCACAATCCGGGTAAACAAAAAGAGACGTCGTAGATATAGCAAAATACACCACTACGGTCGATGCCACATTATTGGTGTCACATTAACGCGCCCATGGGACCTCCATGGATAGGTTACTCTTAGGCATATCTTACGAAACCGTTTAAAACGACTTATATGTTCCAAATTTCAAAATACCTTTACAACTTTTCAAAGTGATTAATAGACTCCAAAATATGTTTAAAAAGTTATTTATAATATACGTAAAGTAGTTTAACCATAAACATAAAATATTATATAATGTGACATTTTATTTATTTTGAAAATCACGTGTCTACCCAACCGTTCGTTCTAATCTTGTCACGAGTCACCATGAAAACATTATCAATCTATTTACGAAATAATAACTTAACGGGTCCTTATCGAAACATGTAAAGCCACACAGAATGAGTGACACTTTATACGAATCACCGTACCAATTACCACAATCACACGTGTTCTTTACCGAGTTGTTTCGGACTTTTCGGGGCTGTTTTCGGGACAGTTTTCGGGACTGGATTGGGATTATTTCGGGGCTGAATTTAGGGGCTGTCCGGGGTCGTCTTGGGGGCTGTTTTGGAATGGGTTTTCAAGACACGGTTTTTGACACATAAAATACTTTTAGTTTAGTCATTTTCAAATCTACACATGATCACAAATTCTCGTTAGTACACCAAATGATCAATATAAAGTAATATGATTTCAAAACAAAACTTAAACAAACTTTTATGCAAACATACATGTCATACCAATAATATTTCAAATCATTTAACGAGATTTTCAAAGACACTTAGGTGTCTTTTGTTTTTTCTGAATATTTAAGTCTGAATCTGAAAACCAGTTCTGAATGATAAGAGGTTGTGTCTGAAATCTGAAAGCATAATCATTAAGATTGTTTGAAAAATATACTTTCATATATATCTTAATTCTTTTTTTTCTTCTTTTTTTTTCTTGTTTTTATCATATTTTCAAGCTACTAGAATAGCTAAATTGCACGAAAAATAAAATTAACAAATAACTAAATGTATGAAAAACATTCAAAAGGTTCTTAGATCAAAAGACAACGTCTTCACCAATAACACTCTAACAATAATATACCGACAAAGTACGGTAAATGAAAATCCATAAACTAACATGACAAAATCATTTAAAGTAAATCATTCTCCATTGTGCATCAACTGATCAACAATCTCATCACGCAAGTTTATCATTAATTGTTGATCTGATGCACTACCTTGTGACTGAAATTCTTGATTCTGATTATTTTTTGTTTCATTTTCATTTCCGACTTGTATCTCTATTTGATCAGACATAGAAAATAACTCATCATTAACGCATTCCTTTCGTATAAAGTTATGAACCGCAAAGCATGCAATAACAACGTCCGTTTGTGTATCAAATGAGAACGTTGACATCTTTTTCAAAATCGGGAAACGTGCTTTCAAGACTCCATACGCCCGTTCAATAACTTTCTAAGTTTTGCATGAGCATGATTGAACTTTTCATTTTTGCTCATTGCACGTTGACGACGAAAGTCTCCAAGCCAATATCTAACATTACGATGTGGTGCCATAATATAAATTTTAATTAGAGGTATTAAGAGGTATTAAGATATAAAATATAGCTTATCAAATAAGAGGAAAAAAAGGGATATCAAGATCTTATTCAAAAAAAAAAAACAAAACCTCTTATTTACTATTTCACTTATTGGATAATACATTTAGATATCATTAAGAGCTTAATATGAAAAACAAACGACCCCTTATACGAAATTTGTACAAACGGTCAAGAGATACACATACGAGGAAAACAATGAATTCGTATCAATAATCACAAGAACACATGTATCGAAGGAAAAGGCGAAACAATAAGGTGAGTTTCGAATAAAAAGAACGTTTAAGATAGACATATGTACAAACATATTACGAACATAAGAATACTTATTAAGAGATAATATATGCGTACAAATTATCAAATAAACATATATTGAAATAAATACGAATTTCACAAAAAGAAGCTAATAATTGAAAGGATGCTTATTAGGGGAGTAAATATCGAATGAACAATATACGAGCGAAATGAATATTATGAAGAAAGTGAAGAATATTAATAGAATCAAAATAACAAATAATCAATCGAACGTAGACACCAAATATACATATGACGTATAGAACATCCGTACAAACAATAATACGAATAAGATAAAAGTATTTAAAAAAGACTAAGAATATCCGTATAATCAAAATAATTAATATAAAAAATAATCAATCGAAGAAGACACCAAATATACATATAATGTATAGAATATCCGTACCAACAATAATACGAACAATAGAAACATAATTAAACAAGACTAAGAATATCCGTACAAACAATTATACGAACAAGAGAAAAATAGTTAAACGAGACTAAGAATATCAATACAAACAATTATACGTACAAGAGAAACATAATTAAAAGAGACTCGGAATATCCGTTGTGACAACCGTCAAAAATTTCAGGTGAAAATCGTGCCCTATGTCCTTTAAAGTGTCCGTCTTGCCTTTTAACCGTACTTTTACCGAGAACGCGTCAGTGTCGGAATCAAATTCGGAATCAAAATATCTAAGTGCCAATTTTAGATATCCTCATAATTATAAGTTAGAAGGTTATGCCAAATTTTTCGGTTACCGTGTTCTTTAAACTCGAGATATCATGCTTTTGCTCTTGTTTACTCCTTTACCGAAATCGTGCGAATCTCGAAATCAAAAAGGAACATATAATATTTAATGAACATAATATAAAGTAAATCAAAGTATGAACTTTCCTAAGTGCAACTCAAAAAGAATGGGGAACTTTCGACGAACGAAACTCCTTAACGGTCGAAAACAAGTTTGTCGAACCAGCCGACCAGCCAGCAGCTGGCAGGGCTTCGGCCGGCGGATTTGCCCCTCCAGCCGATGGCTGGAAGTGTCTGGTCAGGTGTTGGTGACTCATTTTTGCATAAAAATCGATTGGGACAAGTGTCTAAACCCGATTGGACCTCCCCAAATGCCATAAATTGCAGTCCCAATGCACTAATACTCCATTTCTCTTTCATTTCTTTCATTTGGTAATATCAAACACACACACAAAGTGTGTTTCTCTCTAAACACTCTCCCCATTTCCTTCACTTTTCTTCATTTTGGCTGTGATTTCCAGCCATCTTTCACCAATAAATCTCCATAAACATCAAAATAATCGGTTATATTCATCAAAAGGAGCAAGAGGTGGTGATTCTTCCGGGTTGCTTCTTTGGTTTCCGTCATTTTCAGGCCTATTCTTCATAAAGATCAAGCTAGATCATCTTGCTTTCGATTTCTTGCGGTATATTATCTAAAACCTACTGATTTTATTTACATTTTGTAACATGCATGTTAAATATAACATCAAATAAAGGGTTTATAAAGTTTTTATGGTGATTTATCTAAGAACATAAGTCTTATAAACTTTTTACTAAAATCTTGATATAAAAATGTGTTATTTGAAGAAATCTATGGATATTATTAAAGGTTTATAAGTTGCATTTCGAGATCTAAAGAAAATACTCTTGAAAATGCTTAAAATCAACAAAATAACAAAAAATCTGGAGCTGACTGTTAGCCTCCAGCCGGCGGCTGAATCATCCCAGCCGGTGGCTGGATCAGTCTGTTAACCCAAAATCGTTGTTTTGCTAATTATCGGTGGTTGTCTTGTGTTTTGGAGGCGGATAATCTTATCACTACACCACTAAAGTTGTAGTTTCCAGATCCTTGTCAAATCAAGCGGGTGTTAGCGGTATAATTTGTTACTCTTGTGAATATTTCGATTTCGTTATATTCGTTATTCGGCTTTAGCCTTGAAAACAGTTAGGATTAGTTATTAGACCAACACTCATCGTAATTTATCGGTTTGGACTGATATCGGACAAATAAAGTTAAATCACAAGTTAACTAAAGTATTGTATTAAACTTAATATGGTATTATGTATAATGAATAAAGATTTAAAACATGATTTGTTGTTAAGCGGGAAAGTGTACGAAATTTGGACGAATAAATTATAGCGCGGGAGCGCTGCCCGATTTTCATTAGACCTTAACATAACTTCTTAAACTAAAGCATTTTCATTGACTAACGATGCTATGAACTCATAAACAATAAAACTCACTCGATAACTTGGTATAACTATAGGATTTCCTTGATTCCGAAGCATTCCGACCGCGTTTCGCACTCGTCTCGTACTCTTCGCAATCCGTGAGTTACAACCCCACTATGTTTTTACTATTTTAATTACTTATTTGGGGGAAACATAAGATTGTATGTTTATGTGACTTTTTGAAACTATTTGCAACCCGTATGAAGCTTTGAAACTTTTGAAATTTATGAAACTTGGAAACTTTAGAAACTCGTGAAACCTTGAAACTTTCGAAACTTATGAAACTTGGAAACTTTGGAAACTCGTGAAACCTTGAAACCTTTGAAACATGTGAAACTTGGAAACCTTGGAAACTTGTGAAACTTGTGAAACTATTATGCGTAAAATGTGTTAATGCCCCCTAAATTGGCTAAACTAAGTTTAGGCTACTTGTAGAAAACCAATCCTTGATGAAAATATAAACTCCGTAAGTGCTTACTACTATTTTTAGAAACAGAGTTCAAATTGCCCCGTTTTTGGTTCGAAACTTTATACACTATTAGCAATAGCCGTTAGTATTATGGGTATCGATACTTAGGAGAGGTCACTCCTTGCTCAGGGTTCGCGACCCAAGCACATATTACTAGATTCAGGTGGAAACTCAATGAAACATTTTGGGGCTAGATCTGACCAGACAATCGGTTTAGTGTAGACTTACTTTTATATTATGCCAAGTGATTGATACAAGTTACTAATTTAGTTAAGCACATATTACTTACGCATATACTTTATTTTAACGTTTGATTTCGCTACAACTTTTATGATACGAGTTCTACTTTACTTGCGTACGTTCGAAACTTTTACAAATATATATGTTTTAGCGTCGTTCCGCTTTCTTTTCATTTATGATACTTTTTACATATATACTTTCACACTTGGACTCTTTTATCGAGAAACTCAAAACTGTAACTCACTCGCTACTTTATGTAGTTGACACTTTATCTTATGTTTCAGGAAACCAAATGTAAGGATACTAAGTGCATACCATGGATGGGTCAGGCATGTCACATGAATTCAATAGTTGGGAAAAGACCTATTTTATTATTTGGGAATTTTGTTAACAATTAATCATGTATTTTGTTATGTGATACGTTAAATGCTTGGTTATTTTCAAACTTGTAAACTCTTATTTTCTATCGTAATGACTTGAAACCGTATGTTTTAATTATAACTCGTGTAATGATATCGTTGCTCTTCGCATCTGGTGTTTCCGCTTTAGCGGGGTGTGACAGACTTGGTATCAGAGCACAGGTTATAGTGAAAAACGGTTTTAAGAATTTTTCAAAATTTTTGAAACCAAACTATAACCAAGGCTTTTTCGGAAAAATAATTTCACGAGCTTTCGAACTTTAGTAGATTAATTACGCAATCGCATGAATTGCTTTTAACTAAGCGTAACTTGATCAACTATGCCTAGTTCAAAATAAATTTTGCGAGAACGAAAAGTAATTGCTATCGTTAAACGGTTTTCGAGTCGAAAAATTTCCGGTCTTATCCATTCCCGATTCTCACGTGAGTGACCCATATATGCACTATCGTTTACATTTTTCCTTATTTTTCCCTTGTACTCACGTAACCCATTATTGTTAGATCCGACATGTCTCAATCGTCGCACTCACGATCTCAGTCACAGTCGCACTCACATACGCAAGCCGTCTACACGCCAGGAGTCTCGGAAGACTTCTCCGCACCAGAGGCTCAGGACCACGAGACCACTGACCCGACCGAGGAGAACTCAATGGCTTTCTCGAGCAGCCACGGTACCTCCAGCCTGAGGACCGTGCTACCAGCTGCTCCTCCGGTGCCAGTTTCCACCCCACCTGTGACAACCGTCAAAATTCAGGTACTTGTTCAACTAATTAAATCAGTTCGAAACGTTAGTTACCCTTTTAATCGCATTCGCTCTATTCTAGTTCGTAACTTTTGAGTCTGTACTTTGTCGGAACTAGTGTCGGAATAACTTCCGGAATCAAATTATAAGTCCTAATACCAAGAAAATACCTATTGAACTTTCCTAAGTTCATAACTTATCATAATTAAGAACTTGTAATTAACAAAAAGGTCCAACGAAGCCATAACGTAAAAACGAAAAACTTGAAAAAGGCTGAAAATGCCCTGGTGCGCCGCACCTAGTGCTGTGGTGCGCAGCACCTCGCGCCAGGAATTCAAAATATTTACAGCTTTAGTCCTTTACTCGTTTTTACAACCCACCACCCATTTTGACCAATAGAAAACGACCTCATTACTGCCAACAACAGTCCCAAGGTCAGTACCTTTACCACTTTTCATTTTCATTTCATTTTCTTAATTCATTTTACCAAAAATCAAACACACACACAAAACACCTACATCCTTTTCTCTCTATTTTCTCTCAAGAACACCTTCATTCCAGAAACATTTCACCATCAAAATCCATTTATAAACCATACAAATCGTTCTAAACTTCAAGAGAAGCAAGGGGGTGTTGTTATTTCGAAAAAGGACCACGGTTGTAAAGATTTTTGGAGCTAGAATCCGACCAAAAACTCATCATCCAAGCTTTTCCTTCGGTAGATTTCTTTATTTTTACTATTCTTACACAAATACTCAATTGCATGTAAGATCTAACGGTTTAAAATGTATTTTTACATAAATCTATGACTTTTTATGGTCAAAAACGTTTTTAAACATAAATACTCTTTAGATCCACGGATTTGTAACCAAATATACTTAGAAACTGTTAAAAAGATGTTTTAATAAGTTTTAACCAGTTGCATGTCGAAATCCATGGGTGAAAATACGTTTTTAACAAAAGAAATCACAAAAACGGGAAAACAGCAAGGAGGTGCGCAGCACCCCCTGACTGGTGCTGCGCACCGGGCTGCTGTCTCCCCGAAAACTCGTCGTTTTACTCGTTTTTAGAACATGTTGCATTCTGGACTTGTTACTGATGTCATATTGGGACTGAGATAAATGAACGTAATAATAAAGGTGACTTGTGTTGGACCATTTGGACTTGAAATGAACTATAAAATGTATATATTGTGTTTTAGGTGATTTGTGGGCGGAAGTGGTATTACAATTTTTGGGAATGAGATTTGGGCGCGGAAGCGCTGCCCAAATTTCCTTAGAAATTGTAAGTCACTTCAGCGAGCAAAAGCACCTAAGGCCTAATAATCTAAAACGGTAAATCGGACTTTTGGACAAAAACGATACAATTACTTTTCGGACTATTTTAACTATAATTGACTTTGACACTTAAAGTTTAACGAAGTTTATTTATATTATTAAATAAAGAACATAATAATATAACGACTAATTAAACTATCTTGGTAATTAATAGGCGATCCGTGATTCCCGGCTCACACATTCCGACCAAGGTTCCAAGTTCTCGTTCTCTTCGCAATCCGTGAGTTACAACCCCTTGTTTTACATATTTTACACGAATTTGGGGGAAACATAAGATTAAATGCATTTTACGCCTTATGAAATAAATTGAAAAATATCAAACTTTGACTTTTGATCTACCAAACTATGATTTTGACTTATCAAACTTGGACTTATTGAACAACTAATTGATCTCTTATGCGTAAATTATTTGACTTTACTTAAAACTTATTAGTTCTCTCTCTCTCTCTCTTGACTAAACTAATTATTGATGCTTGTATACGTAACCAACCCTTGATGGAGCTATAACATGTTTCTTAAGTGATAGATCTCTCTCTCTCTCTCTCTTTTAAATAAAAATTACTTAGTGCCCGATGTTTCTGTTTCTCTGACATTCACACTATTAACTACTTAGCCGTATAGTAATTATGAGTATCGATACTTAGGAAAGAACCGTTCCTTGCTTAGATGGCAGTCTAAGTACATATTACTAAGTTCTGTTTAATTTCCCGTTGAGAGGCGGGGAGTTGCCTCACGGTTGGATAATCGGATTAGTGTGAACACTTAAGTTATAGATGCCAAGTGGTTGATACAAGAAAAATCTAATTAGTTACTTACGCATAAACTTATAAACTTTTAGCGATTGCTATCCGCTTCTACTATTTGACTAAATTTGACTCCATTTGGTCTTTACAAATTTAGGGCACCTGTACGCCCGTTACTTAGCCTCTAAAGTATATAATTTTTAAGGGACTTTTCTCCGCTAATCTCCTTAAAGGAAACCTCTACTTTTTATATACTTTACTTACATTTTGTTCGATTATTTAAACTGTAACTCACTCACTGCGTTTTCGTAGTTGACACTTTATCTTATGTTTCAGGGAATTAGTGTAAGCACGTGATGCATGGCATGGACGGGTCGAGGCGGTCGTGTGAGAACCTCATTGGGAAAAGACTTGGCCACTTATTTTGGGAATTTTAAATGAACTTTTAAATTGTGTTTTAATGTACTCAATTGTTGTGTCTTGGATGAAATTGTAAACACTTCTATTTTTAATTAATGACTTGATGACCGTTATGTTTTATATGACCTGTGACATGATCTTCCAGCTCTTCACATCCCGTGTTTCCGCTTTAGCGGGGTGTGACAGACTTGGTATCAGAGCACAGGTTATAGAGAAAAACGGTTTTAAAAATTTTTAAAAGTTTTCGAAACTAAACTATAACCAAGACTTTTCGGAAAGATCACTTATGGGTCTAAACTTTAGAGAATTAATTTCGCGATTGCATTATTTATTTTCAACTACGCATGGCCTGATCACCCATGCCTAGTTCAAAAGAAATTATGCAAGGACGGAACGTAATTACTAATGTTAACGGTTTTGAGTCAAAATTCCCGGTACTGTCTTTTCCCGATTCTCACGCGACTGACCCGTACATGCATCTCATTACACATTTCCTTTAATCATTTCCTTGTGTCTTCTAGTACTCACGAAACTCATTGTTCACAGATTCGTCATGTCTCAGTCATCCCGGTCGCTTTCACCGTCGCACTCTCAGTCTCGTTCCTTACCGAGAGCCGCGTCGCCTTCCGAGGGCCGTACCGCTTCCGAGAGCCAACGACACCAGACCACCGATCCCACGGAGGACACCTCCATGGCTGTCTCGAGCAGCATCGGGTCCAGCCCGAGGGTTGTGCCACCGCCCCCTCCACCGGTACCCGTTGCCGCCACACTTCACTACCGAGGCCCACGTACCAGAATGACCGCGCGAAAGCAGGTCATCCTCCCGGGCCGTCTGCCAGATAGGATGGCTGCCCGTCAGGAGGGACCATCCCAGCCTATTCCATCGCACCTACCCTTTGGTCACCCTCCAGAGGTGCCACATACTCGCAGAGCGGATCACTATGCTTGGGAGCGACAGTTCGAGCGCGAAGAGATGCAGCGCGCCAGAGACGCTGAGGCCGCGAGGCAGAGGATGCCTCCTACCCTTCAACCTCCCCCACCGGCCGCATTCCTCCACTTGCACCGCGAAGTGCGGAGAACCAGGGACACCTCATCAGTGAGGTTACCGACTCCGCTGAACGGTTGTCGGAGCAGGCGTTGCGATTCATCGCGTCGACCCGAGCTACGGCCCGTACTGTACAGCGCCTTATCGGTATGTGCCTGGTGATGGGCACGTTGATCGTGGTTATGGCGGCAAAGATGTTTCTGGATAGGCGCCATTAGTTGTTTCTTCATTGTATTGTACCCGGTCTAGTCGTAATTTTCTCTTTGTGCACGACATAGACTTTGTTATCCTTTTATTATGTATCATGACAGTATTTCTCAGTTCAGTAATTGTACCAACTTTATTATTTATGAAATTCCGATCTTTTAACTTTATGTTTGTAGTATCTTGTAAATCTTGTGCTTGTTATGATCGTTAAAATTCTATCTCTTGAATTCTAATCTTGCGTGTACTACTTGATCAGTCACTTTTATCTCGTGCTATATCTATCTATGGACACTTGAACTATATTCTTATCACTTTCCATTCGTTCTGTTCTTCTGATTGTAGAATCATGGCTCCTCGCACCAATGCTAGCATCATTGCCGAACAAGTTGTCGAACAGCTGAACGCGGCTATGCCCAACATGATCGCTCAGATCACCGCCGGAATCAACGCCAACGTCAACAATCACCATCAGCAGCAGCAACAACAACAGCAGAATAACCAGAATCAGAATCAGAACCAGAATCAGAACCAGCATCAACACCCGAACCCTCTTCCATGCACCTACAAGAGCTTCATGGCATGCAAGCCGAAAGAGTTCCACGGCACAACTGGTGCTGTAGGTTTGGTCCAATGGTTCGAGAGTATCGAATCAGTCCTACACATCAGCCGATGTGCCGAAGCGAACAAGGTGGAGTACGCGTCTTGCGTATTCCATGGCCGGGCTCTGTCATGGTGGAACACTGTTGTCCAAACCCGTGGACGTGAAGATGCGTATGCCCTTCCCTGGAACACCTTCAAGAACTTGCTCATCGAGGAATATTGCAGGCTGAGCTGTGGGACCACAAGATGGTCGGGAATGATATCGAGAAATACACTACCCGGTTCCACGAACTCGCCCGACTGGTTCCAAGGCTGGTAACCCCTGAAGAGAACCGGATCGACCTGTACATCTCCGGACTAGTCCCGGAAATCCGTGGCATGGTTATGGCAGCCGAACCCCAGACCCTCCAGAGTGCAATCATCTTGGCCCACCGTCTTACCAGCAACCTCCTCACCGCTCCTGGATCCTCCAAAAAGGAGTCAGGTGAGAAGAGAAAGGCCGAGTCCACCCCAAGGAGAAGCGACCGCAACAAGAAGAAAACCCGAAACTACGTCGTGACTGCTTCACCTGCACCTGCACCTGCACCTGCACCGGCGCCTGCACCACCAGCTAAATCTGGGTCTTACACCGGACCACACCCAAAGTGCAACAAGTGCAGCTTTCACCATCTCGGGGACTGCCCGGTATGCCTCAGGTGCCAGAAAGTGGGACAATTGCTCCAGCCCCGAAACGGACCTGCTTTGAGTGCGGAAGCGACCAGCATCTCCGCAACACCTGCCCTAAGCTCAACCGAACCCCACAGAATCAAGGAGGGCAAGGTAGGGGTCGCGCATTCGGATTAACGGCTGAGGAAGCACGTCAGGACCCCAATGCAGTTACTGGTACGTTTTCCCTCAACAATCATTCTGCTTCCGTATTATTCGACTCAGGAGCCGAAAGAAGTTTCATTTCCTTAGAATTTAGACCCCTCATAGAGTTAGAATCTAAAACTCTTAAGGATAGTTTTACCGTTGAGTACGCTAACGGCCAAGAATTTGAAGCTAAGGACATAATCCTAGATTGCTCACTATGCCTATCTGACCAAACCTTCCCCATTGATCTAATTCCTATCGAGCTTTCAAGTTTTGACATTATTGTTGGGATGGACTGGCTATCTCGCTTTCGAGCGGAGATCATTTGTTTCGATAAGCTCATTCGTATCCCTCTTTCGGAAAAAGAGACTCTCGTCGTTCAGGGAGACAAGCCTGGACGACAACTCCGCATCGTATCTTCCATCAAAATGCGCAAGTACCTCCAGAGGAACTATGACGCATTCCTTGCCCATGTCGTCGAGCGAAAACCTTCTGAAATTCGACTCCAAGATATTCCTGTGGTCAAGGATCATCCCGAAGTCTTTCCCGAGGAATTGCCAGGGCTACCACCTAATCGACAAGTGGAATTCCGAATAGACCTCATTCCTGGCGCAGCACCGGTTGCCAAGACACCGTATCGTCTGGCGCCACCCGAAATGCTAGAACTGTCGAAACAGTTACAGGAACTCCTAGACCACGGTCTTATTCGTCCAAGTTCGTCCCCCTGGGGAGCCCCTATCCTCTTCGTTAAAAAGAAAGACGGATCCTTCCGCATGTGCATAGACTATCGAGAGCTGAACAAGCTGACCGTCAAGAACCGGTACCCTCTCCCGAGAATCGACGATCTCTTCGACCAGTTGCAGGGTGCAACTTACTTCTCCAAGATCGACCTCCGTTCCGGTTATCACCAAGTTCGTGTCAGCGAGACCGACATTCCGAAAACCGCTTTTCGCACTCGATACGGCCATTACGAATTCCTTGTCATGCCTTTTGGTCTGACCAACGCACCAGCAGTGTTCATGGACTTAATGAACCGAGTGTGTAGGCCATACCTAGACAAGTTCGTGATCGTATTCATAGACGACATTCTCATATACTCAAGGAACAAGGAAGATCACGCGAAGCACCTTAAGCTCATCTTGGAACTTCTCAAAGATCAGAAGTTGTACGCCAAATTCTCGAAGTGTGAATTCTGGCTCCGAGAGGTACATTTCCTTGGTCACGTGGTAAACCAAGAAGGGATTCATGTAGATCCAGCCAAAATTGAAGCGATTGAGAAATGGCAAGCTCCGACAACCCCGACAGAAATCCGTCAGTTCTTAGGATTAGCGGGTTACTACCGAAGATTCATCGAGAATTTCTCAAAAATCGCGAAACCCCTCACCGAGCTCACCCAGAAGGATAAGGACTTTATCTGGGGAAAAGATCAGGAGGATTCTTTTCAGAAACTTAAGTACCAATTATGTCACGCACCGATCCTATCTCTGCCAGAGGGCACGGATAACTTTATAGTGTTTTGCGATGCCTCCCACCAAGGACTTGGGTGCGTCCTAATGCAGAAGGACAAGGTCATCGCTTACGCTTCCAGGCAGCTGAAGATCCACGAGCAGAACTACACCACGCACGACTTAGAGTTAGGAGCAGTCGTGTTTGCTTTGAAGATTTGGAGACACTACCTGTACGGTACTAAGTGTACGGTCTATACTGACCACAAGAGCCTCCAGCACATTTTAGATCAGAAAATGCTCAACATGAGGCAACGAAGATGGATAGAATTGCTGAGTGACTACGATTGCGAGATCAAATACCACCCGGGTAAAGCAAACGTAGTGGCAGATGCCCTGAGTAGGAAGGAAAGGGTAAAGCCATCTCGAGTTCGAGCATTGGGTATTCAGGTTCAGACGAGCCTTCGAGAACAGATTGCGAACGCGCAGCAAGAGGCGTTAAAGCCCGAGAACATTAAGGCCGAAACGCTTCATAATCACGAGAAAGAATTCGAGCGCAAGTCGGACGGAATCTACTACTTCAAAGGTCGAGCATGGATTCCGAGATCTGAGGATCTCCGCACACTCATTTTGGATGAGGGCCACCGATCTAGATATTCCATCCATCCGGGATCCGACAAGTTGTACAAGGATCTCCGAGAATACTATTGGTGGCCGGGCATGAAGAAGGATATCGCCTTGTACGTAGCCAAGTGCCTTACTTGCTCCAAGGTCAAGGCGGAATATCAAAAGCCTTCAGGATTACTTCAACAACCGGAAATTCCCATGTGGAAGTGGGAACAAATCTCTATGGACTTCATCACCAAGTTGCCCCGCACGGCTAAAGGTAACGACACGATTTGGGTAATCGTGGACCGTCTGACCAAATCCGCTCATTTCTTGCCAATTCGGGAAAATTATTCGATGGAGAAGCTTGCTCAAGTCTACATCAATGAGATCGTCTCTCGTCATGGAACCCCGCTCTCCATCATCTCCGATAGGGACAGCCGATTCACCTCCCGTTTCTGGAACGTTCTTCAGAAATCCCTAGGTACTCAACTAGACCTCAGTACGGCGTATCACCCTCAGACCGACGGCCAGAGCGAAAGGACGATCCAAACACTTGAGGACATGCTGAGAGCATGTGTGGTAGACTTCGGAGGAAGTTGGGACGCTCACCTTCCCTTGGTCGAGTTCTCCTATAACAACAGCTACCATGCCAGCATCAAGTGTGCGCCATTCGAGGCTCTTTATGGGCGTAAGTGCCGGTCACCGCTCTGTTGGTTAGAGGCTGGCGACCGACAACTTACGAGACTCGATATCGTCCAGGCAACCATCGACAAGATCACCACTATTCGCGAACGATTGAAGACGTCACGTACCCGACAGAAGAGCTACGCTGACAACCGAAGGAAGCCCCTCGAGTTCCAGGTTGGCGACCGAGTACTCCTCAAAGTATCACCCTGGAAAGGGGTAGTCCGCTTCGGGAAGCGCGGTAAACTGAGTCCGAGGTACACCGGTCCATTTGAAGTCATTGAACGTATTGGTCCCGTTGCTTATCGTCTTCAACTCCCTCAGGCTCTCGCGAATGTTCATAACGTGTTCCATGTCTCACACTTGAAAAAGTGTCTGTCTGATGAGACAATCGTCATTCCTCTCGACGAGGTTAAAATCGACAGCAAACTAAACTTCATCGAGGAACCGCTCGAAGTTGTCGACCGCGAGGTCAAACAACTCAGGCAGAGCCGTATTCCGATAATCAAAGTTCGGTGGAATTCTCGACGTGGTCACGAATTCACGTGGGAGCGTGAAGACCAATTCCGTCAGAAGTACCCCCATCTGTTCGAGAACTCTTCTTCCTGATAAGACGCACTAAATTTCGGGACGAAATTCCTTTCAACCCGGGGAGAATGTGACAACCGTCAAAATTCAGGTACTTGTTCAACTAATTAAATCAGTTCGAAACGTTAGTTACTCTTTTAATCGCATTCGCTCTATTCTAGTTCGTAACTTTTGAGTCTGTACTTTGTCGGAACTAGTGTCGGAATAACTTCCAGAATCAAATTATAAGTCCTAATACCAAGAAAATACCTATTGAACTTTCCTAAGTTCATAACTTATCATAATTAAGAACTTGTAATTAACAAAAAGGTCCAACGAAGCCATAACGTAAAAACGAAAAACTTGAAAAAGGTTGAAAATGCCCCGGTGCGCCGCACCTAGTGCTGTGGTGCGCAGCACCTCGCGCCAGGAATTCAAAATATTTACAGCTTTAGTCCTTTACTCGTTTTTACAACCCACCACCCATTTTGACCAATAGAAAACGACCTCATTACTGCCAACAACAGTCCCAAGGTCAGTACCTTTACCACTTTTCATTTTCATTTCATTTTCTTAATTCATTTTACCAAAAATCAAACACACACACAAAACACCTACATCCTTTTCTCTCTATTTTCTCTCAAGAACACCTTCATTGCAGAAACATTTCACCATCAAAATCCATTTATAAACCATACAAATCGTTCTAAACTTCAAGAGAAGCAAGGGGGTGTTGTTATTTCGAAAAAGGACCACGGTTGTAAAGATTTTTGGAGCTAGAATCCGACCAAAAACTCATCATCCAAGCTTTTCCTTCGGTAGATTTCTTTATTTTTACTATTCTTACACAAATACTCAATTGCATGTAAGATCTAACGGTTGAAAATGTATTTTTACATAAATCTATGACTTTTTATGGTCAAAAACGTTTTTAAACATAAATACTCTTTAGATCCACGGATTTGTAACCAAATATACTTAGAAACTGTTAAAAAAATGTTTTAATAAGTTTTAACCAGTTGCATGTCGAAATCCATGGGTGAAAATACGTTTTTAACAAAAGAAATCACAAAAACGGGAAAACAGCAAGGAGGTGCGCAGCACCCCCTGACTGGTGCTGCGCACCGGGCTGCTGTCTCCCCAAAAACTCGTCGTTTTACTCGTTTTTAGAACATGTTGCATTCTGGACTTGTTACTGATGTCATATTGGGACTGAGATAAATGAACGTAATAATAAAGATGACTTGTGTTGGACCATTTGGACTTGAAATGAACTATAAAATGTATATATTGTGTTTTAGGTGATTTGTGGGCGGAAGTGGTATTACAATTTTTGGGAATGAGATTTGGGCGCGGAAGCGCTGCCCAAATTTCCTTAGAAATTGTAAGTCACTTCAGCGAGCAAAAGCACCTAAGGCCTAATAATCTAAAACGGTAAATCGGACTTTTGGACAAAAACGATACAATTACTTTTCGGACTATTTTAACTATACTTGACTTTGACACTTAAAGTTTAACGAAGTTTATTTATATTATTAAATAAAGAACATAATAATATAACGACTAATTAAACTATCTTGGTAATTAATAGGCGATCCGTGATTCCCGGCTCACATATTCCGACCAAGTTTCCAAGTTCTCGTTCTCTTCGCAATCCGTGAGTTACAACCCCTTGTTTTACATATTTTACACTGAATTTGGGGGAAACATAAGATTAAATGCATTTTACTGCCTTATGAAATAAATTGCAAAATATCAAACTTTGACTTTTGATCTACCAAACTATGATTTTGACTTATCAAACTTTGACTTTGGACGTATTGGACTTTTGAACAACTAATTGATCTCTTATGCGTAAATTATTTGACTTTACTTAAAACTTATTAGTTCTCTCTCTCTCTCTTGACTAAACTAATTATTGATGCTTGTATACGTAACCAACCCTTGATGGAGCTATAACATGTTTCTTAAGTGATAGATCTCTCTCTCTCTCTCTTTTAAATAAAAATTACTTAGTGCCCGATGTTTCTGTTTCTCTGACATTCACACTATTAACTACTTAGCCGTATAGTAATTATGAGTATCGATACTTAGGAAAGAACCGTTCCTTGCTTAGATGGCAGTCTAAGTACATATTACTAAGTTCTGTTTAATTTCCCGTTGAGAGGCGGGGAGTTGGGGCCTCACGGTTGGATAATCGGATTAGTGTGAACACTTAAGTTATAGATGCCAAGTGGTTGATACAAGAAAAATCTAATTAGTTACTTACGCATAAACTTATAAACTTTTAGCGATTGCTATCCGCTTCTACTATTTGACTAAATTTGACTCCATTTGGTCTTTACAAATTTAGGGCACCTGTACGCCCGTTACTTAGCCTCTAAAGTATATAATTTTTAAGGGACTTTTCTCCGCTAATCTCCTTAAAGGAAACCTCTACTTTTTATATACTTTACTTACATTTTGTTCGATTATTTAAACTGTAACTCACTCACTGCGTTTTCGTAGTTGACACTTTATCTTATGTTTCAGGGAATTAGTGTAAGCACGTGATGCATGGCATGGACGGGTCGAGGCGGTCGTGTGAGAACCTCATTGGGAAAAGACTTGGCCACTTATTTTGGGAATTTTAAATGAACTTTTAAATTGTGTTTTAATGTACTCAATTGTTGTGTCTTGGATGAAATTGTAAACACTTCTATTTTTAATTAATGACTTGATGACCGTTATGTTTTATATGACCTGTGACATGATCTTCCAGCTCTTCACATCCCGTGTTTCCGCTTTAGCGGGGTGTGACACCACCCCAGCAGCGTGGACCCCGCGTTCGGATGACTGCGCATAAGTAGGTCGTCCTTCCAGGTCGTCTGCCTGATAGGATGATGGGACAGACTCCCGACTCATCCAGAACCGCTCCTCCCGCGATGCCGTTCGTAGACCCGTATGCTGGAACCTCGCGTGCGCCAACGATGGATCGATATCATTTGGAGCGTCAGTTTCAGGAGCAGCAGACGCAGTACCCCGACAGCGCCGTACCATCTAGGACGATGATGCCGTCTTCACTACCGTCGTCCCCACCGGCAGCGTTCCTTCAACTTCATCGAGAACTTCGGGGAATCACCGAAGAGGCCCAACAGCAGGGTCTTCTTCTGTGTGAAGTCTCTGATGTTGCACACCGACTGTCTGAACAGTCAATCCGAGTCATCACGTCGGCTCAAGCCACGTCGAGGACGGGGCAGTGTCTCGTCAGCGCTTGCTTGATTATGGGGACCCTAATTGCTGTCATCGTAGCGAAAATGTTCCTTGGTAGGCGTCGTTAGGCCCTTTCGTTTTAGATATAGTATCGCAAGCTTAAGTCGTAGCTTTCCATATGTAGATGACTTGGAGCTAATCCGTATTTCATTTTATGTTGTATTGCACTAGTATTTGAACCTTTCACATTATGAACGTTGTAACCGACTACTCTTATCATGGAATGGAATTTCTACCTTTATAATTCTTACTTGTTTATTATGCTTGAATCCTTTTCTCATTCCTTAATCGCTTATCGTGTGTGCGCTATCTATCTGTTCGATATACATTATTGTTCTATATCCTTATTTCATATCCTTATTCGTGCGTTCTAAACTAGTTTCCTTCTTTCCATTGCAAAATCATGCCTCCTAAGAGAAGCCGCGCTGACCTATTAGCCGAGCAGATTACCGTGCAGCTCAAAGCAGCACTCCCAAACATGATCGCTCAGATCATCGCTGGTGTCAACAACGAAATTCTCTGGGAGGACAACCCCAAGGACAGTCACCTGGAGATTAACGGTGACAATAACCTTCACCTCTTCCCAACCACAGTTAAACAAGAGGAAGGCGAAAACCTCGGAAACGTGAACCCCTTTCTCTTTCCAGTAACAATCAAACAAGAAGAAGGATAGAACTCTAGAAACAATAACCTCCTTCTCCCTCCGGCAACCGTTAAGCATAACGAGAGTAAGAAAAGGAAGGTTGAACACCGACCAACGAGGAGCAATCACAACAAGAAACCCACAACCGGACCCCGACCTTACAAGGGTCCGTACCCCAAATGCGACTTCCACCATGCGAGAAGTTGCCCGGTGTGCCACCGTTGTAACAAAGCGGGGCATTACGTCAAATATTGCCAAGAAAGAAAGCCAGCTTGCTCCGAATGCGGAAGCAAAGAACACCGCCGTAAGACTTGCCCCATACTGCAGACAACAAGAACTTTCAGTACCCTCAAAATCACCGCCAAAGAGGCAAGGCAGGATCCAAATGCGGCGTCAGGTAAATTTCAGTAACAACCATTATGCCTCCATATTGTTCGACTCGGGAGCTGAGAGGAGCTTGTATGCTTAGAATTTGGACCCCTTATTAATCGAGGATCTAAAGTTCTTAAGGATAGCTTCACTATCGAATACGCTAATGGCCAAGAGTTCGAATCTAAGAACGTAAATCTAGGATGTACAGCGTACCAAATCAATAAGTCCTTCCCCATCAATCTCATCCCCATAGGACTGAAAAGTCTTGACATCAACGTCGGAATGGGCTGGTTAGCCCGATCCGGAGTTGAAATTGTCTGTTTCGACAAATTCGTTCTAGTACCTCATCCCGGGGAGCCCCAATCCCCTCCGATAAAAAGAAAGACGCATCTCTCGCGATGTGCATCAATTCGCGTGAACTCAATAAACTGACCGTCAAGAACCGATACCCTCTCCCTCGAATTGGCGACCTATCTGATCAGTTGCAGGGTGCAACTTACTTCTCAAGGATCGACCTCCGTCCAGGGTATCATCAGGTTCGAGTCAGTGAAACCGATACTTCTGAAACCTCCTTCCGAACTTTCTACGGGCATTTCAAATATCTCGTTATGCCATGCAGTCTGACCAACGCACCGTCAGTGTTCATGGATTAGATGAACCGGGTGTGCAGACCATATCTGGACAGATTTGTAATCACATTCATAAACGACACCTTCATCCATTCACGGGATAATCAAGACCACGTGAAACATTTGGACTCATTCTAGAACTCTTTAGGGATCAAAAGTGGTACGTGAAACTCTCAAGATGTAAATTCTGACTCCGGGAAGTACATTCCCTTAGTCATGCGATCAATTAGGAGGGAATTCACGTAGACCCAGCCAAAATCAAAACGATTGAGAGATAGCAAGCCCCAACGTCTTCTACGGAAATCCAACAATTCCTAGGATGGGCGGGCTACTAACGGAGGTTCATTCAGAATTTCTCAAGGATCGCTAAGCCATTGACCGAAGTCACTCCGAAATATGCAGTTCCCTTTGGGGCAAAGAACAGAATGAACCATTTCAAAAGCTCAAAATTGGAATCGCTAGAGCTCAGAGCGAAGCATTGAAACCCGAGAACCTTAAGGAAGAGACACTACAGAACCCTGTGAGGAAATTCGAGCTTAATCCGAAGGGAATCCACTACTTCGAGAACCGAGCGTAGATTCCGAGATCCAAAAACCTTCGAAAACTCATACTAGTCAAGGGACACCGTTCCAGATATTCCATCCACCCAGAATCCGACAATTATACAAAGACCCCCCCCCCCCCTCGGGAATATTATTGGTGGCCAGACATGAAGAAGGGTATCGCCTTGTACGCGGCTAAGTGCTTAACTTGCCCTGAGGTCAAGGCGAATATCAGAAACCATCAGGCCTACCGCAACCGCCGGAGATCCCCTGTGGAAGTGGGAACAAATCTCCATTGACTTCATCGCCAAACTGTCCCGTAGGGCAAGAGGTAACGACATGATTTGGATGATTGAGGATCGAATGACGAAGTCTGAACACTAACTACCGGTACGTGAAAACCACTCGATGGAGCAGTTCGCTCAGATCTACATCAACGAAATCGTCTCTCGTCACGGAACACCTCTCACCATCATCTTCGACAGGGATAGTTGGTTCACGTCCCGCTTTTTGAATGCCCTTCAGAAACCGCTCGGGACGCGACTAGACCTCAGTACCACTTACCATCCCCAGACCGAGGATCAGGGTGAACGGACGATCCAAACGCTTGAGGATATGCCAAGAGCGTGCGTAGTTGACTTCGTAGGAAGTTGGGAAGCTCACCTCCCTTTGGTCGAGTTGTCCTATATCAACAGCTAACACGCTAGCATCAAGTGCGCACCATTCGAGGCCTTACATGGACGTAAGTGTCAGCCACCGCTTTGTTGGTTAGAAGCTGGAAATCGACAACTCACAAGGCTCGACATCATCCAGGAAACTATCGACAAGATTGTTACCAATCGGAAAGACTGAAGACATTTCGTACCCGACAGAAGAGCTACGCCGACGACCGGAGGAAACCCCCTTGAGTTCCAAGGTGGCAATAAGGTGCTTCCCAAAATATTTCATTTCTTTCATTTGGTAATATCAAACACACACACAAAGTGTGTTTCTCTCTAAACACTCTCCCCATTTCCTTCACTTTTCTTCCCTTTGGCTGTGATTTCCAGCCATCTTTCACCAATAAATCTCCATAAACATCAAAATAATCGGTTATATTCATCAAAAGGAGCAAGAGGTGGTGATTCTTCCGGGTTGCTTCTTTGGTTTCCTTCATTTTCGGGCCTATTCTTCATAAAGATCAAGCTAGATCATCTTGCTTTCGATTTCTTGCGGTATATTATCTAAAACCTACTGATTTTATTTACATTTTGTAACATGCATGTTAAATATAACATCAAATAAAGGGTTTATAAAGTTTTTATGGTGATTTATCTAAGAACATAAGTTTTATAAACTTTTTACTAAAATCTTGATATAAAAATGTGTTATTTGAAGAAATCTATGGATATTATTAAAGGTTTATAAGTTGCATTTCGAGATCTAAAGAATATACTCTTGAAAATGCTTAAAATCAACAAAATAACAAAAAATCTGGAGCTGACTGTTAGCCTCCAGCCGGCGGCTGAATCATCCCAGCCGGTGGCTGGATCAGTCTGTTAACCCAAAATCGTCGTTTTGCTAATTATCGATGGTTGTCTTGTGTTTTGGAGGCGGATAATCTCATCACTACACCACTAAAGTTGTAGTTTCCAGATCCTTGTCAAATCAAGCGGGTGTTAGCGGTATAATTTGTTACTCTTGTGAATATTTCGATTTCATTATATTCGTTATTCGGCTTTAGCCTTGAAAACGGTTAGGATTAGTTATTAGACCAACACTCATCGTAATTTATCCGTTTGGACTGATGTGACAACCGTCAAAATTCAGGTACTTATTCTGTTGTGATATCGGTTCGAAACGTCAGTTACTTTTTGTCTCGTACGCTTTATTCTGGTTCGTAACTTTTTGAGTCTATACTTTGTCGGAACTAGTGTTGGAATAACTTCCGGAATCAAAATTATAAGTCCTAATACCAAGAAAACACCTATTGAACTTTCCTAAGTTCATAACCAATCATAATTACGAACTTTCAATTAACAAAAAGGTCCAACGAAGCAAAAACGTAAAAAAAAACGAAAATTTCGAAAAGGCCAAAAATGGCCCGGTGGGCAGCACCTCGCGCCAGATTTTCAAAATATTTACAGTTTTAGTCCTTTTCTCGTTTTACACCACCACCACCCAAATTGGCCAATCACAAACGTGCCTTTACTGCCAAATAGCAGTCCCAAGGCCAGACTACCACTACCTAACACTTCTTTTTCATTTTGTTTTCATTTTTACAAAAACAAACACACACACAAAAAAACACCTCCACCCCCTTTTCTCTCTATTTTCTCTCTAAGTTCCAGTGAACTCCAGCCTTATAAACACCATTCCCATCCACTAAAAACGTTTTGGATCATCAAGGAAAGCAAGGGGTGTTGTTATTCGAAAAAGGACCACGGTTGTAAAGATTTTTGGAGCTAGAATCCGACCAAAACTCATCATCCGAGCTTTTCCTTCGGTAGATTTCTTTATTTTTACTATTCTTACATAAACATTCAATTGCATGTAAGATCTAACGGTTGAAAATGTATTTTTACATAAATCTATGACTTTTTACGGTCAAAAACGTTCTTAACATAAATAATCTTTAGATCCACGGATTTGTAACCAAATACTCTTTAGAAACTGTTAAAAAGATGTTTTAATAAGTTTTAACCGGTTGCATGTCGAAATCTATGGGTGAAAATACGTTTTTAACAAAGAAATCTCAAAAACGGGGAAACCAGCAAGGAGGTGCGCAGCACCCCCTGACAGGTGCTGCGCATTGGGCTGCTGTCTCCCCGAAAACTTGTCGTTTTACTCGTTTTTAGAATATGTCACTTTCTGGACTTTTTCCAAAATCATGAGGGGACTGAGATAAAAGAAATCCATAATAAAAGTGACTTGTGTTGGACTATTTGGACTACTACAAGCTATAATATATGTATTATTGTATTTTAGGTGATTTGTGAGCGGAATTGATTTACAAATTTTGGGATATGAAATTTGGGCGCAGAAGCGCTGCCCAAATTTCCTCAGAAATTGTAAATCACCTCAGCGAGCAAAAACACTTAAGATATAATAACCTAAAACGTTAAATCGGACTTCCGAACAAAACATGACAATTACCTTTTTGGACTATTTTGACGATACTTAAATTTGACACTTACACTTTAATGACACCTTACCTATATTATTATATAAGAACCTAATGATATAACAACTCATTAAACTACCTTGGTATTAATAGGCAATCCGTGATTCCCGGCTTACACATTCCGACCGAATTTCCGAGTTCTCGATCTCTTCGCAATCCGTGAGTTACAACCCCTTGTTTTATATATATTTTACATGAATTTGGGGGGAAACATAAGATTAATTGCATTTTAAGCTTTATGAAACAAATTGCAATACATCAAACTTTGACTTATTAAACTTTGACTTTGACTTTATCAAAACTTTGACATTGAAACGTCTACTTAGTTTCTTATGCGTAAAACATTTCTTTCTCTATTTATAACTATTGTCTCGTCTCTTTAACTCAACTATTTATTGATACTTGTATGCGTAACCGACCCTTGATGGAACTATAACACGTTCTTAAGTGATATTGATTCTCTCTCTTTTAAAACAAAATTACATAGTGCCCAATTATTCTTTAGTTTCTCTCTTACACACTATTAACTACTTAGCCGTATAGTAATTATGGGTATCGATACTTAGGAAAGAACCGTTCCTTGCTTAGATGGCAGTCTAAGTACATATTTACTGAGTTTCTTTTAATTTCCCGTTTGAGAGGCGGGAAGTTGGGGCCGCACGGTTGATAATCGGATTAGTGTGAACACTTAAGTTATAGATGCCAAGTGGTTGATACAAGAAATCTATTTAGTTACTTACGCATAAACTTATAAATTTTTAGCGACTGTTATCCGCTTCTACTATTTGACTAAATTTGATTCTATTTAGTCTTTACAAGCTTAGGGCACAATTCGCCCGTTACTTAAACTTTACTAGTATATAAACTCTTTAAGCGACTTTTCTCCGCTAATCTCCCTTATGGGAAAACTCTTACTTTATATACTTTACTCATACTTTTTATGCCAACTATTTAAACTGTAACTCACTCACTACTTTCGTAGTTGACACTTTATCTTATGTTTCAGGAATTTAGTGTAAGCCTGAGGTGCATGGCATGGACGGGTCGATGCGGTTGTGTGAGAAATTATGTGGAAAAGACTTGGCCAGTTATTGTGGGAATTTTTAATGAAACATTTTAATTGTGCATCGATGTACTAAACTATTGTCTCTTGGTTGCTTGAATGGATTTTTAAACACTTTTAATTTTAATGAATGACTCATTTACCGTTATGTTTTATATGACCTGTGTAAAGATTTTCCAGCTCTTCACATCCCGTGTTTCCGCTTTAGCGGGGTGTGACAGACTTGGTATCAGAGCACAGGTTATAGAGAAAAACGGTTTTAAAAATTTTTCAAAAAGTTTTCGAAACCAAACTATAACCAAGACTCTTCGGAAAATCATTGATGGGTCTAAACTTTAGAGAATTAATTTCGTGGTTGCATGTTTATAATTTAACTACGCATGGCCTGATCACCCCTGCCTAGTTCAAAATGATTATGCAAAGACGAAACGTAATTACTATTGTTAACGGTTTTGAGTCAAAATTCCCGGCACTGTCTTTTCCCGATTCTCACACGCCTGACCCGTACATGCATTTCATTACACATTTCCTTTATCTTTTCTCTGTGTTCCCTAGTACTCACGAAACTCTTTACGTCTCAGATCCGTCATGTCTCAATCGTCTCTACCGACCGAAGATACCTCCACGACTATTAGCAGCGGCAACGGGTCTAGCCCGAGGACTGTGTTACCACCCTCTCGTGCAACACCCATTGCGACACCTTTTCGACAATCGGGATCGTTCCAACCCGCACCTCGTCAGCCATCCGTGGACCCGTACGACCCAGCCGGACGCCCTCCAGTTATGGAAGTCTATCCATGGGAACGCCAGTTCCTAGAGGACGTGCGTCGTACCCGAGGGGCCGGATCACCTTCATCCGGAGTACCACCTAACCTCCGACTTCCTCCACCCGAGGCATTTCGCAGTGTATTCCACGAGGTTCAGAGGATTGCAGGCGAAACTCAACAGCAGGCCCTTCACCTATTCGAAGCCTCTGACGAAACCCACAAGCTGGCGGAACAGGCAATCAGGATCATCGCGACGGCTCAGACCACCGCCCGGACTGTACAAACCCTTATCTACGTCATCTGGGCCATGGGAGCGCTGATAATGGCCATCGTCGCCTTGATGATCTTCGACCGAAGTCACTAGGGACATCCGCCGTTCATACCTTTAGCTAGTCGTAAATTTTCCGTTGTATACGATTAGGCTAGTATCTATCATTCTCTATGTATTGTACTGTACTTTCTATTCGAACCCTGTACTTGACTCTTTTATTTAATGAATGAAGTTCCATTTATTATTATCTATTGTTACATATCTTGTGAATCTTATGCTTGTTACGATCATTACTATTCTACCTCTTAAATCTTAATCTTGCGTGTACTATTTGATCAGTCATTTTAATCTCGTGCTATAACTATCCATGGTTGCTTAACTTTTAATCCCGTGCGTTCTAAATAAATCTTTTCTTCTGAGTAGAATCATGGCTCCTCGCACTAATGCTAGCATCATCGCCGAACAAGTGGCCGAACAGTTCAAGCTGCGATGCCCGACATGATCGCCAGATCACCGCCGGAATCAACGCCAACGTCAACAATCACCAGCAGCAGCAGCAACAACAACAAC
>CAJVGC010000065.1:28747534-28782827 GCA_910822075.1 Senecio squalidus | reverse complement strand
ATCAAAAGCCCTCAGGTTTACTTCAACAACCGGAAATTCCCATGTGGAAGTGGGAGCAGATTTCTATGGACTTCATCACCAAGTGCCCCGTACGGCTAAGGGTAACGACACGATTTGGGTAATCGTGGACCGTCTGACCAAATCCGCTCATTTCTTGCCAATTCGGGAGAATTATTCGATGGAGAAGCTAGCTCAAGCCTATATCAACGAGATCGTCTCTCGTCATGGAACCCCACTCTCCATCATCTCCGATAGGGACAGCCGATTCACCTCCCGTTTTTGGAAAGTTCTCCAGAAATCCTTTGGTACCCGATTAGACCTCAGCACGGCGTATCACCCTCAGACTGACGGCCAGAGCGAAAGGACGATTCAGACACTTGAAGATATGCTGAGAGCATGTGTGGTAGACTTCGGAGGAAGTTGGGACACTCACCTTCCCTTGGTCGAGTTCTCCTATAACAACAGCTACCATGCCAGCATCAAGTGTGCCCCATTCGAAGCTCTTTATGGGCGTAAGTGCCGGTCACCGCTCTGCTGGCTAGAGGCTGGCGACCGACAACTTACGAGACTCGATATCGTCCAGGCAGCCATCGACAAGATCACCACTATTCGCGAACGATTGAAGACGTCCCGTACCCGACAAAAGAGCTACGCTGACAACCGACGGAAGCCCCTCGAGTTCCAGGTTGGCGACCGAGTACTCCTCAAAGTATCACCCTGGAAAGGAGTAGTCCGTTTCGGAAAGCGCGGTAAACTGAGTCCAAGGTACACCGGCCCATTTGAAGTCATCGAACGTATCGGTCCCGTTGCTTATCGTCTCCACCTTCCTCAGGCTCTCGCAAGTGTTCATAACGTGTTCCATGTCTCACACTTGAAAAAGTGTCTGTCTGATGAGACCATCGTCATCCCTATAGACGAGGTCAAAATCGACAGCAAGTTAAACTTCATCGAGGAACCGCTCGAAGTTGTCGACCGCGAGGTCAAACAGCTTAGATAGAGCCGTATTCCGATAATCAAGGTTCGATGGAACTCTCGACGCGGTCACGAATTCACGTGGGAGCGTGAAGACCAATTCCGTCAGAAATATCCTCATCTGTTCGAGAACTCTTCTACCTGATAAGACGCACTAAATTTCGGGACGAAATTCCTTTCAACCCGGGGAGAATGTGACAACCGTCAAAATTCAGGTACTTATTCTGTTGTGATATCGGTTCGAAACGTTAGTTACTTTTTGTCTCGTTCGCTTTATTCTGGTTCGTAACTTTTTGAGTCTATTCTTTGTCGGAACTAGTGTCGGAATAACTTCCGGAATCAAAATTATAAGTCCTAATACCAAGAAAACACCTATTGAACTTTCCTAAGTTCATAACCAATCATAATTAAGAACTTTCAATTAACAAAAAGGTCCAACGAAGCAAAAACGTAAAAAAAAACGAAAATTTCGAAAAGGCCAAAAATGGCCCGGTGCGCAGCACCTCGCGCCAGATTTTCAAAATATTTACAGTTTTAGTCCTTTTCTCGTTTTACACCACCACCACCCAAATTGGCCAATCACAAACGTGCCTTTACTGCCAAATAGCAGTCCCAAGGCCAGACTACCACTACCTAACACTTCTTTTTCATTTTGTTTTCATTTTTACAAAAACAAACACACACACAAAAAAACACCTCCACCCCCTTTTCTCTCTATTTTCTCTCTAAGTTCCAGTGAACTCCAGCCTTATAAACACCATTCCCATCCACTAAAAACGTTTTGGATCATCAAGGAAAGCAAGGGGTGTTGTTATTCGAAAAAGGACCACGGTTGTAAAGATTTTTGGAGCTAGAATCCGACCAAAACTCATCATCCGAGCTTTTCCTTCGGTAGATTTCTTTATTTTTACTATTCTTACATAAACATTCAATTGCATGTAAGATCTAACGGTTGAAAATGTATTTTTACATAAATCTATGACTTTTTACGGTCAAAAACGTTCTTAACATAAATAATCTTTAGATCCACGGATTTGTAACCAAATACTCTTTAGAAACTGTTAAAAAGATGTTTTAATAAGTTTTTACCGGTTGCATGTCGAAATCTATGGGTGAAAATACGTTTTTAACAAAGAAATCTCAAAAACGGGGAAACCAGCAAGGAGGTGCGCAGCACCCCCTGACAGGTGCTGCGCACCGGGCTGCTGTCTCCCCGAAAACTTGTCGTTTTACTCGTTTTTAGAATATGTCACTTTCTGGACTTTTACCAAAATCATGAGGGGACTGAGATAAAAGAAATCCATAATAAAAGTGACTTGTGTTGGACTATTTGGACTACTACAAGCTATAATATATGTATTATTGTATTTTAGGTGATTTGTGAGCGGAATTGATTTACAATTTTTGGGATATGAAATTTGGGCGCGGAAGCGCTGCCCAAATTTCCTCAGAAATTGTAAATCACCTCAGCGAGCAAAAACACTTAAGATATAATAACCTAAAACGTTAAATCGGACTTCCGGACAAAACATGACAATTACCTTTTTGGACTATTTTGACGATACTTAAATTTGACACTTACACTTTAATGACACCTTACCTATATTATTATATAAGAACCTAATGATATAACAACTCATTAAACTACCTTGGTATTAATAGGCAATCCGTGATTCCCGGCTTACACATTCCGACCGAATTTCCGAGTTCTCGATCTCTTCGCAATCCGTGAGTTACAACCCCTTGTTTTATATATAATTTACATGAATTTGGGGGAAACATAAGATTAATTGCATTTTAAGCTTTATGAAACAAATTGCAATACATCAAACTTTGACTTATTAAACTTTGACTTTGACTTTATCAAAACTTTGACATTGAAACGTCTACTTAGTTTCTTATGCGTAAAACATTTCTTTCTCTATTTATAACTATTGTCTCGTCTCTTTAACTCAACTATTTATTGATACTTGTATGCGTAACCGACCCTTGATGGAACTATAACACGTTCTTAAGTGATATTGATTCTCTCTCTTTTAAAACAAAATTACATAGTGCCCAATTATTCTTTAGTTTCTCTCTTACACACTATTAACTACTTAGCCGTATAGTAATTATGGGTATCGATACTTAGGAAAGAACCGTTCCTTGCTTAGATGGCAGTCTAAGTACATATTTACTGAGTTTCTTTTAATTTCCCGTTTGAGAGGCGGGAAGTTGGGGCCGCACGGTTGATAATCGGATTAGTGTGAACACTTAAGTTATAGATGCCAAGTGGTTGATACAAGAAATCTATTTAGTTACTTACGCATAAACTTATAAATTTTTAGCGACTGTTATCCGCTTCTACTATTTGACTAAATTTGATTCTATTTAGTCTTTACAAGCTTAGGGCACAATTCGCCCGTTACTTAAACTTTACTAGTATATAAACTCTTTAAGCGACTTTTCTCCGCTAATCTCCCTTATGGGAAAACTCTTACTTTATATACTTTACTCATACTTTTTATGCCAACTATTTAAACTGTAACTCACTCACTACTTTCGTAGTTGACACTTTATCTTATGTTTCAGGAATTTAGTGTAAGCCTGAGGTGCATGGCATGGACGGGTCGATGCGGTTGTGTGAGAACTTATGTGGAAAAGACTTGGCCAGTTATTGTGGGAATTTTTAATGAAACATTTTAATTGTGCATCGATGTACTAAACTATTGTCTCTTGGTTGCTTGAATGGATTTTTAAACACTTTTAATTTTAATGAATGACTCATTTACCGTTATGTTTTATATGACCTGTGTAAAGATTTTCCAGCTCTTCACATCCCGTGTTTCCGCTTTAGCGGGGTGTGACAACTGATATCGGACAAATAAAGTTAAATCACAAGTTAACTAAAGTATTGTATTAAACTTAATATGGTATTATGTATAATGAATAAAGATTTAAAACATGATTTGTTGTTAAGCTGGAAAGTGTACGAAATTTGGACGAATAAATTATAGCGCGGAAGCGATGCCCGATTTTCATTAGACCTTAACATAACTTCTTAAACTAAAGCATTTTCGTTGACTAACGATGCTATGAACTCATAAACAATAAAACTCACTCGATAACTTGGTATAACTATAGGATTTCCTTGATTCCGAAGCATTCCGACCGCGTTTCGCACTCGTCTCGTACTCTTCGCAATCCGTGAGTTACAACCCCACTATGTTTTTACTATTTTAATTACTTATTTGGGGGAAACATAAGATTGTATGTTTATGTGACTTTTTGAAACTATTTGCAACCCGTATGAAGCTTTGAAACTTTTGAAATTTATGAAACTTGGAAACTTTAGAAACTCGTGAAACCTTGAAACTTTCGAAACTTATGAAACTTGGAAACTTTGGAAACTCGTGAAACCTTGAAACCTTTGAAACATGTGAAACTTGGAAACCTTGGAAACTTGTGAAACTTGTGAAACTATTATGCGTAAAATGTGTTAATGCCCCCTAAATTGGCTAAACTAAGTTTAGGCTACTTGTAGAAAACCAATCCTTGATGAAAATATAAACTCCGTAAGTGCTTACTACTATTTTTAGAAACAGAGTTCAAATTGCCCCGTTTTTGGTTCGAAACTTTATACACTATTAGCAATAGCCGTTAGTATTATGGGTATCGATACTTAGGAGAGGTCACTCCTTGCTCAGGGTTCGCGACCCAAGCACATATTACTAGATTCAGGTGGAAACTCAATGAAACATTTTGGGGCTAGATCTGACCAGACAATCGGTTTAGTGTAGACTTACTTTTATATTATGCCAAGTGATTGATACAAGTTACTAATTTAGTTAAGCACATATTACTTACGCATATACTTTATTTTAACGTTTAATTTCGCTACAACTTTTATGATACGAGTTCTACTTTACTTGCGTACGTTTGAAACTTT
This sequence comes from Senecio squalidus, assembly GCA_910822075.1. Taxonomy (NCBI): domain Eukaryota; kingdom Viridiplantae; phylum Streptophyta; class Magnoliopsida; order Asterales; family Asteraceae; genus Senecio; species Senecio squalidus. Next base: position 28,777,924 of record CAJVGC010000065.1, on the reverse strand, counting down.
TATAAATATATATGTTTTAGCGTCGTTCCGCTTTCTTTTCATTTATGATACTTTTTACATATATACTTTCATACTTGGAAACTTTTATCGAGAAACTCAAAACTGTAACTCACTCGCTACTTTATGTAGTTGACACTTTATCTTATGTTTCAGGAAACCAAATGTAAGGATACTAAGTGCATACCATGGATGGGTCAGGCATGTCACATGAATTCAATAGTTGGGAAAAGACCTATTTTATTATTTGGGAATTTTGTTAACAATTAATCATGTATTTTGTTATGTGATACGTTAAATGCTTGGTTATTTTCAAACTTGTAAACTCTTATTTTCTATCGTAATGACTTGAAACCGTATGTTTTAATTATAACTCGTGTAATGATATCGTTGCTCTTCGCATCTCGTGTTTCCGCTTTAGCGGGGTGTGACAGACTTGGTATCAGAGCACAGGTTATAGTGAAAAACGGTTTTAAGAATTTTTCAAAATTTTTGAAACCAAACTATAACCAAGGCTTTTTCGGAAAAATAATTTCACGAGCTTTCGAACTTTAGTAGATTAATTACGCAATCGCATGAATTGTTTTTAACTAAGCGTAACTTGATCAACTATGCCTAGTTCAAAATAAATTTTGCGAGAACGAAAAGTAATTGCTATCGTTAAACGGTTTTCGAGTCGAAAAATTTCCGGTCTTATCCATTCCCGATTCTCACGTGACTGACCCATATATGCACTATCGTTTACATTTTTCCTTATTTTTCCCCTGTACTCACGTAACCCATTATTGTTAGATCCGACATGTCTCAATCGTCGCACTCACGATCTCAGTCACAGTCGCACTCACATACGCAAGCCGTCTACACGCCAGGAGTCTCGGAAGACTTCTCCGCACCAGAGGCTCAACACCACGAGACCACTGACCCGACCGAGGAGAACTCAATGGCTTTCTCGAGCAGCCACGGTACCTCCAGCCTGAGGACCGTGCTACCAGCTGCTCCTCCGGTGCCAGTTTCCACCCCACCCCAGCAGCGTGGACCCCGCGTTCGGATGACTGCGCGTAAGCAGGTCGTCCTTCCAGGTCGTCTGCCTGATAGGATGATGGGACAGACTCCCGACTCATCCAGAACCGCTCCTCCCGCGATGCCGTTCGTAGACCCGTACGCTGGAACCTCGCGTGCGCCAACGATGGATCGATATCATTTGGAGCGTCAGTTTCAGGATCAGCAGACGCAGCACCCCGACAGCGTCGTACCATCTAGGCCGATGATGCCGTCTTCACTACCGTCGTCCCACCGGCAGCGTTCCTTCAACTTCATCGAGAACTTCGGGGAATCACCGAAGAGGCCCAACAGCAGGGTCTTCTTCTGTGTGAAGTCTCTGATGTTGCACACCGACTGTCTGAACAGTCAATCCGAGTCATCACGTCGGCTCAAGCCACGTCGAGGACGGGGCAGTGTCTCGTCAGCGCTTGCTTGATTATGGGGACCCTAATTGCTGTCATCGTAGCGAAAATGTTCCTTGGTAGGCGTCGTTAGGCCCTTTCGTTTTAGATATAGTATCGCAAGCTTAAGTCGTAGCTTTCCATATGTAGATGACTTGGAGCTAATCCGTATTTCATTTTATGTTGTATTGCACTAGTATTTGAACCTTTCACATTATGAACGTTGTAACCGACTACTCTTATCATGGAATGGAATTTCTACCTTTATAATTCTTACTTGTTTATTATGCTTGAATCCTTTTCTCATTCCTTAATCGCTTATCGTGTGTGCGCTATCTATCTGTTCGATATACATTATTGTTCTATATCCTTATTTCATATCCTTATTCGTGCGTTCTAAACTAGTTTCCTTCTTTCCATTGCAAAATCATGCCTCCTAAGAGAAGCCGCGCTGACCTATTAGCCGAGCAGATTACCGTGCAGCTCAAAGCAGCACTCCCAAACATGATCGGTCAGATCATCGCTGGTGTCAACAACGAAATTCTCTGGGAGGACAACCCCAAGGACAGTCACCTGGAGATTAACGGTGACAATAACCTTCACCTCTTCCCAACCACAGTTAAACAAGAGGAAGGCGAAAACCTCGGAAACGTGAACCCCTTTCTCTTTCCAGTAACAATCAAACAAGAAGAAGGATAGCACTCTAGAAACAATAACCTCCTTCTCCCTCCGGCAACCGTTAAGCATAACGAGAGTAAGAAAAGGAAGGTTGAACACCGACCAACGAGGAGCAATCACAACAAGAAACCCACAACCGGACCCCGACCTTACAAGGGTCCGTACCCCAAATGCGACTTCCACCATGCGAGAAGTTGCCCGGTGTGCCACCGTTGTAACAAAGCGGGGCATTACGTCAAATATTGCCAAGAAAGAAAGCCAGCTTGCTCCGAATGCGGAAGCAAAGAACACCGCCGTAAGACTTGCCCCATACTGCAGACAACAAGAACTTTCAGTACCCTCGAAATCACCGCCAAAGAGGCAAGGCAGGATCCAAATGCGGCGTCAGGTAAATTTCAGTAACAACCATTATGCCTCCATATTGTTCGACTCGGGAGCTGAGAGGAGCTTGTATGCTTAGAATTTGGACCCCTTATTAATCGAGGATCTAAAGTTCTTAAGGATAGCTTCACTATCGAATACGCTAATGGCCAAGAGTTCGAATCTAAGAACGTAAATCTAGGATGTACAGCGTACCAAATCAATAAGTCCTTCCCCATCAATCTCATCCCCATAGGACTGAAAAGTCTTGACATCAACGTCGGAATGGGCTGGTTAGCCCGATCCGGAGTTGAAATTGTCTGTTTCGACAAATTCGTTCTAGTACCTCATCCCGGGGAGCCCCAATCCCCTCCGATAAAAAGAAAGACGCATCTCTCGCGATGTGCATCAATTCGCGTGAACTCAATAAACTGACCGTCAAGAACCGATACCCTCTCCCTCGAATTGGCGACCTATCTGATCAGTTGCAGGGTGCAACTTACTTCTCAAGGATCGACCTCCGTCCAGGGTATCATGAGGTTCGAGTCAGTGAAACCGATACTTCTGAAACCTCCTTCCGAACTTGCTACGGGCATTTCAAATATCTCGTTATGCCATGCAGTCTGACCAACGCACCGTCAGTGTTCATGGATTAGATGAACCGGGTGTGCAGACCATATCTGGAAAGATTTGTAATCACATTCATAAACGACACCTTCATCCATTCACGGGATAATCAAGACCACGTGAAACATTTGGACTCATTCTAGAACTCTTTAGGGATCAAAAGTGGTACGTGAAACTCTCAAGATGTAAATTCTGACTCCGGGAAGTACATTCCCTTAGTCATTCGATCAATTAGGAGGGAATTCACGTAGACCCAGCCAAAATCAAAACGATTGAGAGATAGCAAGCCCCAACGTCTTCTACGGAAATCCAACAATTCCTAGGATGGGCGGGCTACTAACGGAGGTTCATTCAGAATTTCTCAAGGATCGCTAAGCCATTGACCGAAGTCACTCCGAAATATGCAGTTCCCTTTGGGGCAAAGAACAGAATGAACCATTTCAAAAGCTCAAAATTGGAATCGCTAGAGCTCAGAGCGAAGCATTGAAACCCGAGAACCTTAAGGAAGAGACACTACAGAACCCCGTGAGGAAATTCGAGCTTAATCCGAAGGGAATCCACTACTTCGAGAACCGAGCGTAGATTCCGAGATCCGAAAACCTTCGAAAACTCATACTAGTCAAGGGACACCGTTCCAGATATTCCATCCACCCAGAATCCGACAATTATACAAAGACCCCCCCCCCCCCCCGGGAATATTATTGGTGGCCAGACATGAAGAAGGGTATCGCCTTGTACGCGGCTAAGTGCTTAACTTGCCCTGAGGTCAAGGCGAATATCAGAAACCATCAAGCCTACCGCAACCGCCGGAGATCCCCTGTGGAAGTGGGAACAAATCTCCATTGACTTCATCACCAAACTGTCCCGTACGGCAAGAGGTAACGACATGATTTGGATGATTGAGGATCGAATGACGAAGTCTGAACACTAACTACCGGTACGTGAAAACCACTCGATGGAGCAGTTCGCTCAGATCTACATCAACGAAATCGTCTCTCGTCACGGAACACCTCTCACCATCATCTTCGACAGGGATAGTTGGTTCACGTCCCGCTTTTTGAATGCCCTTCAGAAACCGCTCGGGACGCGACTAGACCTCAGTACCACTTACCATCCCCAGACCGAGGGTCAGGGTGAACGGACGATCCAAACTCTTGAGGATATGCCAAGAGCGTGCGTAGTTGACTTCGTAGGAAGTTGGGACGCTCACCTCCCTTTGGTCGAGTTGTCTTATATCAACAGCTAACACGCTAGCATCAAGTGCGCACCATTCGAGGCCTTACATGGACGTAAGTGTCAGCCACCGCTTTGTTGGTTAGAAGCTTGAAATCGACAACTCACAAGGCTCGACATCATCCAGGAAACTATCGACAAGATTGTTACCAATCGGAAAGACTGAAGACATCTCGTACCCGACAGAAGAGCTACGCCGACGACCGGAGGAAACCCCCTTGAGTTCCAAGGTGGCAATAAGGTGCTTCCCAAAATATCGCCATGGAAGGGGTAATTCGCTTCGGGAAGCGCGGCAAGCTAAGCCCGAGGTACACCGATCCATTCGAAGTGAGAGAGCGAATCGACCCGGTTGCGATCATACCAGCACTAAAGCACCGGATCCCATCAGAACTCCGCACCTAAGCGTGCTTGGGCTGTTACAAACTCCAACTCCCGCGGATCCTCTCCAACGTTCACAACGTATTCCAGGTCTCGCACTTGAAAAAGTGTTTATCTGATGAGACCATCGTCATCCCCCCCTCGACGAGGTCAAGATCGATAACAAACTCAATTTCATTGAGGAACCGCTCGAGGGTGTTGACCAAGAGGTCAAACAACTCAGGCAAATTCGTGTTCCTATTGTCAAATCTCAGTGGAATCCCCGACGTGGTCATGAATTCACGTGGGAACGTGAGGACCAAATCCGTCAGAAGTATCCACATCTGTTCAGGAACACTTCTTCATGATGGGACGAACTAAATTTCGGGACGAAATTTCTTTCAACCCGAGGAGAATGTGACAACCGTCAAAAATTTCAGGTGAAAATCGTGCCCTATGTCCTTTAAAGTGTCCGTCTTGCCTTTAACCGTACTTTTACCGAGAACGCGTCATTCGGAATCAAATTATCTAAGTGCCAATTTGTTGGTATCCTCATAATTATAAGTTAGAAGGTTATGCCAAATTTTTCGGTTACCGTGTTCTTTAAACTCGAGATACCATGCTTTTGCTCTTGTTTACTCCTTTACCGAAATCGTGCGAATCTCGAAATCAAAAGTGAAAATATAATATTTAATGAACCTAATATAAAGTAAATCAAAGTATGAACTTTCCTAAGTTCAACGCAAAAAGAATGGGGAACTTTCGACGAACGAAACTCCTTAACGGTCGAAAACAAGTCTGTCGAACCAGCCGACGAGCCAGCAGCTGGCAGGGCTTCAGCCGGCGGCTGAGCCCCTCCAGCCGACGGCTGGAAGTGTCTGGTCAGGTGTTGGTGACTCATTTTTGCATGAAAATTGATTGGGACAAGTGTTTAAACCCGATTGGACCTCCCCAAATGCCAGAAATTGCAGTCCCAATGCACTAATACTCCATTTCTCTTTCATTTCTTTCATTTGGTAATATCAAACACACACACAAAGTGTGTTTCTCTCTAAACACTCTCCCCATTTCCTTCACTTTTCTTCACTTTGGCTGTGATTTCCAGCCATCTTTCACTAATAAATCTCCATAAACATCAAAATAATCGGTTATATTCATCAAAAGGAGCAGGAGGTGGTGATTCTTCCGGGTTGCTTCTTTGGTTTCCTTCATTTTCGGGCCTATTCTTCATAAAGGTCAAGCTAGATCATCTTGCTTTCGATTTCTTGTGGTATATTATCTATAACCTACTGATTTTATTTACATTTTGTAACATGCATGTTAAATCTAACATCAAATAAAGGTTTTATAAAGTTTTTATGGTGATTTATCTAAGAACATAAGTTTTATAAACTTTTTACTAAAATCTTGATATAAAAATGTGTTATTTGAAGAAATCTATGGATATTATTAAAGGTTTATAAGTTGCATTTCGAGATCTAAAGAAAATACTCTTGAAAATGCTTAAAATCGACAAAATAACAAAAAATCTGGAGCTGACTGTTAGCCTCCAGCCAGCGGCTGAATCATCCCAGCCGGCGGCTGGATCAGTATGTTAACCCAAAATCGTCGTTTTGCAAATTATCGGTGGTTGTCTTGTGTTTTGGAGGCGGATACTCTCATCACTACACCACTGAAGTTGTTGTTTTCAGATCCTTGTCAAATCAAGCGGGTGTTAGCGGTATAATTTGTTACTCTTGTGAATATTTCGATTTCATTATATTCGTTATTCGGCTTTAGCCTTGAAAACGGTTAGGATTAATTATTAGACCAACACTCATCGTAATTTATCGGTTTTGACTGAGATCGGACAAATAAAGTTAAATCACAAGTTAACTAAATTATTGTATTAAACCTAATATGGTATTATGTATAATGAATAAAGATTTAAAACATGATTTTTTGTTAAGCGAGAAAGTGTACGAAATTTGGACGAATAAATTATAGCGCGGACGCGTTGCCCGATTTTCATTAGACCTTAACATAACTTCTTAAACTAAAGCATTTTCGTTGACTAACGATGCTATGAACTCATAAACAATAAAACTCACTCAATAACTTGGTATAACTATAGGATTTCCTTGATTCCGAAGCATTCCGACCGCGTTTCGCACTCGTCTCGTACTCTTCGCAATCCGTGAGTTACAACCCCACTATGTTTTTACTATTTTAATTACTTATTTGGGGGAAACATAAGATTGTATGTTTATGTGACTTTTTGAAACTATTTGCAACCCGTATGAAGCTTTGAAACTTTTGAAATTTATGAAACTTGAAAACTTTAGAAACTCGTTAAACCTTGAAACTTTTGAAACTTATGAAACTTGGAAACTTTGGAAACTCGTGAAACGTTGAAACCTTTGAAACATGTGAAACTTGGAAACCTTGAAAACTTGTGAAACTTGTGAAACTATTATGCGTAAAATGTGTTAATGCCCCCTAAATTGGCTAAACTAAATTTAGGCTACTTGTAGAAAACCAATCCTTGATGAAAATATAAACTCCGTAAGTGCTTACTACTATTTTTAGAAACAGAGTTCAAATTACCCCGTTTTTGGTTCGAAACTTTATACACTATTAGCAATAGCTGTTAGTATTATGGGTATCGATATACTTAGGAGAGGTCACTCCTTGCTCAGGGTTCGCGACCCAAGCACATATTACTAGATTCAGGTGGAAACTCAATGAAACATTTTGGGGCTAGATCTGACCAGACAATCGGTTTAGTGTAGACTTACTTTTATATTATGCCAAGTGATTGATACAAGTTACTAATTTAGTTAAGCACATATTACTTACGCATATACTTTATTTTAACGTTTGATTTCGCTACAACTTTTATGATACGAGTTCTACTTTACTTGCGTACGTTCGAAACTTTTATAAATATATATGTTTTAGCGCCGTTCCGCTTTCTTTTCATTTATGATACTTTTTACATATATACTTTCACACTTGGAAACTTTTATCGAGAAACTCAAAACTGTAACTCACTCACTACTTTATGTAGTTGACACTTTATCTTATGTTTCAGGAAACCAAATGTAAGGATACTAAGTGCATACCATGAATGGGTCAGGCATGTCACGTGAATTCAAGAGTTGGGAAAAGACCTATTTTATTATTTGTGAATTTTGTCAACAATTAATCATGTATTTTGTTATGTGATACGTTAAATGCTTGGTTATTTTCAAACTTGTAAACTCTAATTTTCTATCGTAATGACTTGAAACCGTATGTTTTAATTATAACTCGTGTAATGATATCGTTGCTCTTCGCATCTCGTGTTTCCGCTTTAGCGGGGTGTGACATCCGTACCTTAAATTTCAACGAAAATAACTCGATTCAAATATAGTTTTTCGAATAAGCGATCATCAAAAGATATCTAACAAATGAAACGTATTAGGACACAATCAAATAGGAAATTTGTAATATCCACTCGTAACTTATTTATAAAGTTATTCTTTTAAAACTTTCAAAAAGGATTATCGTTTTATATCAAAGATTTTATAAGAAAAAGATAACATTAAACAATTATATAATAATTATGTACCTTCTCCTTATGGTGAAACCAATTTAGTGATCTTAGTAACTTAAACGAAATTTCATAACTTAGTATCAAAAATATAACTTTGTTAGAAATCACATTTTCTATATAGTTATAGACTATTACCACTTATTTCCTTGTAGGAGAAAAATATCTTTCTAACATATTATATTTCTAGTTGACAACATCTTATAAATTGACTAAATAAATAATAAAATTTTATAACGGTAAACATACTTGATTTAGTGAACGATGATAAACTGTAGTAAGTGAATGTTTGTTTCACTCCTTAAACACCCAAAGTTATATTCTTCCTTCACTTCATTTTTTCTCATCCCCACAATAAAATAGACAAAATGTGGAATTTTGGCAAATGAAGTAATGGTTTAACATAATGGGAAAGTGAAGGAGTTAAATGGTTTAATACTTTATTATGTGACTAAAATATAACTTACCTATTTATTTAAATTTCGACATACGAAGAGTTGATGGGTTTTAATTCTATTTATGATGTATGCCTTATAAATTTCTTTTATTTCACATCTAAATCAATAAAAATACAATTAGACTAAAAAGTCTTCTTATACGTTTGTTTCGGTTGAAATAATAACTTCTCATTGATTTAATATTAGCTTAGTATCATATAATAATCATATTATTAATCTTTTGTAAGACTCATGATTAACAGAACTGTTTGAAGTTAAATCATAGTATTGTCATTAGTAACTTTTAGGAAATAATCATTAGTTAAATAGTTAAGTTATAAATAAATTATATTTAGACTCAAATTTTACTTACTATTTAATCTTTCAGAATAGGTATTTTAAGTTTTCGAGATATTATAATTATCATTTTCCAAAAAAACATCTTATTTTTATAATTATTATAAGTCAATAAAACTCCAATTTTAAATATTAAAAATATTCTGAAAAGAAAAAAGAAACAAAACTCAACTAACGCATAGAGTTTTATGTAAATTTGATAGCTCGTCTAAACAAAATATATTTTCTATCCCAATTTTTGTTTTTAAATTTTGCAAATTATAATTTGTTTAGTCAACATTTAATCTAAGTAGGTCCTACTTTATTCTTTATTATATTTCCCATATTTGGAAAATATAAAATATATTTATAATTTGTTATTTAACTTTAATAATTTTAAGTTTACATGTTACGAATGTTGGTAAAATTTAGATAATAACAGTTTATAAATTTAAGTAATTTGTAAGTCTTAAAATATTAATTTTAAAACACATGTTTCTTGATTTAGATAAAAGAAAATGATATACTCCGTATTTTTTTAAATGACGTACTACTTCGTTATTTAATCATTTTATATTAAAATTTCTTATTTATTATACAAAAGAAAAGTTATATAGTTACTCTAACATATATATAACAATTTAAAAATAATAGACTTATACAACTTTAAAAGATATAATATAGTGGGGATAGAGTTACCAAACTTGGATTTTGCTAACTCTATACATTAGACATTAAAAAATACACGTTTCTTTAGTGTACATTCTTCAATTTATTTCCTTTTGTTTGACAATACATGTTTTGAAATAATTTATTTAATTTATATTATTACAAAATTAGTTTTACTCTGTTAAAAATCACAATTATCGTTTCTAGAATAATATTTTATGAATGTCATATTAGTATTTTAACATTTTGTTTTACTAATTTAAAATTTGTGTACAAAATTGTTTGGTAAGTTAGATGTTAAAAAATATATTAAAAACTAATTCTCTTAATTTATATAATTGTTTCACAAATACATTGTGTGTTTATTGATAATATAGTTAAATACAAAGTAACTTACATTTTAAACTTTTAACCAACTAATTAAGAATTTTCATTATTAAAACTCATATTTTAATTATATTAAACAGACAACTAAACAATTAATGGAATTCATCATTAAAAAATAAAAGACATTATTACCATTATATATAGTAAACTAAGAAAATGGTTGAATATATTGATTTTTAAAGTTTGTTTATCTTTATGGTAATATTTAATTGTTGACTAAATTAGTAACATGCATGGTCTATTGAAAAATAGAATTATGGCATCTAAATATGCATATATGTATTTTTAATAAGTTAAAGAGGACAACCAATATTGAGAATGGGTCCACCACTAACTTACAAATATCATTTTTTCTCACAAATGTTTGATAACCGCTTTTGATCTCAATGGATGAGAATTATAACCACCTGATCCAATGGCTATTAAAAAAAGGCAATTCTATATCAATAGTTCTTGGCAAGTAACCACCCGGCGGTCGACATTCATTTCGGACCGTCGGATCTACTAACTTTTGATCTCAGCCATCATAATTGTATATTTTAGTTACGCTAACGTAACTAATAGTTACGTAGTTATGAAGAGAAGTTACAAAACGGTTTTTCTAATAAACACCTATAATTAGGGCAAACCTTCAAGTATTTAAAAATATCTACAAAGATGTTTGGACATTGTTGACATAGTTGAAATGGGTGGGTTCGGTGGGTCGGAATATGGGTAGAGGCGGATATACTATTTAGGTGATATTTGACTCGTTGACCTGTTTGAAAAAAAAATTTGGATGTTTTCTAAGTATTTAAAAATATCTACAAATATGTTTGGACATTGTTGACACAGTTGAAATGGGTGGGTTCGGTGGGTCGAAATGTGGGTAGAGGCGGATTACTTCGTAAGGTCCAAAGGGGTCATCTCTGGATCGGGCACATGAGTCATACCGTGAACTAACCTTTTGTTTTATTAATTTTAGGGTTAATTACATAAGTCATCCCTATGGTTTATCCAAAATTATTGATTTCATCCCTAAGTTTAAAAAGTTGCATAAATCATCCAGTTTTAGAAAGTAATTACCTTTTTCATCCCTAAGGTTTGCTTCAATTACAAATTTTGTCCCTAATATTTGCCCCAAATTACGGATTTCATCTTTAAGGTTTGCCCTAATTATAGGTGTCTATTAGAAATTATGGACAAAAAACGTTATTATATTTTGAAAGTGGACGATTTATACAACTTTTTAAACTTAGGAATAAACGTTAGAGACGATTTATGTAAATAACTCTTAATTTTATTATAAAAACAATGTATAAAAATAAGATTTTGAGTTCTAATTGTATATTGTGAGTTAATTTTAATAGTGGTTAGGTGGTGAATTTAAAAGCGTGTAGGTGAAAAGTGTTTAAAATATGTTTGTATGATGATTGAATACTAATAGTATATTCAAAAGTGTTTAAAATATGTTTGTATGATGTTTGAAGTCTAAAAGCATCTAAATGACTTTAACATTTTTCTATTTTGCTGAAAATGGATTGAAAACAAGAATTAAGAAGTACGGAGATGGAAACTTGGATATCAAATATTTGAACACTCTTTAAATGTCATTTCTAAATTTTACTGTCAACGTGTACAATTTGGTGATCGTTTTTTAGAATTCATACACTCATATGTTATTTATATAGTACTCTCGGTTTGATGGGCTAATGAAAATAATGTAGAAAAGATTTCACATTGAATCTGACACAAAAACATTGGTAATTAGCAATTGATTTGAATGAATACCAAATAAGGGGTGTGAATTCAGAGGTAGAAAAGTGTTAAAAGAAGTTAAAAAAAAACAGGTGGAGTTGAAAAGCAACAAGTCCACGAGGAAACATTTTCGGAACTACTAGTATTTGATATAAGTATGTTTAAAGAGTTCAAACTCTGTAGCCAGACGATTTTTGAGTATTTATTTTCCTTTTGTCCTCATATTCGGGTGTCTCCCAATAAATAGTCAAACTAAACCATGTTTCATTCGTAATGAAAGAAGGTTTCTCCACTTTTCCTTTTAAGTATCTCTGCTACTATATAAAGCATTTGGTGTTTTAAGAGTTTAAGAGATTAAGAGGTACAATACTTTAAGCATACAATACAACACTTTAAGCATACAATACAACACACACAACACACACACACACAAAACAGACACAACACACACAACACAACTCTCTCTCTAAAACCTCTGACCTCTCTCTAGAAAACTGTCCGCCGGAACCTAGTCGGAACCTCGTCGGAACCACCATCCGTCACCGCCAGCCACCTCGAAGACAACTATACCTGCCAGAATCTCGACCAAACCACCATCCCTCACCGCCAGCCACCTCGACCAAACTGTCCGCCATAACCCTCGCCGTTTCCATCTCGGAGACAACTAAACCTGCCAGAATCTCGGTTACGGATCTTTAAATCTAAGGTACGGATCTTTAAATATCAATTACGGATCTAAACTTCTTTTGTCTTGGTTTTGATCTACCGATGTTTGGATCTTGAGGTTTGTTCTTTGTGATTCTTGACCGAGATACTTTCAGTTTTGTGGCTCGATTTGTGGCTCGGCGGCTCGGTTTGTGGCTGTTGGATTTGTCTACCATTGTTTGGATCTTGAGGTTTGTGGATCTTGACTGATATTTTAATTTTTTATAGTTTGTGGATCTTCAGGTTTGGATCTTGAGGTTTGTGGCTCTGTTGGATTTGTCTACCGTTTGTGGCTCGATTTGTGGCTTAGTGGCTCGGTTTGTGGCTGTTGGATTTGTCTACCGTTGAGGTTTGTGGATCTTGACTGATATTTTAGTTTTTGTTTTTTAGTTTGGACTTGAGGTTTGTGGATCTTCAGTTTTTATTTTTTTTTGTGGATCTTGACTGATTATTTTTCAGCTTTTTTTTTAGTTTTGTTGGTGGATGTTGACTGATCTTGAGGTTTGTTCTTGATGGTTTTTATGGCGGTTTAGAGGGTTGGTGGATCCGGGTGGTATTTTGTGGATCCGGTGGCATTTGGTAGTGGAGTTGTTGCTGCATATGGGTGTTGCTAGATCTGTTTGTGGCTCGGTTTGTGGCTCTTGGATTTGTCTACCGTTGTTTGGATCTTGAGGTTTGTTCTTGAACGAGATATTCTTTTAGTTTTTGTTTGTGGATCTTTTGACTGATTTTCGTTGATGGTACTTTGGATATGTCTACCGTTGTTTGGATTTGAGGTTTGTTCTTGACCGAGATATTTCAGTTTTTTTTTTTGTGGATCTTGACTGATATTTTTTAATTTTTTTTCCCAGTTTTTGTTGGTGGATCTTGACAGATCTTGAGGTTTGTTCTTTGTGGTTTTTATGGCGGTTTAGAGGGTTGTTGGATCCGGTGGCTTTTGGTGGTTTTTATGACGGTTTAGAGGGTTGTTGTTTGGTGGTTTTTATGGCGGTTTGATCTTTGCCCAGATCTGTTTGTGGCTCGGTTTAGATATGTGGGTTGCTTTGATCGTTCCTCGGTATGTTTAATTTTATCTTGGTTTATCATTGCCTACAAGGGCTTATTATTACGATACATTTATGGCGATGAATTGATAGTATTATGAGGCCAATGATTATATTAAAAATATGAGGTCGATGATTGAATTAAGTTATTCAAAATCTGTAAGGCAATGATGATATCATGTGGGTTTTTTTGAGCAATATGCTCATATACAATTTATAATGGCTTGGCAACTTGCTTGATGTAATCAATTAAATGCAACTACATGTTGCAACCATTTTTAACGATTCTGAGCCAAAATGCCAAATTTATTATGACATTTTGTTATTGTGCATTATAATATAATAGAGACAATAGAGATTAGTTTTATATGATGTTCAAACAAATACATTTTATAAAAACTTGTTAATTTGACTGATAAAAACATGAAATTTTTTTATTTTTTTAATTATATTAATTTTTAACCTAAAATAATCTGTTTTTAAAATATATTTGGACAAAAATTTAAAATAATATTTAAAAAAAAAAAACAGATTATTTTAAATTTTCGTACAAATATTTTTTAAAAACAGATTATTTTAGATTAAAAATTAAAATAATTTGTTTTTAACCTTAAATAATCTGTTTTTAAAATTTATTTGGACAAAAATTTCGAAATTTATTAAAATATTCAAAAAGTTTGAAAATTTGAATATATTTTTAAAACATTTCGAAATTTTTGTCCAAATAAATTTTAAAAACAGATTATTTTAGATTAAAAACAGATTATTTTAAATTAAGATTTAATATAATCTGTTTTTAACCTAAAATAATCTGTTTTTATAAAAAAGTGAGTATAAGATTAGTATTTATAAAAAATTAAAGCGGGAAAAATTTAAAAATTTAAAAATATTCAAAAACTTTGAAAATTTTCAAAATTATAAAAAAGTATGATAAAAATTTCAAACTTTTTTGAAAATTTTGAAAATTTTCAAACTTTTTGAATATTTTTAAAATTTTTAATTTTTCCCGCTTTAATTTTTTATAGATACTAATCTTATACTCAATTTTTCCTGCTTTAATTTCCATGTCTTTGTATCTATGTATATTTTATTTATATGTATGTATTTTATTTCATTTGTAATATTTTTATTTCATTTCATTTATATATATATGTATGTATTTTATTTCATTTGTAATATTTTTATTTCATTTCATTTATATGTATGTATATATCATTTCATTTATATGTATGTATTTTTTATATCATATGTATGTATATCATTATTTGACATCTAACCAAACAAACGAACTAATTATGTATGAAATTAAGTGTATTTTAGAACTTCAAACATTGTCATGTTACTAGAGAATGAAAAATTGTAATTTTTATCTTGTATTGAAAAAGAATTATAATCTTAAAAAAAGAAAAAAATCTTCAATTAAAAATTAAAGATAAAAGTTAAGCAAATTAATTAAATAAGAAAACACTTAGACACCATAAGTAAACTATGACATGTTGCTATGTGTTGTCAAAGTTATCTCAATATTACGAAATCGGCTGAACATGTCACCATAGATGTAAGGATTTGATTTTGAACTGACTGGATTAGACATTAAAATATGAAAGAAATATACGTTAATAGTTTATAAAGGTAGGTTCATAATATTCTGAATTTAAAAAATAACTTTTTGTATGGCCTAATGGCCCAAAACGAATCCGTTATTGTGTAAGTACCTAAAGAATGAGAAACTACTAACAATTGTTGGATATATATATTATTTTGATGACCTGAATAGATGAACACTTATTATTTTGATGTCCCGAATAAATGAAGACTAATTGTTATTGTAAAATAAATTTACGACGCGAAGGACCATAATAGAAATTATTGATGACTCGAATAGATGAATACTAACCGTTGTCAGGACGAAACAAACTACCACAATAAATAGTCAAACTAAACCATGTTTCATTCGTAATGAAAGAAGGTTTCTCCACTTTTCCTTTTAAGTATCTCTGCTACTATATAAAGCATTTGGTGTTTTAAGAGTTTAAGAGATTAAGAGGTACAATACTTTAAGCATACAATACAACACTTTAAGCATACAATACAACACACACAACACACACACACACAAAACAGACACAACACACACAACACAACTCTCTCTCTAAAACCTCTGACCTCTCTCTAGAAAACTGTCCGCCGGAACCTAGTCGGAACCTCGTCGGAACCACCATCCGTCACCGCCAGCCACCTCGAAGACAACTATACCTGCCAGAATCTCGACCAAACCACCATCCCTCACCGCCAGCCACCTCGACCAAACTGTCCGCCATAACCCTCGCCGTTTCCATCTCGGAGACAACTAAACCTGCCAGAATCTCGGTTACGGATCTTTAAATCTAAGGTACGGATCTTTAAATATCAATTACGGATCTAAACTTCTTTTGTCTTGGTTTTGATCTACCGATGTTTGGATCTTGAGGTTTGTTCTTTGTGATTCTTGACCGAGATACTTTCAGTTTTGTGGCTCGATTTGTGGCTCGGCGGCTCGGTTTGTGGCTGTTGGATTTGTCTACCATTGTTTGGATCTTGAGGTTTGTGGATCTTGACTGATATTTTAATTTTTTATAGTTTGTGGATCTTCAGGTTTGGATCTTGAGGTTTGTGGCTCTGTTGGATTTGTCTACCGTTTGTGGCTCGATTTGTGGCTTAGTGGCTCGGTTTGTGGCTGTTGGATTTGTCTACCGTTGAGGTTTGTGGATCTTGACTGATATTTTAGTTTTTGTTTTTTAGTTTGGACTTGAGGTTTGTGGATCTTCAGTTTTTATTTTTTTTTGTGGATCTTGACTGATTATTTTTCAGCTTTTTTTTTAGTTTTGTTGGTGGATGTTGACTGATCTTGAGGTTTGTTCTTGATGGTTTTTATGGCGGTTTAGAGGGTTGGTGGATCCGGGTGGTATTTTGTGGATCCGGTGGCATTTGGTAGTGGAGTTGTTGCTGCATATGGGTGTTGCTAGATCTGTTTGTGGCTCGGTTTGTGGCTCTTGGATTTGTCTACCGTTGTTTGGATCTTGAGGTTTGTTCTTGAACG
The DNA here is from genome assembly GCA_910822075.1 of Senecio squalidus. NCBI lineage: Eukaryota > Viridiplantae > Streptophyta > Magnoliopsida > Asterales > Asteraceae > Senecio > Senecio squalidus. The sequence goes on along the minus strand of CAJVGC010000065.1, from coordinate 28,761,263 downwards.
AGATATTCTTTTAGTTTTTGTTTGTGGATCTTTTGACTGATTTTCGTTGATGGTACTTTGGATATGTCTACCGTTGTTTGGATTTGAGGTTTGTTCTTGACCGAGATATTTCAGTTTTTCAGTTTTTTTTTTGTGGATCTTGACTGATATTTTTTAATTTTTTTTCCCAGTTTTTGTTGGTGGATCTTGACAGATCTTGAGGTTTGTTCTTTGTGGTTTTTATGGCGGTTTAGAGGGTTGTTGGATCCGGTGGCTTTTGGTGGTTTTTATGACGGTTTAGAGGGTTGTTGTTTGGTGGTTTTTATGGCGGTTTGATCTTTGCCCAGATCTGTTTGTGGCTCGGTTTAGATATGTGGGTTGCTTTGATCGTTCCTCGGTATGTTTAATTTTATCTTGGTTTATCATTGCCTACAAGGGCTTATTATTACGATACATTTATGGCGATGAATTGATAGTATTATGAGGCCAATGATTATATTAAAAATATGAGGTCGATGATTGAATTAAGTTATTCAAAATCTGTAAGGCAATGATGATATCATGTGGGTTTTTTTGAGCAATATGCTCATATACAATTTATAATGGCTTGGCAACTTGCTTGATGTAATCAATTAAATGCAACTACATGTTGCAACCATTTTTAACGATTCTGAGCCAAAATGCCAAATTTATTATGACATTTTGTTATTGTGCATTATAATATAATAGAGACAATAGAGATTAGTTTTATATGATGTTCAAAACAAATACATTTTATAAAAACTTGTTAATTTGACTGATAAAAACATGAAATTTTTTTATTTTTTTAATTATATTAATTTTTAACCTAAAATAATCTGTTTTTAAAATATATTTGGACAAAAATTTAAAATAATATTTAAAAAAAAAAAACAGATTATTTTAAATTTTCGTACAAATATTTTTTAAAAACAGATTATTTTAGATTAAAAATTAAAATAATTTGTTTTTAACCTTAAATAATCTGTTTTTAAAATTTATTTGGACAAAAATTTCGAAATTTATTAAAATATTCAAAAAGTTTGAAAATTTGAATATATTTTTAAAACATTTCGAAATTTTTGTCCAAATAAATTTTAAAAACAGATTATTTTAGATTAAAAACAGATTATTTTAAATTAAGATTTAATATAATCTGTTTTTAACCTAAAATAATCTGTTTTTATAAAAAAGTGAGTATAAGATTAGTATTTATAAAAAATTAAAGCGGGAAAAATTTAAAAATTTAAAAATATTCAAAAACTTTGAAAATTTTCAAAATTATAAAAAAGTATGATAAAAATTTCAAACTTTTTTGAAAATTTTGAAAATTTTCAAACTTTTTGAATATTTTTAAAATTTTTAATTTTTCCCGCTTTAATTTTTTATAGATACTAATCTTATACTCAATTTTTCCTGCTTTAATTTCCATGTCTTTGTATCTATGTATATTTCATTTATATGTATGTATTTTATTTCATTTGTAATATTTTTATTTCATTTCATTTATATATATATGTATGTATTTTATTTCATTTGTAATATTTTTATTTCATTTCATTTATATGTATGTATATATCATTTCATTTATATGTATGTATTTTTTATATCATATGTATGTATATCATTATTTGACATCTAACCAAACAAACGAACTAATTATGTATGAAATTAAGTGTATTTTAGAACTTCAAACATTGTCATGTTACTAGAGAATGAAAAATTGTAATTTTTATCTTGTATTGAAAAAGAATTATAATCTTAAAAAAAGAAAAAAATCTTCAATTAAAAATTAAAGATAAAAGTTAAGCAAATTAATTAAATAAGAAAACACTTAGACACCATAAGTAAACTATGACATGTTGCTATGTGTTGTCAAAGTTATCTCAATATTACGAAATCGGCTGAACATGTCACCATAGATGTAAGGATTTGATTTTGAACTGACTGGATTAGACATTAAAATATGAAAGAAATATACGTTAATAGTTTATAAAGGTAGGTTCATAATATTCTGAATTTAAAAAATAACTTTTTGTATGGCCTAATGGCCCAAAACGAATCCGTTATTGTGTAAGTACCTAAAGAATGAGAAACTACTAACAATTGTTGGATATATATATTATTTTGATGACCTGAATAGATGAACACTTATTATTGATGTCCCGAATAAATGAAGACTAATTGTTATTGTAAAATAAATTTACGACGCGAAGGACCATAATAGAAATTATTGATGACTCGAATAGATGAATACTAACCGTTGTCAGGACGAAACAAACTACCACAATAAATAGTCAAACTAAACCATGTTTCATTCGTAATGAAAGAAGGTTTCTCCACTTTTCCTTTTAAGTATCTCTACTACTATATAAAGCATTTGATGTTTTAAGAGTTTAAGAGATTAAGAGGTACAATACTTTAAGCATACAATACAACACTTTAAGCATACAATACAACACACACACAAAACACACACACACAAAACAGACACAACACACACAACACAACTCTCTCTCTAAAACCTCCGACCTCTCTCTAGAAAACTGTCCGTCGGAACCCTCGTCGGAACCATCATCCGTCACCGCCAGCCACCTCGAAGACAACTATACCTGCCAGAATCTCGACCAAACCACCATCCGTCACCGCCAGCCACCTCGACCAAACTGTCCGCCATAACCCTCGCCGTTTCCATCTCGGAGACAACTAAACCTGCCAGAATCTCGGTTACGGATCTTTAAATCTAAGGTACGGATCTTTAAATATCAATTACGGATCTAAACTTCTTTTGTCTTGGTTTTGATCTACCGATGTTTGGATCTTGAGGTTTGTTCTTTGTGATTCTTGACCGAGATACTTTCAGTTTTGTGGCTCGATTTGTGGCTCGGCGGCTCGGTTTGTGGCTGTTGGATTTGTCTACCATTGTTTGGATCTTGAGGTTTGTGGATCTTGACTGATATTTTAATTTTTTATAGTTTGTGGATCTTCAGGTTTGGATCTTGAGGTTTGTGGCTCTGTTGGATTTGTCTACCGTTTGTGGCTCGATTTGTGGCTTAGTGGCTCGGTTTGTGGCTGTTGGATTTGTCTACCGTTGAGGTTTGTGGATCTTGACTGATATTTTAGTTTTTGTTTTTTTGGACTTGAGGTTTGTGGATCTTCAGTTTTTATTTTTTTTTGTGGATCTTGACTGATTATTTTTCAGCTTTTTTTTTAGTTTTGTTGGTGGATGTTGACTGATCTTGAGGTTTGTTCTTGATGGTTTTTATGGCGGTTTAGAGGGTTGGTGGATCCGGGTGGTATTTTGTGGATCCGGTGGCATTTGGTAGTGGAGTTGTTGCTGCATATGGGTGTTGCTAGATCTGTTTGTGGCTCGGTTTGTGGCTCTTGGATTTGTCTACCGTTGTTTGGATCTTGAGGTTTTTTCTTGAACGAGATATTCTTTTAGTTTTTGTTTGTGGATCTTTTGACTGATTTTCGTTGATGGTACTTTGGATATGTCTACCGTTGTTTGGATTTGAGGTTTGTTCTTGACCGAGATATTTCAGTTTTTCAGTTTTTTTTTTTGTGGATCTTGACTGATATTTTTTAATTTTTTTTCCCAGTTTTTGTTGGTGGATCTTGACAGATCTTGAGGTTTGTTTGTGGTTTTTATGGCGGTTTAGAGGGTTGTTGGATCCGGTGGCTTTTGGTGGTTTTTATGACGGTTTAGAGGGTTGTTGTTTGGTGGTTTTTATGGCGGTTTGATCTTTGCCCAGATCTGTTTGTGGCTCGGTTTAGATATGTGGGTTGTTTTGATCGTTCCTCGGTATGTTTAATTTTATCTTGGTTTATCATTGCCTACAAGGGCTTATTATTACGATACATTTATGGCGATGAATTGATAGTATTATGAGGCCAATGATTATATTAAAAATATGAGGTCGATGATTGAATTAAGTTATTCAAAATCTGTAAGGCAATGATGATATCATGTGGGTTTTTTTGAGCAATATGCTCATATACAATTTATAATGGCTTGGCAACTTGCTTGATGTAATCAATTAAATGCAACTACATGTTGCAACCATTTTTAACGATTCTGAGCCAAAATGCCAAATTTATTATGACATTTTGTTATTGTGCATTATAATATAATAGAGATTAGTTTTATATGATGTTCAAAACAAATACATTTTATAAAAAACTTGTTAATTTGACTGATAAAAACATGAAATTTTTTTTTTTTTTAACTATATTAATTTTTAACCTAAAATAATCTGTTTTTAAAATATATTTGGACAAAAATTTAAAATAATATTTAAAAAAAAAAAACAGATTATTTTAAATTTTCGTACAAATATTTTTTAAAAACAGATTATTTTAGGTTAAAAATTAATATAATTTGTTTTTAACCTTAAATAATCTGTTTTTAAAATTTATTTGGACAAAAATTTCGAAATTTATTAAAATATTCAAAAAGTTTGAAAATTTGAATATATTTTTAAAACATTTCGAAATTTTTGTCCAAATAAATTTTAAAAACAGATTATTTTAGATTAAAACAGATTATTTTAAATTAAGATTTAATATAATCTGTTTTTAACCTAAAATAATCCGTTTATATAAAAAAGTGAGTATAAGATTAGTATTTATAAAAAGCGGGAAAAATTTAAAAATTTAAAAATATTCAAAAACTTTGAAAATTTTCAAAATTATAAAAAAGTATGATAAAAATTTCAAACTTTTTTGAAAATTTTGAAAATTTTCAAACTTTTTGAATATTTTTAAAATTTTTAATTTTTCCCGCTTTAATTTTTTATAGATACTAATCTTATACTCAATTTTTCCTGCTTTAATTTCCATGTCTTTGTATCTATGTATATTTCATTTATATGTATGTATTTTATTTCATTGTAATATTTTTATTTCATTTCATTTATATATATATGTATGTATTTTATTTCATTTGTAATATTTTTATTTCATTTCATTTATATGTATGTATATATCATTTCATTTATATGTATGTATTTTTTATATCATATGTATGTATATCATTATTTGACATCTAACCAAACAAACGAACTAATTATGTATGAAATTAAGTGTATTTTAGAACTTCAAACATTGTCATGTTACTAGAGAATGAAAAATTGTTGAAAAAGAATTATAATCTTAAAAAAAGAAAAAAATCTTCAATTAAAAATTAAAGATAAAAGTTAAGCAAATTAATTAAATAAGAAAACACTTAGACACCATAAGTAAACTATGACATGTTGCTATGTGTTGTCAAAGTTATCTCAATATTACGAAATCGGCTGAACATGTCACCATAGATGTAAGGATTTGATTTTGAACTGACTGGATTAGACATTAAAATATGAAAGAAATATACGTTAATAGTTTATAAAGGTAGGTTCATAATATTCTGAATTTAAAAAATAACTTTTTGTATGGCCTAATGGCCCAAAACGAATCCGTTATTGTGTAAGTACCTAAAGAATGAGAAACTACTAACAATTGTTGGATATATATATTATTTTGATGACCTGAATAGATGAACACTTATTATTTTGATGTCCCGAATAAATGAAGACTAATTGTTATTGTAAAATAAATTTACGACGCGAAGGACCATAATAGAAATTATTGATGACGTTGTCAGGACGAAACAAACTACCACAATAAATAGTCAAACTAAACCATGTTTCATTCGTAATGAAAGAAGGTTTCTCCACTTTTCCTTTTAAGTATCTCTGCTACTATATAAAGCATTTGGTGTTTTAAGAGTTTAAGAGATTAAGAGGTACAATACTTTAAGCATACAATACAACACTTTAAGCATACAATACAACACTTTAAGCATACAATACAACACACACAACACACACACACACACAAAACAGACACAACACACACAACACAACTCTCTCTCTAAAACCTCTGACCTCTCTCTAGAAAACTGTCCGCCGGAACCTAGTCGGAACCTCGTCGGAACCACCATCCGTCACCGCCAGCCACCTCGAAGACAACTATACCTGCCAGAATCTCGACCAAACCACCATCCCTCACCGCCAGCCACCTCGACCAAACTGTCCGCCATAACCCTCGCCGTTTCCATCTCGGAGACAACTAAACCTGCCAGAATCTCGGTTACTAAGGTACGGATCTTTAAATATCAATTACGGATCTAAACTTCTTTTGTCTTGGTTTTGATCTACCGATGTTTGGATCTTGAGGTTTGTTCTTTGTGATTCTTGACCGAGATACTTTCAGTTTTGTGGCTCGATTTGTGGCTCGGCGGCTCGGTTTGTGGCTGTTGGATTTGTCTACCATTGTTTGGATCTTGAGGTTTGTGGATCTTGACTGATATTTAATTTTTTATAGTTTGTGGATCTTCAGGTTTGGATCTTGAGGTTTGTGGCTCTGTTGGATTTGTCTACCGTTTGTGGCTCGATTTGTGGCTTAGTGGCTCGGTTTGTGGCTGTTGGATTTGTCTACCGTTGAGGTTTGTGGATCTTGACTGATATTTTAGTTTTTGTTTTTTAGTTTGGACTTGAGGTTTGTGGATCTTCAGTTTTTATTTTTTTTTGTGGATCTTGACTGATTATTTTTCAGCTTTTTTTTAGTTTTGTTGGTGGATGTTGACTGATCTTGAGGTTTGTTCTTGATGGTTTTTATGGCGGTTTAGAGGGTTGGTGGATCCGGGTGGTATTTTGTGGATCCGGTGGCATTTGGTAGTGGAGTTGTTGCTGCATATGGGTGTTGCTAGATCTGTTTGTGGCTCGGTTTGTGGCTCTTGGATTTGTCTACCGTTGTTTGGATCTTGAGGTTTTTTCTTGAACGAGATATTCTTTTAGTTTTTGTTTGTGGATCTTTTGACTGATTTTCGTTGATGGTACTTTGGATATGTCTACCGTTGTTTGGATTTGAGGTTTGTTCTTGACCGAGATATTTCAGTTTTTCAGTTTTTTTTTTGTGGATCTTGACTGATATTTTTTAATTTTTTTTTAGTTTTGTTGGTGGATGTTGACAGATCTTGAGGTTTGTTCTTTGTGGTTTTTATGGCGGTTTAGAGGGTTGTTGGATCCGGTGGCTTTTGGTGGTTTTTATGACGGTTTAGAGGGTTGTTGTTTGGTGGTTTTTTATGGCGGTTTGATCTTTGCCCAGATCTGTTTGTGGCTTCGGTTTAGATATGTGGGTTGTTTTGATCGTTCCTCGGTATGTTTAATTTTATCTTGGTTTATCATTGCCTACAAGGGCTTATTATTACGATACATTTATGGCGATGAATTGATAGTATTATGAGGCCAATGATTATATTAAAAATATGAGGTCGATGATTGAATTAAGTTATTCAAAATCTGTAAGGCAATGATGATATCATGTGGGTTTTTTTGAGCAATATGCTCATATACAATTTATAATGGCTTGGCAACTTGCTTGATGTAATCAATTAAATGCAACTACATGTTGCAACCATTTTTAACGATTCTGAGCCAAAATGCCAAATTTATTATGACATTTTGTTATTGTGCATTATAATATAATAGAGACAATAGAGATTAGTTTTATATGATGTTCAAAACAAATACATTTTATAAAAACTTGTTAATTTGACTGATAAAAACATGAAATTTTTTTATTTTTTTAATTATATTAATTTTTAACCTAAAATAATCTGTTTTTAAAATATATTTGGACAAAAATTTAAAATAATATTTAAAAAAAAAAAACAGATTATTTTAAATTTTCGTACAAATATTTTTTAAAAACATATTATTTTAGGTTAAAAATTAAAATAATTTGTTTTTAAAATTTATTTGGACAAAAATTTCGAAATTTATTAAAATATTCAAAAAGTTAAAAAAATTTGAATATTTTTAAATAAATTCGAAATTTTTGTCAAAATAAATTTTAAAAACAGATTATTTTAGGTTCAAAACAGATTATTTTAAGTTAAAAATTAATATAATCTGTTTTTAACCTAAAATAATCTGTTTTTATAAAAAAGTGAGTATAAGATTAGTATTTATAAAAAAGTTAAAGTGGGAAAAATATAAAATTTTAAAAATATTCAAAAACTTTGAAAATTTTCAAAATTATAAAAAAGTATGATAAAAATTTCAAACTTTTTTGAAAATTTTGAAAATTTTCAAACTTTTTGAATATTTTTAAAATTTTTAATTTTTCCCGCTTTAATTTTTTATAGATACTAATCTTATACTCAATTTTTCCTGCTTTAATTTCCATGTCTTTGTATCTATGTATATTTCATTTATATGTATGTATTTTATTTCATTTGTAATATTTTTATTTCATTTCATTTATATATATATGTATGTATTTTATTTCATTTGTAATATTTTTATTTCATTTCATTTATATGTATGTATATATCATTTCATTTATATGTATGTATTTTTTATATCATATGTATGTATATCATTATTTGACATCTAACCAAACAAACGAACTAATTATGTATGAAATTAAGTGTATTTTAGAACTTCAAACATTGTCATGTTACTAGAGAATGAAAAATTGTAATTTTTATCTTGTATTGAAAAAGAATTATAATCTTAAAAAAAGAAAAAAATCTTCAATTAAAAATTAAAGATAAAAGTTAAGCAAATTAATTAAATAAGAAAACACTTAGACACCATAAGTAAACTATGACATGTTGCTATGTGTTGTCAAAGTTATCTCAATATTACGAAATCGGCTGAACATGTCACCATAGATGTAAGGATTTGATTTTGAACTGACTGGATTAGACATTAAAATATGAAAGAAATATACGTTAATAGTTTATAAAGGTAGGTTCATAATATTCTGAATTTAAAAAATAACTTTTTGTATGGCCTAATGGCCCAAAACGAATCCGTTATTGTGTAAGTACCTAAAGAATGAGAAACTACTAACAATTGTTGGATATATATATTATTTTGATGACCTGAATAGATGAACACTTATTATTTTGATGTCCCGAATAAATGAAGACTAATTGTTATTGTAAAATAAATTTACGACGCGAAGGACCATAATAGAAATTATTGATGACTCGAATAGATGAATACTAACCGTTGTCAGGACGAAACAAACTACCACAATAAATAGTCAAACTAAACCATGTTTCATTCGTAATGAAAGAAGGTTTCTCCACTTTTCCTTTTAAATATCTCTACTACTATATAAAGCATTTGATGTTTTAAGAGTTTAAGAGATTAAGAGGTACAATACTTTAAGCATACAATACAACATTTTAAACATACAATACAACACACACACAAAACACACACACACAAAACAGATACAACACACACACACACAACTCTCTCTCTAAAACCTCCGACCTCTCTCTAGAAAACTGTCCGTCGGAACCCTCGTCGGAACCATCATCCGTCACCGCCAGCCACCTCGAAGACAACTATACCTGCCAGAATCTCGACCAAACCACCATCCGTCACCGCCAGCCACCTCGACCAAACTGTCCGCCATAACCCTCGCCGTTTCCATCTCGGAGACAACTAAACCTGCCAGAATCTCGGTTACGGATCTTTAAATCTAAGGTACGGATCTTTAAATATCAATTACGGATCTAAACTTCTTTGTCTTGGTTTTGATCTACCGATGTTTGGATCTTGAGGTTTGTTCTTTGTGATTCTTGACCGAGATACTTTCAGTTTTGTGGCTCGATTTGTGGCTCGGCGGCTCGGTTTGTGGCTGTTGGATTTGTCTACCATTGTTTGGATCTTGAGGTTTGTGGATCTTGACTGATATTTTAATTTTTTATAGTTTGTGGATCTTCAGGTTTGGATCTTGAGGTTTGTGGCTCTGTTGGATTTGTCTACCGTTTGTGGCTCGATTTGTGGCTTAGTGGCTCGGTTTGTGGCTGTTGGATTTGTCTACCGTTGAGGTTTGTGGATCTTGACTGATATTTTAGTTTTTGTTTTTTAGTTTGGACTTGAGGTTTGTGGATCTTCAGTTTTTATTTTTTTTTGTGGATCTTGACTGATTATTTTTCAGCTTTTTTTTTAGTTTTGTTGGTGGATGTTGACTGATCTTGAGGTTTGTTCTTGATGGTTTTTATGGCGGTTTAGAGGGTTGGTGGATCCGGGTGGTATTTTGTGGATCCGGTGGCATTTGGTAGTGGAGTTGTTGCTGCATATGGGTGTTGCTAGATCTGTTTGTGGCTCGGTTTGTGGCTCTTGGATTTGTCTACCGTTGTTTGGATCTTGAGGTTTGTTCTTGAACGAGATATTCTTTTAGTTTTTGTTTGTGGATCTTTTGACTGATTTTCGTTGATGGTACTTTGGATATGTCTACCGTTGTTTGGATTTGAGGTTTGTTCTTGACCGAGATATTTCAGTTTTTCAGTTTTTTTTTTGTGGATCTTGACTGATATTTTTTAATTTTTTTTCCCAGTTTTTGTTGGTGGATCTTGACAGATCTTGAGGTTTGTTCTTTGTGGTTTTTATGGCGGTTTAGAGGGTTGTTGGATCCGGTGGCTTTTGGTGGTTTTTATGACGGTTTAGAGGGTTGTTGTTTGGTGGTTTTTATGGCGGTTTGATCTTTGCCCAGATCTGTTTGTGGCTCGGTTTAGATATGTGGGTTGCTTTGATCGTTCCTCGGTATGTTTAATTTTATCTTGGTTTATCATTGCCTACAAGGGCTTATTATTACGATACATTTATGGCGATGAATTGATAGTATTATGAGGCCAATGATTATATTAAAAATATGAGGTCGATGATTGAATTAAGTTATTCAAAATCTGTAAGGCAATGATGATATCATGTGGGTTTTTTTGAGCAATATGCTCATATACAATTTATAATGGCTTGGCAACTTGCTTGATGTAATCAATTAAATGCAACTACATGTTGCAACCATTTTTAACGATTCTGAGCCAAAATGCCAAATTTATTATGACATTTTGTTATTGTGCATTATAATATAATAGAGACAATAGAGATTAGTTTTATATGATGTTCAAAACAAATACATTTTATAAAAACTTGTTAATTTGACTGATAAAAACATGAAATTTTTTTATTTTTTTAATTATATTAATTTTTAACCTAAAATAATCTGTTTTTAAAATATATTTGGACAAAAATTTAAAATAATATTTAAAAAAAAAAACAGATTATTTTAAATTTTCGTACAAATATTTTTTAAAAACAGATTATTTTAGATTAAAAATTAAAATAATTTGTTTTTAACCTTTAATAATCTGTTTTTAAAATTTATTTGGACAAAAATTTCGAAATTTATTAAAATATTCAAAAAGTTTGAAAATTTGAATATATTTTTAAAACATTTCGAAATTTTTGTCCAAATAAATTTTAAAAACAGATTATTTTAGATTAAAAACAGATTATTTTAAATTAAGATTTAATATAATCTGTTTTTAACCTAAAATAATCTGTTTTTATAAAAAAGTGAGTATAAGATTAGTATTTATAAAAAATTAAAGCGGGAAAAATTTAAAAATTTAAAAATATTCAAAAAACTTTGAAAATTTTCAAAATTATAAAAAAGTATGATAAAAATTTCAAACTTTTTTGAAAATTTTGAAAATTTTCAAACTTTTTGAATATTTTTAAAATTTTTAATTTTTCCCGCTTTAATTTTTTATAGATACTAATCTTATACTCAATTTTTCCTGCTTTAATTTCCATGTCTTTGTATCTATGTATATTTCATTTATATGTATGTATTTTATTTCATTTGTAATATTTTTATTTCATTTCATTTATATATATATGTATGTATTTTATTTCATTTGTAATATTTTTATTTCATTTCATTTATATGTATGTATATATCATTTCATTTATATGTATGTATTTTTTATATCATATGTATGTATATCATTATTTGACATCTAACCAAACAAACGAACTAATTATGTATGAAATTAAGTGTATTTTAGAACTTCAAACATTGTCATGTTACTAGAGAATGAAAAATTGTAATTTTTATCTTGTATTGAAAAAGAATTATAATCTTAAAAAAAGAAAAAAATCTTCAATTAAAAATTAAAGATAAAAGTTAAGCAAATTAATTAAATAAGAAAACACTTAGACACCATAAGTAAACTATGACATGTTGCTATGTGTTGTCAAAGTTATCTCAATATTACGAAATCGGCTGAACATGTCACCATAGATGTAAGGATTTGATTTTGAACTGACTGGATTAGACATTAAAATATGAAAGAAATATACGTTAATAGTTTATAAATGTAGGTTCATAATATTCTGAATTTAAAAAATAACTTTTTGTATGGCCTAATGGCCCAAAACGAATCCGTTATTGTGTAAGTACCTAAAGAATGAGAAACTACTAACAATTGTTGGATATATATATTATTTTGATGACCTGAATAGATGAACACTTATTATTTTGATGTCCCGAATAAATGAAGACTAATTGTTATTGTAAAATAAATTTACGACGCGAAGGACCATAATAGAAATTATTGATGACTCGAATAGATGAATACTAACCGTTGTCAGGACGAAACAAACTACCACAAACCATTACCGTACAAAATAAATGTTTTTAAGCCCGAAGGGCCGATCGAGAAACCGTTATCCGGAAGTGATTTTACCGAATTTAATTTTTTCATTGTCGTTTCATGTAACTACTTCATTTTATGGCATGAAAACCATAAACCGTTACCATATGATTCATTTTTTGTATTTCTATGTTAAACCATCTAGCGAATAATTTTATTGGCCCGAGGGGTTGAACAAGAAACTACTACACTCCAAAATATATATCACGAGACGGCCGAGAAACAAATTCGAAAACAAATTTTTCACCGTCCCCGCAAAACGCGGGCCCTCTACTAGTATCATTAAATATGTATAGCTCCATACATACTCTTTTGGTTTAAAATAGAAATTATTAATATATACAAATACAATTAAAATTTCAAGAAAGTATATAAATCTGAATAATACAACCTTGAATTCTTCGAAATAAAAAGTCCTTTGAATCGTGTGGCACCTTTGTCCATGTGTATGCTTCATCGACGATTTTTTCTTTAAAATTCTTCGTAATTACTCTCAAACATTCGCTTGGCTTGTGCTAACCAAATGAATAAAAACATATTTCAAACAATATATGTAATTATAAAATAAAATCTTTCGATCCATTCAAAATAACCGGTTTTGTTGACAGATTTTGTGAGCCATCAATAGTCGATCGAGAAGTTGCATAACTGTTGATAGTTAAATTTTTGAGATTGTGAGGTGATGATGCTTCACTACCATGTTGCCTACCCTTCCCATAGCCATTTCTACAAGACATATTGTCCTAAGTATAACAAAGTTGATATATTATAGAAAAGAGTGAATGAAACAAATTAGAATAGATGGTTACCATTCAAAATAACCGGTTGTCTTTTGCTTGTTTACATACCTCGTGGCCATTGGACCTTCTGGTGATGCTAAAACAAACTTCAATCCACTTGTACGTTAATGAAGTTGTAGGTCAATGAGACACAATTACCATTTGAATATGTTTTATATGCAAAACAGCCGGTAAATTCAATTTTTGTGACATTTTTACATCTAGAATTGCATATTATATTATTGAACATAGCAGTTAGACACACAAAAACAATTAGGTAGTTAGTAATTTCAAATTTTCAATTTTTAAGTGATAAAAGGTATGTTAGAATTCAATACACATGTTGAATTATTAAAGAATTAAGATATATAAATTTGTTTTATAA
>CAJVGC010000065.1:28721164-28747434 GCA_910822075.1 Senecio squalidus | reverse complement strand
GCAGTCCAGAAAGGTCTTATACGAACAGCCTCGGGGTGGATCTTCAATCACAATACTTGGTCCACCGACTCCTACGTGCACCGCTCTACCCACATCGGAACCATCGCGCCCAGACGCCATACCTTCTGCTCCAATATCTTGCATCTCAGGTTCTTCAAACCCTAAGTCAGCATTTTGCACTGGTGTCTCCTTAAGTTGTGCAACAATCACTGGAATAGCTGCTGCAATCTGTTCTGCAATCAGCTGACTGATGTTCGGAGTAGCAGAAGTAACATTAGGGACAGCAGTGGGATTCGGAGGCGTAGCACCCGCTCTCACAGGGACGCGACCTCGCCTTGCCGACCTTCTCGTAGCAGTGACGGCAGGAGTAGCTCTAGTAGCTCTAGTAGAAGTCCTCTTAGGCGGCATCTTCTACGAATATCAAACGGAATAAATCAGAACGATAAACTGTATGTGCGACTAAAACAAGCAGGCCTCAAAACATAAAAAGCAAAACGAAAGCACATATAGCATATAGATCACATACAGGCCCACATAAGAAAGAAATTGCGCACATAGAGTAAATCAGATAGGTCCAAAAGCCTAGGTCATAGTCTAAGTGATTCCGTAAGGTCACTTAGTTCGCTATAACCATCGGCTCTGATACCAACTTCTGTCACACCCCGCATAGAAATGGCGGAACCGAGGTGTACAGTGTATACGGTATCAGAGATTCAAAGGTTACATCAAACATAAATAAACCAAACATCATCAACATAGATAAAAGAGTTTGAAGTATAATACTTATTACAATCATCCGAATATCAAAATATGGCTACAGAGTTTGGGAGACTAAGGAATTACAATAACAAAATAAATTCCAAGCAAAAGTCCCAAGTAGCCAAGCAAGCATAGCATCACAGTAAGTAACCTCAAATCCCTGAAAAGCGTTAAAATACGACGTCAACATAAAGTTGGTGAATTATTCGCAATAGTAAATAAAAACTTAATAGGATAAGAGTTTCAATACGTTTTGACCCAAGAAGTGATACGGTTTGAAGATAAGTCATTTGAAAATGAAGTTTCAAAGTATACGTGAGGTTTACAAAACCGTTTGATAAATTACTCATATTCATACCATAAAAGACCATAACCATTTCATAAAATACCATACTCGTTTCATAAAATATCATAATCATACCATAACATAAATACCATACTGGATAGAATATCAGCTCTAGGAATATAACATACACCTGACCCTTAACATAGATACTGGCAACTAACCCCACCTAGTGTCTCAAGCTAGGTTGTCTCGGAAATAATCGGTCATAACATTACTAACACGGACAGGGCACGCCATCATCAAATAGCGTGTTAGTAATGAGGGTTTGTTAGACCCATATAGCGCTATATATACGAACCGGCGGTCAAAAACTAACAGGTGTGTATACGGGGCCTTGTACTGCCACAAAGGCGGTACAAGTTGGGTGAGATCATCTAAAGCATTCATATCCATATATATACATACCATAATACCTACATACCATAAAATACCTTTGTTTAACGCTAATCATGCCCAAAAAGAGTAAAAGGGTAAAAAGGGCAACGAATAACTCACTGATAGCAAAGCAATCCAAATCTTTATATGTCGGGAAATACTACAATACCGTCAAGCTTCAACGTCTAAGTGCCCTATACATCACGTAAATAAAACATGTCTAAGTATCTCTAAGTCTAGTAGGGTTATGCCTTAATGATTAACGTTTTATACGGATTTTAAAATAACCAAAGGAATATCGATACAACGGAATAACAAATGTTTCGGAAAGTCAACAGAATAGATACGTGATCCGTATACTTACGTGCACTATAAGTCACGTAAGTATCGAGTTACGTGTTATACGAGAGTTACGTGACATAGAATGTTACTTGAGTCAAAAGTTACGGGGTCCAACAAGGAATCACGTGAATAAGCAAGGTATTACGTGACTTATATAACAATTATGTGCAAAACAAACTTACTTGCGTGACAAGGAAGGAGTTACGGGACAAAAGCAACACTTACGTGACCAACAATCAGAATTACGGGATCAATATGGAAGTTACGTGACTTAGGTGGGAATTACGTGACTTAGAAGTCACGTAATAGCTAATTACGTGCGAAATAAGACAAATACGCGATGCATGGATGAGTTACGTGAGGTATAAGCTTGTTACGTGACTTGAGGATCGCGTAATACACAATTACGTACGTAACAGTGGAGTTACGTGATCGGGGATGTTTATTACGTGCTCATTTGGTCAGTTACGTGCTATAACGGGATTTTTACGAAAACATCATTCGGAAATCGATTTTTGGAGTGTTTTAAATGTCCAAATGATCTATAATCAAAACCCTATGTCCAGAATACTATTAGGAACAATAATCCTCCATAAAATCTCGGTTTTGACGGTTAAAAATGGGATTTACGTGTTTGGATAAAATAGAATAAAGTTTAAAACCAACATGAAGAATTACTTACTTGATCGTAATGAAACTCGGAGGATAGATAGAGATGATGATGGTGAACAAGAATCCGGTCTCGGATTTGAAATCCAACGGTCCGATCGCCGGAAAGGTTAGAGAGAAGGTGGAGGTGTTTGTGTGTGTTTTTTTAGAGAGAGAGAGAGTGTGTGTAGGTGATTTACTTGGGGAGGAAGGTGAGATGAGGATAAGGACAAATGTTTTGGTGGCTTAATAAGACAAAAAGTAGGTAGGGACGTTTTTTTGTAATAAAATCTGAATAGGACTAAAATTGTAATAGATTTTCTCGCGTAGGACTAGTTTTGTAATAAAATTTCCGAAAAGACTAAAAAATGAAATACTTTTTAATCGTCAATCTTAATCATATAATTAAGGCATAATTCCCCTAAACTTATCATACGAGCATACTAGACTTATACTAAAGGCACTTAAGACTATACGTTCCCGACATAAAGATTCGAATCACATACTATATACCCGATAAACGCAAATACGCATAAAATACAAATACGATACTCATAAAATACGAATACGATAAACATAAAAAGGAATACAATAGGGTCAAAACACGAATAATAATAAATAAAACGAATACGAGACGATAGAATAATACCGTGAAATTCGCGAATGTCACACATATTCATAGGGGGATTTGCCATTTAACATAGAGGATGGAGTCCTGTTAATAAGATAGGTAGCAGTTAGAACACATTCGGGCCACATAGAAAGAGGAATACCCCCTGAAACATAAGAGATCTGGACCCATTTAACAGATGTCAATGTTTCCTCTCAGCAATTTCGTTTTGTTGTGGAGTATATGCGCAACTTGTTTGATGAAGAATTCCATTTTGATTAAAAAAATCAGCCAGTTTGTTATTCACAAATTTTGTACCATTATCACTTCTAAAAACTTTTATAGTTTTAGAAAACTGGGTTTTAATCATGTTATAGAATTCAATAATATGATAAAAAAAAACTTCATCTATAGTCTTAAGCATGTACAGCCACACAGCCCGAGAGAAATCATCAACAACAGTAAGAAAGTATCTAAAACCTTCCTTGCTAGTTACTTTATAAGGTCCCCACAAGTCTAGATGAACCAGCTCTCCCAAGTGACTTGATTTATGGTCACTTAGAGGAAATGGTTCTCTGGTTTGTTTGGCCTTATGACAAACATCACAAGGTTCAGTTTCAGTACTCCCTATCAAGTTTAAAGAGTTTTTTAAGACATTTAAGACCTGATCAGAGGGATGACCAAGTCTATTATGCCACAGATCAAAAGAAAAACAACTAAGCACATTAGGCACAGAATCACAAATACCTTTACTAAGCACATTAAAGTAATATAAACCATCAGAAACACTACCAGTCCCCAGGGAGTTCTTTAGAGTTGAATCCTGAATGAAACAATTGTGTTCATTAAACACAACAGAAAGTTTACTATCTTTACCCAATTTGAAAACAGAAAGTAAGCTCACATTATATTCAGGTACAACCAAAACATCATATAAAGTTATATGATCATTTAAGTTTCAAATTCCCAATTTTAACTATTCTTCCTTCAGTTCCATTTGGGTGTCCTACCTTCAGGTTTAAACTAGCAATATTGACAACACTATCAAGATGTACATCTGATATTGTCATATGATGATTTGCTCCTGAATCTAGGATCCAACCATTATGAAACTTAACAGAATTAAGATGGGTATTTGAGCAAAAAAATCTATGAAAGTTAGTATTAAAGAGCACATTGTTGTTTTGAAAATGAGTACCTGCCATATTGGCATGCAGACCCCCTGAGACTGACTTATCTCCAATAAGTTTCAAAATCCTATCCATTTGGTCACTAGTAAAAGAAATAGAACCACTAGAAGCCACATTATTATCAACCAAAGCATTATTATTGTTAAATTTACTCTTAAAACCCTTTTTCCAGCCTGGAGGGTAGCCTACTATCTCATAACATCTTTCAATTGTGTGTCCAGTCATTCCACATTTTGTGCAAGTTAAGTTTGGATTAGGACCTCTCTTCTCAAACTTTTTATTGAAATTATTACTGCTATTAAAGTTCTTATTAGGTTCAAATGTTTTTTCCATGAAAACAGAGTTTTGACCTTTGTTTAAAGAAGCTTGAGAAGAACCTCTGTGGGATTCTTCTCTAGACACAATAGCAAATGCAGTTTTAACAGATGGAAGAGGGTTCGTAGTTAAAATGTTACTACGTATGAGAGAGTAGTTATCATCCAGGCCCATCAAAAATTGCATTAATTTAATCAGGTTATTATGGTCACAGAACAATTTAGCACCATCACAAGTACAGACAGGAAGTTTAACTAAAGAGTCAAATTGTTTCCACAAGGAATTAAGTCTATGATAATAGTCAGAAACAGAGCTACCACTTTGAGTTAAACTATTAATCTAAGAATCCAAGTAAGTACCACATAATTACATCTATCATATTGTCTACTTAACACAGCATGAGACTCATCCTTTTTTAAGCTACCATCAATAAATCCAGTTTTATTTTTAGTTTGTAAGGAAAGTAACATAGCACAACTCCACACATTATAGTTTTCAGTTCCTTTTAGTTTAAATGTGATCAAGGAAGTAGTGTTAGTATCACTAGCATGCAGAAATAAAGGATCACTAAAGTCTTAGTTGTTAACCTGGGTCATTTTACCCTCACCACTACCAGAAATCATTTACGCAGACAAAAGCACTCAAAACAAAAACAAGTAGCTGTCACAAACACAGACAGGAAAATAAAAGCAGTAACACAAAAAAAATATTACCACAAACAGATAACAACCACCACAAGGAAACACAGAAAAATAAAAACGCAAAAAACCCTAAAAATCACAAAGTGTATTGCTCCCTATACTGTTCGATTCAGTGGTCTACTAAGCAAGGGCTCAACAGTGTGATTTCTCTTCTACCAGGAAAACGTTAGTACAAGATAAAGAATAAATCAGTAAACAACCAACAATAACCAACATATCACAACCAACCAACAAACACCAGGCATAAACCTCTGGCACCACAAGCAACCACAAACAACCAACCAAAACAGTAAAGTAATGAAGAGTAAGGGAAAGAAGACTTACAGTGGGAGCGAGGAGCACCAGCAGCAATATTACAAAATAAAAGAGAAAATAAAAGAATAATACAGACCAATGAATAGATGAATAAAAACAAAACGAAACAGAAAAATGAAAAATAGTAGCGGAAGAATAGAGATAACCAACAACAGCAGCTAGCCAACGCTCCTGGAACAGCCAAGGAACCCGATAGCCAGCAACCAACCCTGATCTAGGCTGAACAGAGATCGATCAAGTTCATAAACCCAAAAAACAGTCAACCGGACCAAGATCTAAGGAACCACACCGGATCAGATCCTAGATCTACAAAGATCCGGGACAACCAAAAAACACCAGATCCAGTCGCCGATCAAAGAAACCAACCACATATCGATGGATCTAACCAACAAAAAACACCAGATCCAGTCACCGATCAAAGAAACCAATCACAGATCGATGGATCTAACCAACCAAAAACACCAGATCCAGTCACCGATCAAAGAAACCAACCACAGATCGATGGATCTAACCAACAGAAAACAGATCCAGTCACAGGTCAACGAATCCACCAACAAACACCTCCGATCTAGAACAGTAGAACGAACTAATGACCGTGAACCCAACCGAAAGTATTCAGAGCACCTCGGTGCTCTGATACCATGAAAAACTGATAATACAAATGTAATAAACTCAAACAACTCACTTATTATAACCGAGAGAATCAATCACACCGATACAAATACAACAATCACTAATCTCTCACTAATAACAAAGACTATAAGACCGTCGGATTAGTGTTACAATGTGTAACCTAACCGAAACTAACAACCCTAAATTTGGGTAACAAATAGAGAGAGAACACTATTGTAGAGAGAGAAAGTAATGCAGTAAGTGAAACCCTAAAACGTCTATAAAGGTGTTTATATAGACCCAATGTTACAGCTGCAACCTTAGACTTCCAACACATACACTCAGCCCCTTTAACTTCTATAGCTCCACTTCATGCACTAAATAAACACAACACTTTCAAAACTTGACAGCTTCAGTCCTTCTACTTACAACTGCATAAAACCCAACTAAGTTAGTGAACGGTTTATATTAAGTTAGGACTGAATATGAACGTTATTTTAACAATATGTTTAGAGGATCGTTATGGAAAGTTGTGTTCTTATGCACAAGAAATCATTGAGTCTAATCTTGGAAGCACATGTTTAATGAGAGTTGATACAATGCCAAATGGGAAGAGTTATTTTAAAAGATTTGTATGTGTGTTTTAGAGGTTTAAAAGATGGTTGGATTGAAGGATGCAAGAGTGTGATAGGTATAGATGGTTGCTTTTTAAAGACGTTGCGTTGCTTTAGGCAACTTCATAAATCTTCTTGATTTGGCATCTGTGTGCAATGATCCCTCCTAGGCGTTCCGTGTTTGATAGGACCTGTCGCCACAAGTGAAAATGAACACAATGATAATAACAATAAACGTTCCATTTTCTCGTCCCTAAGTTGTTCTCATTAAACAGTTAAACGTTTCATTTTCTCCTCTTTTTTCTTGTTTTTGCTTACACTTGAAGCTTTTAAGCCAAATAAATTACTTCAAGACACCTCGGTTGAAAAGATTCGCCAAGACGTGTATGAGGTAGTTCGGCTGGAAATTGCTAGTGTGAAGCTTTAGCCTTCGGTTACCGCGATTAAAGCGGTGGAACCTTGGAAGATTTCAAATTAAATTTGTTTTGACATAAAGATGTTCAAATACGTTCCTTGTTTAATGGTGGTCTTAGTTATTTATTTCTTATGTTCAGAGTATGCACTATGCAGCACAAGTGTGTCTACAAATCGAGTACTCGAGTAGGTTTCATATTCCCCAGGCTTGTCGCAAAAGTATAGTCTCTAGTCTTGTTACAAACATAGTTCCCCTAAAGTTTATAAAACGTGCAAACACGCTTGTTACAAACCTTATGGTATAAGCTACCACTAGAAGCCCCCATCTACCCCTCTCACGGCCAACACGAGAAAGATATACCCGGCAGTGTCCAGATGCTACACATATTACTCCTTTGAAGTTTCTAAACTTGATTGTTGTACTATTGTCTTTACTGATTTGTTAATATGATTTTATACTCGCATTTAATCTACCATTTACAATTTACAGAAATAAATCAACAGAACGGTGGCAGGTGTGCACAACACACCCATTTTGGTAAGTGTTTAAACTACAAGTTTTAGCACAACCATTTTGACCCCTTACACCGTCCTGCCTGGTACTTAGTTAAGACCAAATAGATAACAAACTACTCCACAGCCGGACTTATGTCTGGGGGCAATATCCAGGACCATCAGTAGGATTCAAATTTCATCACGAAGCAATCACGATTAACATAGGTTCATCCATTCGTAAAAGTGATTATTGTTTGCAATATACATATACAAGATAGACAATAGGGTTTGATGAATGCCGACTTACGGACTGTTCCGAATAGAAATTACCACCTATTCGGTTGTACTACTATTACAGGATAGTTTATAAGCATATGGCCTATAAGTACATATTATTTCACATCTCTGCATTGAATGACTTGCCACAACCACATGTTTGGGTAGCATTTGGGTTTTTGAACGAAAAGCCTCCACCAATAAGTGCATCACTGAAGTCAAGTTGCATCCCGAAGATGAAAAGAAGGCTCTTTGGATCACAAACTGCACATAAGTAGATATAAGTCGCATCAAGAAGCCACAAACTGGACTAAGATTATACAAAGACGTTATAATTCAGAAGAAATGAAAAACCATTATATTTAGAAACACTCTGTTTAAAAGTGAATATGTGGTGTAATCACAAAAACAAGAGATAATTTAACCAGAAACTGATTTAGCCCGTTACCCAATCTCCCCATCTTGCCACTTTTAACAAAGACCATGGTTGAAAAAAAAATATATATACGAGTAGAGACCATAGTAGAAGACGATACTACCGAGCTATAGCTTGTACTCTAGTTCTTTTATAGCTCCAGAATCGTAGCTTGAATTATATTTATTTCTAGTTGAATACAGTTATCGTTTTTTATTTGAAGAACAAAAGAGAATTATCATCAATTGTAATTTGGAAAGTCTCCAATTGGACCCAAAAAAGCTACACAGCGACATCCTTTCTTGGAAGAGGGGTGTTACATATGTGTGATGACGGAGAATAAAGAGGAAAATAGAAAAGAAGTATAGTAAACTAAAACCAATACAGCCTTTATGTCAGTTTTGTAAATGAAAAGTCAAATCAGGACTCGAACTCTGGAGATGTTTCACAGTTTATAGCACTTGGTACATGGGTCAAAATTGTGTTTGACTATTACTCAAATACTAAAAATAGTCTATAACGATGGAATAATAGTGAAGTCGTATGGACCCAAATAATAGGTAAATGAATGTTTTATGCTACGGAATAACCTAAAAAATATAATGTCACAGTTTTCATTGCTAAGACAGAATTTATATTCATTTTCAATTCATCAATATTATTTATTTTCTCCTGATATAGAAATATATAAAACAAGATAGAAGAGCATACCAATGACAAAACCATTATATTCCATAACTGAGTCATCTGGTCTGGTGTTTTCCTTGCTCTCGAACTCCATGGTGTAAGACATGCCTGAGCATCCACCTTGCTTAACACCAATTCTCAAGCATAAATCTTGTTTCTTTTCCGATCTCATCTTGTTTAAATGCTCCAAGGCACTATCAGTCAATGCAATGGCAGGTGCAAGTCCTCCAGATGCAGGTGCCGCTAACATGACACAAATGTTTTAATAAGTTATTTTAGAGCACCGAAGGAACATCAAGAGATGCCTATATCTAGAAATATTAAAATCAAGTCAGGTATTGATTTGGGAAATAAATGAAAATACAAAAACCGGGCAGTAGGTTTATCCCAATGATGTTTTACGTGAAATCAAGCGTAGGTCAATCTCTTATATATAAAGCTGTAATTACAGAAATGGTATTAGACTATTTCAGTTGAAACGCACATAGAGTATTACTAGCCGTTTGGATGAGTTGGTAGCAACAAAATGGAGCAGTAAACACTACCAGCTGGAGGAATTGGGATATATATAACTAAATACCACAAATTTTAAATTATCAAATCAAACCCAATATTAAAGAATAAAATACCTTGTAATGAAATTGAGCGAATTGGGGTGGAGAGATTGAAATTAAGATTAAGATTAAGATTCCGATATAGAGATAGATGAGAAGGTAAAGATCGAGGAGGGGGAATAAAGTTTGAAGTTTTGGGTAGACGGCAACAAACAGAGGAACAAGAGAAAAACATCAACGCCATTGAAAAAAACACACCAACCACAATTCAATTCTAACACTCCATAAATAATATAATAACCCGATCACATTCGGACCAAAACTTGGATCGAGACTGGCCCAATATGTCTAGAAACCCCTGCCAAAGGCCGGCCAGCCTTTTATAGAATCTTGTTAGAAACTATGTATAACTAGTGTAATATCCCGGGGTCGAATTATTGTTTTTTTTTTCTTTTGTCTTTTCATGCAAAATTAATCCATTCACATATGATCGAAATTGCAACTTAAAATTTGTTGGATCGAAAGTATAGTAGATTTAGAGATAACAACAAAAAAGTAAAACCATTCACACATTTAACAAACAGAATTGATGTTCATGGATCAAACACCACAATTAAAAACTCATGATATTTCACCCTAAACCACAAAAGTAATCAAATTGAAAGCAAGAAGTTATTGTTTTAATGTCGACTAAGATCAATACCGATCGGATGGTAATCAATTGAAAGTGGTCGAACCCTACAAACACAAATCTTAATTCAAAGAAAAATTTCAGTTTTAAACAAACCCAAAGAAACTACACTATGGAAATAATCTTTCAGCTATCTAACTTGATACATATAACTTCCAAACAAAGTGAATAATTATATCAGCCCGAATGCATAATACCACACAGCAAAATACATACACATTAGTAACTAAGGTCGTTGATTCATGGGTTTTTTATTGTTCAACACAATGTCAACGATTACGGATTGTTAAGGAGGCAAACAATTGATAGGTTATAGAAAATAACAGAGTTACAATCACACGCCAGCGTAACTATCAGTTACGTAGCGTATGTGACAATCGTCTTAGTTCAGGTGAAAACCGCATTCTCTACCTTTAAACTTAACTTTGTATTAACCTTGTCGTTACTTGTCTCGTAAACTCGTGTACGTCGGAATCGAAATCGGAATCACAAAATGAATCCTAATACCAAGAAAATACTTAGTGAACTTGTCTAAATTCCTATTTAAAATAACCGGAAACTTTCAACTAACGAAACACTTAACAAAGAAAACTAAACGAAAACGAAATAGCTGAAAAATCAGCCTCTTGCGCCGCAAGAGGTGATGACTGCGCCGCAAGACAGCTACAGGATTTTGAAAATTTTGTTGTTGCTAGTGCTTGGTGACTCATCCAAAACCGACCCCAATGGCCAACACCTGTAAAAACAGGTGTCAAACACCCCTCCACTCCATAAAAGTCACCTTGGTATTACCTCCCATGTCCAAATTCATTCTTACAAATCAAAACACACACTTACACTCATATTCTCTTAACTCTCACATACAAACACACAACTCTTTCAAGAACAACCCCATCTAAGGCATAATCTAACTAATTCAAGGGCATTTTCATACATTCATCACCATCATTTTATCATTTCAAAGGTAAAAATCTTGTTCTTGAACTTATTTCTCATATTTAGTCAAGATTATACATAAATCATCAAATCTATATATGTTTTATAACTAAAATGATGAAAGCATATCAAAAACCCCATTGCATGCAATTTTTATTGGTAAAAATGGAAGTTTAGAAAATGGAAAATCTGGGAATTTCATTAAAATAAACTAAAGTTATGTTTTTCAACTTAAGATTTTGATTTATGACTCTAACCGAAGAAATCGACAGAATCTGTTGCATGCATGTAAAAAATACGAAATATTGACCAAAGATGTATACTGTAAAATTTAACTTACTGTCAAAAAATTGGGAACCTAACTCCTATTTTTCGATTTGTTATGAATTTTACAGTATTTAATCTGATTTAATCTTGATTTTCGAGAAAACATACCAAACGAATTAATCAGCTTATAAACTTTGACATAGTCTAGAACCTATCAAAATATGATTTTACAGATTTTACTGGAATTTTTGGAATTAATCTACTATTATTTACTGTTTTTACGGTTAAAACGCGTTAAATACGTAAACGACTCTAACTTCTTCAAAAACTGTCGGATTGAGACGAATCCAGTTCCTATGACTTCGTATTCCAGAATGTGATTTTTATAAAATATTAGAACAACATAATCTGAGTGTTTCATATTCGGTATAATTTAGGTTTACGCGATTCCGATTCCTATTCCGGTCACTCCACGCACACTCCTAGTACCATTCTCTCGCTTTAGCGTAAGTCCTTGTGATTCATTAGATTCATTTCACATATTCGAGTTCAGTTTGTGAAGCGGGAAAGTGATTTGTTATTTTGGGCATTCTTTATATAGCGCGGAAGCTCTGCCGGATTTTAGCCAAAACCGACCCACCTCCGTCCGAGCTATCTTTTTACCGCCTCATTCTCACGTGAGTTACAACCCCACTTATTTACTGTTTTCAAATAACTTTTGGGGGAAATAAGAGGTCTAAATGAACTTTGGAACTATTATGAACTTTTGTACAATTATGAACTCTATTGAACGTTTTCGTGAAACTTATGCATATTTAGTTTTATGGCTGTTTAGCCTATGATAAACTAATGGGTTGCCACCCTTTATTAGGCTTAATGGTTCGCCACCTTTACTCGGCTTTTTGGTTCAAAACTATCTTAAACTTATTTAACGCCACTCTCGGCACTCGTATGTACATTGATTGATCGTATAACTAACGTGACTCTTGAGGAATATAACTAGCCATAAGTGACTACTATCAGATATAAAATGAAACATTAGTGCCCATCTTGCAACACACTATTAGCTTTGATAAGCCGTTTAGTAATTATGAGTATCGATACTTAGGAAATAACCGTTCCTTGCTTAGGCGGCAGCTTAAGTACATATTACTTGATCAGATACGACTCCCCGTAGATAGTCGGGGTAAGGGGCCTCACGGTTGGTAATTCGGTTTAGTGTGAACACTTAAGTTATATTATGCCAAGTAGTCGTTATACATGATTTCAATCAATAGTTTACTTATCTTGCACGTATAGTGTTATACGACTTCTGCAACTATCTTTTAAGCAACTGTTTTGGATCGAAACTATTCTTTAAGTATTGTTCCGCTTTTAGAAACTTCTAAGTATAGTCATACTTAACTCAAACTCTTTTTAGTCGAGGACTAGAAAACTGTAACTCACTCACTACTTTATTGTAGTTGACACTTTATCTCTTGTTTCAGGAAACCAAATGTAAGATACGAAGTGCATTATGTGGATGGGTCTGGAATGTCACGTGAAGTCAAGAATCGGGAGAAGACCTATTTTGAATATATTTTGGGAATTTTATCAAACAATTTACTATGTTATTACGTTATGTACTTTTCAATGCTTGGTTATCTTTAAACTGTAAACTCTTGTTTTATTCGTAATGACTTGAAACCGTATGTTTTTATTTATAACTCGTGTGATGATATCTTGGCTCTTCACATTCTGTGTTTCCGCTTTAGCGGGGTGTGACAGCGTAAGTGTTTGCCAATAGTTATGTTAGCGTAACTATTAGTTACGTAGCCATGAAGAGAAGTTACATACATGGATGGTCATGTAACTATCATATTTACATAAGTACATAACACATGATTGACATAATATACAGTTGTAGCATAAACGCTTATGTTTGTAGTTTATATAGCTTAGAACGTGTCGTGTAGTATGGATGTATATTAGATCGAGTTGTAAAGTCACGCTGCAGTTTTGTAACTGATAGTTACACTACGTCACAACAGTTACACCAGCGTAACTATCAGTTACGTAGCGTAAATTGTTAGAACGGAGATTGTCAAACACAAAGATTAGGTGACGTCAACCTTTGATCTCCTGTGATGATCACAGTGCAAACCCAACAAGTTCTTGACGAACCTAGGGTGATCAAGGTTGAGGATGAAGGCAAGAGAGTGTATGAACTCTGCGTTTAAGGTTTAGTGAGTGTGTGTTCAGATGAGATGAAAAAGTGATGGCGATAATGATTTGGACCATGTATTTATATGGCCAGTGTCAAGTATATGGAACGTTGATCCATTAATGATGGTCATGAATACTTGAACGGTCTTAATCATTAATCACAAGTATGTGTAACGCCCTTATTATTATGACGACAATAAAGCAGTCACAGACGCTGACAACTTGGACAGGCGGTGACAGCTTGACATGCGGTGGTGACTTGACAGGCGCAGACATAGCTTGATTTGTCAGGCGCTGACATAGCTTGACTTTGACAGGCGCTGACATAGCTTGACTTTGAAAGGGGCTGACATAGCTTCGAAAGTTTGCCACAATCAACGATTTGCAAGTCGTAACTATCTTTCGAAAGTTTGTTTTTTTTCTTTTTTTTTTAAAACGAAAAAGTATTAACATAAAGATGATAATTATGTTTCTAATTAAAACTCACCTAATACATTAATATTTAAAAAAGAAAATCTAGAACTTAAATTATATAAAATTGAAATAAAACTAGAAATGACTAGATGATTTGTAAGAGCACCCGGAGTGGGTGGGTGGGGGGGGGGGGGGGGTGGTTCTCGGCTCGTTGTCAACTGACAACGAGGGTTCTGGCTCGTTGTGACTCCGCCCCCCATCGTTCTCAGCTCGTTGTGAGGCACTCGTTGTGCCCACAACGGGCAATTCTCGGAGATTTGATTTTTTTTTTCTTTTTTTACCAACGGTTATATATATATATAACCGTTATATATATATATATATATATATATATATATATATATATATATATATATATATATATATATATATATATATTTAATTTTTTTTTTTTTTTTTTTTCCAAATTCACCTATAAATATCCCCATTATCTAACCCAAAATTCACACCAATTCTCAATCTCTTTCTATCTCAATATTCATCCTTTAAACCATATTACAAAATATGAGTTCGAATTCTTCAACCGAACACGATGTTTCGGATTCGTCATCATCTTCCGACTCCGAATTGTTACAAGTTCTAGCCATGTCGGTACAAATGTTGGAGATGGAAGAAAACGAGGCTACAAGTTCTCGGCGTAGGGTGAAAAAGAAAAGGCGATATATCAACCGCGATCGCGCCGAAGCTAACGAAAACGTGGTACGACATTACTTCTCCGGCGAAAGCGTATACCCGGACGAATATTTCCGTAGACGGTTTCGTATGAGAAGGCCTCTTTTCCTCCCAGTAGTCGAAGGTATTTCTAATTACTCTGTAGAACCTATACCCGACTATTTTAAATATTTCACACAACGCCCCGATGCAATGGGTAAAATGGGTTTTAGTTGTTTGCATAAATGCACGTCGGCTATTCGTATGATGGCGTACGGGATTACTCCGGACGCCTTCGACGAATATTTACAAATGTCTGAAAGAACTTCAACCGAATCCTTAGATAATTTTTTAAAATGTGTAATCCATCTATACACAAACGTTTATCTAAGAGCCCCCACACAAGACGATGTTCATCGTTTATATCAAAAACACGATGAGGTTCACGGTTTTCCGGGTATGCTTGGTAGCATAGACTGTATGCATTGGAAATGGGATCAATGTCCAAATGCATACAAGGGGCAATACACACGAGGTGACCATGGTTATCCGACGGTTATGTTGGAAGCCGTTGCCTCGTACGATCTATGGATATGGCATGCTTACTTCGGTGTCGCCGGGTCGAACAACGACATCAATGTGCTTAAACAATCGCCGTTGTTTCATGATATGCTCAACGACTCATCCCCGGACTACACATTCACCGTCAACGGCAACCAGTACACTAAAGGATACTACCTTGCAGACGGTATATATCCGGAGTGGTCGACATTTGTTAAAGCTTACTCGCACCCATTTGAAGAACCTCGCCGCAAATTCAAACGTTATCAAGAGAGTGTGAGAAAGGATATCGAACGGGCATTCGGTGTTCTTCAAGGTCGTTGGGGTATTATAAGACACGCCGCTAGATTTTACAAGATGAACAAACTTAGAAGAGTTATGTATGGGGCTATTATATTACTCAACATGATCGTTGAAGACAACGGACAGTCGATATGCGATGCCGATGAATGGTATGCTCCTCCGGCACCCAATCAGAGAACTTTTAACGATAGAATCAACGAACGTATCCGGATTAACCGAGAGGTTAGAGACAGGCCCACACACCACGCACTCCGGGAGGATCTCGTAGCCTACATTTGGACACTTCCGGAGAGCTATCGAGGACGTTAGATTTTTTTAATTATTGTATTGTAAATTTTTTTTTAATTATTGTATTGTGTTTTTTTTTTAATTATTGTATTGTATTTTTATTTTAATTATTGTATTGTAATTTTTTTTTTAATTAATGTATTGTGTGTTTTTTTTAATTATTGTATTGTATTTTTATTTTAATAAATGTATTATTTATTTTATTTAAATCTTTTAAGAAAAATAAAAAAATAATAAAATAATCCCACAACCCACCACAACCCTCCCTATCATAACAACTCACAACCCTCATTCTCACTGTCACGTCATCACCTTTTTCCCCACAACCCACCACAACCTCATTGTCACTCATTATCACTCCGGGTGCTCTAAATATGTATCCGGATTAACCGAGAGGTTAGAGACAGGCCCACACACCACGCACTCCGGGAGGATCTCGTAGCCTACATTTGGACACTTCCGGAGAAATATCGAGGACGTTAGATTTTTTTAATTATTGTATTGTAATTTTTTTTTAATTATTGTATTGTGTTTTTTTTTTAATTATTGTATTGTATTTTTATTTTAATTATTGTATTGTAATTTTTTTTTAATTAATGTATTGTGTGTTTTTTTTAATTATTGTATTGTATTTTTATTTTAATAAATGTATTATTTATTTTATTTAAATCTTTTAAGAAAAATAAAAAAAATAAAAAAATAATCCCACAACCCACCACAACCCTCACTATCATAACAACTCACAACCCTCATTCTCACTGCTACGTCATCACTTTTTTCCCCACAACCCACCACAACCTAATTGTCACTCATTAGCACTCCGGGTGCTCTAAATTGTATTGTTACAGGAATAATTAGAAAAGAGGGTCAATGATGGATCAATTATTACTAGGTCTCAGTTTTTTTTCTCCTACTAATTATATAGCTATATGAAGAAGGAAACCAGTGGCCGCATACATAACTAATGTTTCCCTAATATCTTGAAGTGGTATCTGATTGTGGGTTCAAAAATTAAACGTTTGCAAAGTCATGTTTTTGTTAAATTTCTGGGAAACTAAAGATATATATATATATGTGATCTCGTCATGTTTCTATGCAGCTCCATGAACCTTGACAGTCGGCGGCCAGGAGATGACCGGCGGCCAGGAGGTGACCGGAGGCTAGGTGATGACCGGCCGGTGAGTGGACCGGCGGTATCCCACTGAACCGGCGGCTAATCTTGCTTTCGACCGACGGTTAGCCGGTATTACCTTCGACCGGCGGTTAGCCGGTATTGGACCGGCGGTTGGCTGCTTATGTACCGGCGGCAAAAATGCTTGTTTACTGCTTATGCTGACGTCATGACGTGTACCTTATAAAAATTAACGCACCTATCATACATAGTATTATTTGTAAGTTGACATGTGAACAAAATGGGACAGTAAAGAGTTATGTACCGGATCTTTGTTTTGAATGGTGTAGCCATTAGCCCATCAAATAGTTCTTGTCCTAAATATACAGGCCCAAAAATCAAGTCCCAGTTTTAATATAAATTACGATCACATTATTTGACACGTAAGTAGATAATATTACACACTAGGTGAACCGGCGGTACCCAGGTGACCGCGGTAGCAACTTTTTGTACGAATAAATGATTAATTTCATTGTAATTGTATGTCTAGGCTTAGGCTTGCTTTGTGACATTGTCTAGTTTTTAAAAATAATGTTTTATTGGATGATCAAACCAATAACACATTTTTGTTTTTTTATCTTTTTATTACGGATGTTGTGTCCATAACACCGTCTTGGGTGTGCATGACAGTGTGTATATTTGGTTGTGCATATGACACTTTCTTGAGGGCTCATGGCTCATTTGCATGCCAATGACATAGGTAGATTCTAATGTATGCTTCATATTGTGCCTGTGATACTGTGCCAATGGCACTTTTGTTGGTTTAATTTTACTTTGTTTACTCGCGAGGATTGTCGCTTCCCAATGAGAAGTGCTTATCTTTTATCAAGTAGATTAAAAGACGAATATGATTGTATGTTAATTGGGCATACAAGGTTGTCTTTCTTGGCTTCATACATGTTGTATTGAACTATGTTCTTAGTTGTGTACGTGCGCATGCGTGTTCAAGTTGTAACATTGTATGTAATAAAAGTGCATGGTTGGCTTTAGACTAAGATGTCTATTGTGGCCTTATGCTTTTTGTATTGAATCCTTACTTCAATATTTATTTGTTTATGCAAATGCCATAGAAAAATGATATTAGGCGATAATATTGGGATACAAGATCAGACCAAATGCTATTATTGCCAATTTCATACATGACCATAACATTCCATGTGCTTGGAAACATTTATTGAAAACATAAAGGAAAAATGACAGTAAAGACTATCGCACCTTGATAGGTCAGTGCATATTGGCTCCCTCATGTATCATGAAGACATGGCCATCAGGTGGTCCGGGGTGTTTTGTGTCTTCCCCCTTCTTTTGCCAGGCATAACTCTTCTTAGGTGGAGTTTTATTTGCTTGCTGCTTAGTGCTAGGGAAAAGGTGTTGTAGCTTGCCTTCCTCCAAAGCCCGCCTGATTTCCCTTTTGAGCTCTCTACAGGCATTTGTGTCGTGTCCCTGGTCTTCATGGAAATCACAATATTTATTCATGTTTTTCGTACCTGACCTATGCTCCATCTGGGGTGGAGGTGTGAAGGTAGCGCACACCTGCTCTGTTATCAAGATTTATTTTGGTGTTTTGCTAAGAGCAGGCTCAGACGAATGTTTATCGTATGGGCCAAACCTCATGTTGCTCATTTCATCTCTTCGAGTGCCGGTCCATGACCTGCCGCCTACCTCTCTTGTCAGGGAGACAGTTTCCTTTGACCTTAGATAGTCATATGCCCTGTCCGTGGCTTCTTTGAAAGTAATTTGAGTCCTCTTGATTAACTTTTCTTGAAGTTATCCTGGAAGTAGGGAAAGAGTAAAGCCAGAATTTTGTTGACTCTCCGGTAACATGGCGATCTTCTGGCATTCTTGTGTGTATCGCTGGATAAAGTCACGCAACCCCTCTCCTTTTTGTCGTATCAGATGAGCCTCTATATGAGTTCTATGTTGCTTCTTTTCTTGTACAAATTGATTCACAAACCTGGCTTTTAGATCTGCGAAATCTTGAATACTCCTCTCAGGCAAGTCAGCAAACCAATCACGAGCGAAACCTTGTAATGTTCCAGGGAACATGTGGCAAGCGACTGGGTATAACCATTTCTCCGTCATAATAGCCTGTTCAAACAGAGCAAGGTGGTCGTCTGGATCTCGAGTACCGTCGTAAGTGCCAACAACGAACGAGACTTTTTGCTTATCTGGGAGTGGGAATTTGGCAACCCAGTCACAGAACTTTGAACTAACCACTGACAAAGGCATAGTGGCTGCACGGGGTGGAACTCCTGCTGTCACTAGGGTTTGCAACACTCTGAGCATGTCGTTAGATGTGTCATGTGGTAGAGGTGTTGGTGGGGTGTGTGTGCTTGGTTGCCTTAGCCGCTCCAGGAGTTGTGACAACGGATCCACTAGCTGTACGGGCGCTGGCTGAGGCGTTGGGCACAATGCCTCCACTAACTGTGACAACAGATCTGACGAAGCACGTGGTGGTGGGGGTGGTGGTGGTGGTTGAGTGCTATGAGCCAACCTTCTAAGTAGTTCCACAATGAGATCATCCTGAACCCCTTGAGTAACAGGATGGGAAGCAATCGAAACAGGTTGTCTTACAAGATCCGTGCCATCCTCCTGAGAGCTTGTCCCGTGGGACAAAAGAGGCTGAAATGGAGGGATGGATGTCACTGGCGGTGGTGAAGTAAACATACTTGTTCCCGCCAGCCTTGTGGAAAAAAGGGGACTTGTTAAAGAGGGATACCCTCGTGTCGACCTTAGATCCGACACCGTCCACTCAGAATCGACGTATGATTCTAGCATTGTGGTACGAACAGGTGATGGAGGAACAGCAGGGGGTGAAGTCATCACCGTTTCTGGTGCACTGGTAGTCATGGTAGTGGTTATTTCTGGCGCTGAAGAAATGACCTGCGATGAATTTGTTGCCTCCATGAAAACGGGTGATTACGGAGAAAAAAAAAAGAAATTGGGAAAAGTGAAACGCCGTTAAAAAACGTGTCCCACAGATGGCGCCAATGTTAGAACGGAGATTGTCAAACACAAAGATTAGGTGATGTCAACCTTGGATCTCCTGTGATGATCACAGTGCAAACCCAACAAGTTCTTGACGAACCTAGGGTGATCAAGGTTGAGGATGAAGGCAAGAGAGTGTATGAACTCTGCGTTTAAGGTTTAGTGAGTGTGTGTTCAGATGAGATGAAAAAGTGATGGTGATAATGATTTGGACCATGTATTTATATGGCCAGTGACATGTATATGGAACGTTGATCCATTAATGATGGTCATGAATACTTGAACGGTCTTAATCATTAATCACAAGTATGTGTAATGTCACACCCCGCTAAAGAGGAAACACGGAATGTGAAGAGCCAAGATATCATCACACGAGTTATAAATAAAAACATACGGTTTCAAGTCATTGATAATAATATAAGAGTTTACAGTTTAAAGATAACCAAGTATTGAAAAGTACATAACGAGACAACAAGTAAATTGTTTGATAAAATTCCCAAAACATAGTCAAAATAGGTCTTCTCCCGATTCATGACTTCACGTGACATTCCAGACCCATCCAACGATTGCACTTCGTGACTTACACTTGATTTCCTGAAACAAGAGATAAAGTGTCAACTACAATAAAGTAGTGAGTGAGTTACAGTTTTCTAGTCCTCGACTAAAAAGGTTTTTAGTTAAGTATATCTATACTTAGAAGTTTCTAAAAGTAGAACAAGACTTAAAGAATAATTCGAACCAAAACAGTTGATTAAAAGATAGATGCGGAAGTCGTATAACTCTATACGCGCATGGTAAGTAACTATGATTGAAATCATGTATAACGACTACTTGGCATAATAACTTAAGTGTTCACACTAAACCGATTTTCTGGTCAGAACACGCCCCAAAGTTTCACAATAATGGAGTTTCTCTGATTCTAGTAATATGTACTTAGGTCGCGAACCTCAAGCAAGGAGTGACCTCTCCTAAGTATCGATACCCATAATACTAACGGCTGTTGCTAATAGTGTAATGTTTCTGAACTCTAAAACGGGGCACTTTGAACTCTGTTTCTAAAATAGTAGTCACTTATGGTTAGTTATATCCCTCAAGAGTCACGATAGTTATACGATAAATCAAAGTACATACGAGTGCCGAGAATGGCATTAAATAAGTTTGATATATTTTTGAACCAAGAGCCGAATAAAGGTGGCCAACCATTAGTTTATCATAGGCCAAACGGCCATAAAACTAAATAAGCATAAGTTTCATAAAAACGTTCAATAGAGTTCATAATTGTACAAAAGTTCATAACAGTTCATTTAGACCTCTTGTTTCCCCCAAAAGATGTTTGAAAACAGTAAATAAGTGGGGATGTAACTCACGTGAAAATGAGGCGGTGAAAAGATAGCACGGACGGAGGTGAGTCGGTTCTAACGAAAATCCGGCAGAGCTTCCGCGCTAAATAAAGAATGTCCAAAATAACAAATCACTTTCCCGCTTTACAAACTGAACTCAAATATGTGAAATAAATCTAATGAATCACAAAGACTTACGCTAAAGCGAGAGAGTTGTACTAGGAGTGTGCGTGGAGTGACCGGAATAGGAATCGGAATCGCGTGAACCTAAATTATACCGAATATGAAACTGTCAGATTCTATTGTTGTAATATTTTATAAAAGTAACATAAAAATCACATTCTGTGATACGAAGTCATAGGAATTGGATTCGTCTCAATCCGACAGTTTTTGAAGAAGTTAGAGTCGTTTACGTATTTAACGCGTTTTAACCGTGAAAACAGTAAATAATAGTAGATTAATTCCAAAAATTCCAGTAAAATCTGTAAAATCATATTTTGATAGATTTTAGACTATGTCAAATATTTGTAAGCTGATAAATTCGTTTGGTATGTTTTCTCGAAATTCAAGATTAAATCAGATTAAATACTGTAACATTCATAATAAATCGAAAAATAGGAGTTAGGTTCCCAATTTTTGACAGTAAGCTACATTTTACAGTTTACATCTTTGGTCATAATTTCGTAATTTTTACATGCATGCAACAGATTCTGTCGATTTCTTCGGTTAGAGTCATAAATCGAAATCTTAAGTTGAAAAACATAACTTTTGTTTATTTTAATGAAAATCCCAGATTTTTCCATCTTATAAACTCCATTTCTACCAATAAAATTTGCATGCAATGGAGTTTTTGATATGTTTTCATCATTTTAGTTATAAAACATATATAGATTTGATGATTTATGTATAATCTTGAGTAAGTATGAAAAATAAGTTCAAGAACAAGATTTTTACCTTTGAAATGATGAAATGATGGTGATGAAAGTATGAAAATATCCTTGAATTACTTAGATTATGCCTTTAGAAGGATTGTTTTTGAAAGAGTTATAGGTGTTTGTATGTGAGATTTGAGAGCTTAAGTGTATGTGTGTGTTTGTTGAGAGGAAAAGAGTGTAAGTGTGTTTTTGAGTCTTGCACAAATGAGAGTGACAAAGGGAGGTAATACCAATGTGAATTTCTGGAATAGAGGAGTGTTTGACACCTGTTTTTACAGGTGTTGGCCATGAGGGTCGGTTTGGTATGAGTCACCAAGCACTAGCAACAACCAAATTTTTTTGAATTCCTGCGCTGAGTTGCGCCGCAACTGATTCTGTTGCTCCGCAACTGATTCTGTTGCTCCGCAAGAGGCTGATTTTCTGACTTTTTCGTTTTTGTTTAGTTTTCTTTGTTAAGTGTTTCGTTAGTTGAAAGTTTCCGGTTATTTTAGATAGGAACTTAGACAAGTTCACTAAGTATTTTCTTGGTATTAGGATTCATTTTGTGATTCCGATTTGATTCCGACGTACACGAGTTTACGAGACAAGTAACGACAAGGTTAATACAAAGTTAAGTTTAAAGGTAGAGAGTGCGGTTTTCACCTGAACTAGGACGGTTGTCACATTCTCCCCGGGTTGAAAAGAATTTCGTCCCGAAATTTAGTTCGCCTCATCGGAGGAAAGATCTTTGAACATGTGTGGATACTTCTGATGAATCTGGTCTTCACGTTCCCATGTGAATTCGTGACCTCGTCGGGAATTCCACCGAACCTTGACAATAGGGATACGACTTTGCTTGAGTTGTTTGACCTCTCGGTCTACAACCTCAAGCGGTTCCTCGATGAAGTTAAGCTTGTTGTCGATCTGGACCTCGTCCAGTGGAATGACAATGGTCTCGTCCGATAAGCACTTTTTCAAGTGCGAGACATGGAAGACGTTGTGGACATTGCAAAGAGCTTGCGGAAGTTGAAGTCGATACGCCACTGGGCCGATACGCTCAATTACCTCGAAGGGGCCTGTGTACCTCGGGCTTAACTTGCCGCGCTTCCCGAAACGGACTACCCCTTTCCATGGCGATATTTTTAGGAGTACTCTATCGCCCACCTGGAATTCTAGGGGTTTCCTTCGGTTATCGGCATAGCTCTTCTGCCGAGTACGAGATGTCTTCAGTCTTTCTCGAATGGTCGTGATTTTGTCAATGGTCTCCTGGACGATGTCGAGCCTTGTTAGTTGTCGATCGCCAGCTTCTAACCAACAAAGCGGTGACCGGCACTTTCGAACGGGGCACACTTGATGCTGGCATGGTAGCTATTATTATAGGAAAACTCGACTAATGGCAAGTGAGTGTCCCAACTTCCTCCAAAGTCAACTACACACGCTCTCAGCATGTCCTCAAGTGTCTGAATCGTCCTTTCACTCTGACCATCGGTCTGAGGGTGGTATGCAGTACTGAGGTCTAGTCGCGTCCCGAGCGATTTCTGAAGTGCGTTCCAAAACCGGGACGTGAATCGACTATCCCTATCAGAGATAATGGGGAGGGGCGTTCCATGACGAGAGACAATCTCGTTAATGTAGATCTGTGCGAACTTCTCCATTGAATGGTTCTCTCTTACCGGCAGAAAGTGTGCGGATTTAGTCAATCGATCCACAATCACCCAGATTGTATCATTCCCCCTTGCCGTACGAGGCAATTTAGTAATGAAGTCCATGGAGATCTGTTCCCACTTCCACATGGGGATCTCCGGCTGTTGCAATAGCCCAGAAGGTTTCTGATATTGACCTTCGAGCAAGTAAGGCACTTAGACACATATAAGGCTATGTCTTTCTTCATGCCCGGCCACCAATAGTATTCCCGTAGATCCTTATACAACTTGTCGGATCCCGGATGAATAGAGTATCGGGATCGGTGGCCCTCGTCCAAGATGAGTTTGCGAAGGTCTTCAGCTCTAGGAATCCATGCTCGATTCTTGAAGTAATGGATTCCGTCCGGTTTAAGCTCAAAATCCTTTTCATGATTGTGCAGGGTTTCACCCTTAAGGTTCTCAGGTTTCAGTGCTTCCTGTTGAGCTTTAGAAATTTGCGATTGGAGGCTAGTTTGAATCTGAATTCCCAACGCTCTAACTCGAGATGGTTTAGCCCTTTCCTTACGACTCAGGGCGTCAGCTACTACGTTTGCCTTACCCGGGTGGTATTTGATCTCGCAATCGTAGTCGCTTAATAGCTCGATCCATCTCCGTTGTCTCATATTGAGCATTTTCTGTTCGAGAATATGTGAATCCGTGAACACCGTGCATTTAGTGCCGTACAAGTAGTGCCTCCAAATTTTTAGTGCAAACACGACAGCTCCCAGCTCTAAGTCGTGTGTTGTATAATTCTGTTCGTGAATCTTCAACTGTCTCGATGCGTATGCGATGACCTTTTCCTTCTGCATCAGGACACACCCAAGTCCTTGGTGAGACGCATCGCAAAACACTACAAAATTATCTGTGCCCTCCGGTAGGGACAGAATCGGTGCATGACACAGTTCATACTTCAGCTTCTGGAAGGATTCATCCTGTTGTTCTCCCCAGGTGAAGTCCTTATCCTTCTGTGTAAGTTCGGTCAGCGGCTTAGCGATTTTTGAGAAATTTTTAATAAACCTCCGATAATAGCCCGCCAATCCCAAGAATTGTCGTATTTCCGTAGGAGTCGTGGGGGCTTGCCATTTCTCAATCGCTTCGATCTTTGCTGGATCGACATGAATTCCTTCTTGGTTGATTACATGGCCAAGGAAGTGCCAAATTCGCACTTCGAGAATTTGGCATACAATTTCTGATCCTTAAGGAGTTAGAGGACAAGTTTCAGATGTTTAGCATGGTCATCCTTGTTCTTCGAGTAGATAAGAATGTCATCTATAAATACGATTACGAATTTATCCAAATACGGTCGACACACCCTGTTCATTAGATCCATGAACACTGCTGGTGCGTTGGTCAGACCAAATGGCATGACGAGAAATTCGTAATGTCCGTATCGGGTTCGGAAAGCGGTTTTTGGAATGTCGTTCTCACTGACTCGAACCTGGTGATAACCCGAGCGGAGGTCGATCTTAGAAAAGTAAGTTGCACCCTGCAACTGGTCGAACAGATCATCGATCCTCGGGAGTGGGTATCGGTTCTTGACGGTCAGTTTGTTCAGTTCTCGGTAATCGATGCACATTCGGAAGGATCCGTCTTTCTTTTTGACAAAGAGGATTGGGGCTCCCCAGGAGGACGAGCTCGGACGAATAAGACCGCCTGTAGCTGCTTAGATAGCTCTTGCATTTCTGGGGGTGCTAGACGGTACGACGTCTTGGCAACCGGTGCTGCGCCAGGAACTAGGTCTATTCGGAATTCCACTTGTCGGTGTGGAGGTAGCCCGGGTAGATCCTCAGGAAAGACTTCTGGATGATCCTTGACTATGGGGATATCTTGCACTCGGATCTCCTTAGGCTTACGCTCGATGACATGTGCTAGGAATGCATCACAGTCCTTTTTGAGGTATTTGTGCATTTTAATGCTGGAGACGATGCGAAGTTGTTGGCCCGGTTTGTCGCCTTGCACGACAAGGGTTTCACCGTCTGATAGAGGAATACGAATAAGTTTGTCGAAACAGACGATCTCGGCCCGGAACCGAGATAACCAGTCCATTCCGACTATGATGTCAAAGCTCTTCAGCTCAATTGGAATTAAATCAATGGGAAACGTTTTATCAGATAGGCATATTGAACATCCT
>CAJVGC010000065.1:28681069-28721064 GCA_910822075.1 Senecio squalidus | reverse complement strand
AATTGATATTTCTTGGGAACTCTTCAAACGGTTGTCTTTTCCACAACCTTTGTATCGTAACAACTGTGGATTTTTCACTACTATTTCGTCAAGCTTTGCAACTCCAATCAACTTCTCGATTAAATGATCTTTATCCATTGGTGTGAGATTTGGTAAGTCGGTCTCTAATTCTTTTTTAAGTGCCTTAAACTTCTCAACATAAGCAGCTAGTTTTACTTCATCATTGCTGAGTAGATTGATGCATTCGTCAACCGTAGAACATGCCTCATTTGCCAAATTATGAACCACTTCATTAGTTTCACCGTATCTGTTTTTCCTTGTCCTCAACTCGGCGTTAATTAAATATTTAGTCCAACGCCTCAAGATGTATTTCTCTGGTATTTCGTCCACTTGTCGGTTCTTCAAGATGAAAAATATATGTCATTCCATATCTAGGAAAATGTCGGCATGTACAGAGCGAAGTCCCTTCTTCCTTGTTATGTAGAATCTAAATAAATATAAGAAGAGTAAATAATCATCCAATCATATATGATATTCATATCAGACAAATTCCAAAACATTCTAACGACAATATGCTTATAAACCAGTATCATATATGATATGTATAAAAAATAAATAAATTAAAATAATGATTTGGTAAGTATTTTTACCTTGAAATTTGCTTCACGGATTGGAGTCTGGTTTTCCTGTTGTTCTGTCCCTGACTTTGTTGTATTCAATATCGGGATTTATTCTTTAACACCAAATGCCTCAATATACCTTCTTCTGTTATCATCTGTGTGAAAAAAAGACCAAGAAGCCGCTTTAATTTCCTTCTGAACCATCAAAAATATTGTTCTTGTGTAGATTTTTGTTGCATGCTTTTCAATTTTCAACGGTATCATCAACTTTGGAGCGGTGTTCATCGACTTAAAATCCAACGATCTCTTGTTTTCCATTGCTGACTCGAAACAGATCATAAAGTTTACCAGTGTTGAACCATGATTCGTGAAATGTGAAAAAAACGAGTTTTCACTTTCTGATCTCGATGTAGTCCTCATTAATCCGAACAAAGGAGAGTT
Source organism: Senecio squalidus (assembly GCA_910822075.1). Taxonomy (NCBI): domain Eukaryota; kingdom Viridiplantae; phylum Streptophyta; class Magnoliopsida; order Asterales; family Asteraceae; genus Senecio; species Senecio squalidus. The sequence goes on along the minus strand of CAJVGC010000065.1, from coordinate 28,720,003 downwards.
AACAAAATAAGCTGGAATCCAAGTTGATCGTATGTCATACATTTTCGACAACCATTTGTGATCTTTCAACCCATATTCTTCAATCAATTTCGCCTACTTCTCCTCGAATTCCATTGGTTCAATGTACATGTTCCACACAATTTGGTTTAGTCTGTTTTTAAATTCAGAATCAAGAATTTCTGGTACAATCTACAATTATATTAGAAATACACTTTTTGTTAAGTTCTGTTTTTTAAATCTATCATATATGATATTAGATAGTACATGTAATACGTATATCATATATGATATACATATTACATGTAACAAGTATATTATATGATATACCTGTTACATGTAATATGCATATCACATTTTTCATATAACTAGCACTAGAAAATATACCTATATTATATATCATATACGATAGAGATAGTTTATACCTTTGTTGGAAATTTTTGGGTTATGTGCCAGATGCAGAGGCGGTGTGTCGAGTTTGGGAAAACAGCAGCAATTGCTTTCTTCATTGATGAATCTTGGTCTGTTACCACCATAGTTGGCTGTTGGACCCATATTATTTGTGACCCTCATTGATCATTTATCCTTACTGATATGATGACTGACACTAACTGAAATCTGTGTCTAGTAAATATTCGATGGACGTATTTACCTTAACGACACTATAGATTTCCCATTAGGTGATCGGAACTAAGAGAGCTTATAATAAACACTTATTAAACACCAGGGACTAAATAATAAATACTCCTAACTTGAGTATCTATAAAATGACCATTATAAACCCTTGTTTGGGTTGGTCAATTTTCTTTATCGTCACCATCTTAATCCCAAAGTGTTTCTCTCTAATTCTCCATCATAACACGATCATCTCAATTTGGGAATCATCAATGGCAAACCTATTCAATAACATGCCCGGATCATCAGGAGGTATGTGATAAACATGAATCAATCTTATTTTAATCCAACATGTGGTATCAGAGCCAATGGCTCGTGATTATCCATTGGTTCATGTTTATTTATTGCCTGGCTATTGCTATTACTGTTATGCAACTTATCTGGCCGGCGGTTTGCGTTTTTTTGATGAAAATGGTGTTTTTTGGACCTGGCGGCGGCTACAGCAACCCTAATTCCGATGAACTTCGTCCGTGCGGATGAAGGCTCATCCGTACGAACCTGATTTGTTCGTACGTACGGATGAAGCCCTATACGTACGAACCTGACTTGTTCATTAGTACGAATCTGATTTGTTCATACGCACGAACGTAACTGTTGATCCGTACGAATCTAGGCTAAATCAGTGCGAACCTAGGCTTACATCCGTACGAACTTAAAAGTTTCATCCGTACGAATCTAGGATTAATCCGCACGAACCTGGACTTACATCCGTACGAATCAATACTCATCCGTACGAATATAATCTCATCCGTACGAATATAATCTCATCCGTACGGATGACTACAGACCCTAATTTGGTCGGTTTTTTAGAGTTTTACTAGTTGCCTTATTATTTGTGACAATCGTTTAGGTTTAGGGTAATAGTGGTGAAGGACTGAAGATTGGTGCAACAGTGGATTCAACAAGTGGTACACCAGGGGTATCTATTGGTGGCATAACACTTGTACCTAAAGTTGGGATTCCTTGGGGTGTTAAAAGTTGTTCTAAAGCACCAAGAGGTGAATCTGTGAATCTGTCAAATGGGGTATAAAAGTGTATTACATTAAATTGATGCTTACCACTAATTCTTACCTATTTACAAAGTGTATATTTGATGCTAATCTATTATAATGTTACATGTAGGAATATTACCAGTTGATGGATGAGCAAGCATTGAGGGAGGTAATTGAAGAGGAGCAACACTGAAAAAGGGTCATTGAAGAACAACAAAGGGAAGAACAAATATGGGAAAATGGGGGTTATGAACTACCTAAACCAGAAGTACGATGTTGACGCAGGAGTGTTTGCTAAATTTGTGGCTAAGTTGGTTACTCATGAAGTCAACATTCTCAAGGAGAAGATGGTCGATTTGGCATTGGAGTTTGAGAGGCAATTTAACTCAAAGCAAAGGAAGGTTATTGTTGAAAATGCCATCAGAGACAGGATGAAACGTTTGTTAGAATAGGAGTTAGCTATGAAATGTTGGTGTTGGAGGTTGATAAACATTTGGTTAAATGTTGTAACTGTAGACGAGTTTTTTTACAATATTATGTTTCGTTTACGTTTTGCATTTTTGGTATGTTTCCGCAAATGTTTACTGGTCGTTTGTTGAATAGATTTTAGTCTTTGTTGGTGGTTTTATGGAATAGATTTTAATGTTTGCTGGTAATTTTTTTCCGTTTAACTCAATAGTATTTCAATAGTAGGTCTATCGATACCAATCATATCATATATGATTGGTATATCAAACATGATAGACTTATAATCATATCTTTATGTACATCTTACATGCAATAGGCATATCATATATGATAACAATATCTTTTATCTTTTTGTACCGAACATCTGCAATCTTGGATCGAGCTTGTCTTAAAGACTATCACAACTATTTGAATTAACAAGTGACTGAATGAGTAAATAATATCAATATGCCTATGATATATCTATCACATGTTGTTTTCTGCAAATTAGCTTTTCTCAGCAGCCACCTTTTCACCAACAACTTGCTTTTCGGCAACTAGCTTTTCCAGAGCGGTTTTCTTTTCCGCAGCTACTATCTTACAGGTCCTAACATTGTAAGCTGCTTCTCGACATTTCCCACATTTCTTTTTCACCTTCAAGCTATTTTCAATTGATATTTCTTGGGAACTCTTCAAACGGTTGTCTTTTCCACAACCTTTGTATCGTAACAACTGTGGATTTTTCACTACTATTTCGTCAAGCTTTGCAACTCCAATCAACTTCTCGATTAAATGATCTTTATCCATTGGTGTGGGATTTGGTAAGTCGGTCTCTAATTCTTTTTTAAGTGCCTTAAACTTCTCAACATAAGCAGCTAGTTTTCCTTCATCATTGCTGAGTAGATTGATGCATTCGTCAACCGTAGAACATGCCTCATTTGCCAAATTATGAACCACTTCATTAGTTTCACCGTATCTGTTTTTCCTTGTCCTCAACTCGGCGTTAATTAAATATTTAGTCCAACGCCTCAAGATGTATTTCTCTGGTATTTCGTCCACTTGTCGGTTCTTCAAGATGAAAAATATATGTCGGCATAATATTCCATATCTAGGAAAATGTCGGCATGTACAGAGCGAAGTCCCTTCTTCCTTGTTATGTAGAATCTAAATAAATATAAGAAGAGTAAATAATCATCCAATCATATATGATATTCATATCAGACAAATTCCAAAACATTCTAACGACAATATGCTTATAAACCAGTATCATATATGATATGTATAAAAAATAAATAAATTAAAATAATGATTTGGTAAGTATTTTTACCTTGAAATTTGCTTCACGGATTGGAGTCTGGTTTTCCTGTTGTTCTGTCCCTGACTTTGTTGTATTCAATATCGGGATTTATTCTTTAACACCAAATGCCTCAATATACCTTCTTCTGTTATCATCTGTGTGAAAAAAAGACCAAGAAGCCGCTTTAATTTCCTTCTGAACCATCAAAAATATTGTTCTTGTGTAGATTTTTGTTGCATGCTTTTCAATTTTCAACGGTATCATCAACTTTGGAGCGGTGTTCATCGACTTAAAATCCAACGACTCTTGCTTATATCTCTTGTTTTCCATTGCTGACTCGAAACAGATCATAAAGTTTACCAGTGTTGAACCATGATTCGTGAAATGTGAAAAAAACGAGTTTTCACTTTCTGATCTCGATGTAGTCCTCATTAATCCGAACAAAGGAGAGTTAACAAAATAAGCTGGAATCCAAGTTGATCGTATGTCATACATTTTCGACAACCATTTGTGATCTTTCAACCCATATTCTTCAATCAATTTCGCCTACTTCTCCTCGAATTCCATTGGTTCAATGTACATGTTCCACACAATTTGGTTTAGTCTGTTTTTAAATTCAGAATCAAGAATTTCTGGTACAATCTACAATTATATTAGAAATACACTTTTTGTTAAGTTCTGTTTTTTAAATCTATCATATATGATATTAGATAGTACATGTAATACGTATATCATATATGATATACATATTACATGTAACAAGTATATTATATGATATACCTGTTACATGTAATATGCATATCACATTTTTCATATAACTAGCACTAGAAAATATACCTATATTATATATCATATACGATAGAGATAGTTTATACCTTTGTTGGAAATTTTTGGGTTATGTGCCAGATGCAGAGGCGGTGTGTCGAGTTTGGGAAAACAGCAGCAATTGCTTTCTTCATTGATGAATCTTGGTCTGTTACCACCATAGTTGGCTGTTGGACCCATATTATTTGTGACCCTCATTGATCATTTATCCTTACTGATATGATGACTGACACTAACTGAAATCTGTGTCTAGTAAATATTCGATGGACGTATTTACCTTAACGACACTATAGATTTCCCATTAGGTGATCGGAACTAAGAGAGCTTATAATAAACACTTATTAAACACCAGGGACTAAATAATAAATACTCCTAACTTGAGTATCTATAAAATGACCATTATAAACCCTTGTTTGGGTTGGTCAATTTTCTTTATCGTCACCATCTTAATCCCAAAGTGTTTCTCTCTAATTCTCCATCATAACACGATCATCTCAATTTGGGAATCATCAATGGCAAACCTATTCAATAACATGCCCGGATCATCAGGAGGTATGTGATAAACATGAATCAATCTTATTTTAATCCAACATGTGGTATCAGAGCCAATGGCTCGTGATTATCCATTGGTTCATGTTTATTTATTGCCTGGCTATTGCTATTACTGTTATGCAACTTATCTGGCCGGCGGTTTGCGTTTTTTTTGATGAAAATGGTGTTTTTTGGACCTGGCGGCGGCTACAGCAACCCTAATTCCGATGAACTTCGTCCGTGCGGATGAAGGCTCATCCGTACGAACCTGATTTGTTCGTACGTACGGATGAAGCCCTATACGTACGAACCTGACTTGTTCATTAGTACGAATCTGATTTGTTCATACGCACGAACGTAACTGTTGATCCGTACGAATCTAGGCTAAATCAGTGCGAACCTAGGCTTACATCCGTACGAACTTAAAAGTTTCATCCGTACGAATCTAGGATTAATCCGCACGAACCTGGACTTACATCCGTACGAATCAATACTCATCCGTACGAATATAATCTCATCCGTACGAATATAATCTCATCCGTACGGATGACTACAGACCCTAATTTGGTCGGTTTTTTAGAGTTTTACTAGTTGCCTTATTATTTGTGACAATCGTTTAGGTTTAGGGTAATAGTGGTGAAGGACTGAAGATTGGTGCAACAGTGGATTCAACAAGTGGTACACCAGGGGTATCTATTGGTGGCATAACACTTGTACCTAAAGTTGGGATTCCTTGGGGTGTTAAAAGTTGTTCTAAAGCACCAAGAGGTGAATCTGTGAATCTGTCAAATGGGGTATAAAAGTGTATTACATTAAATTGATGCTTACCACTAATTCTTACCTATTTACAAAGTGTATATTTGATGCTAATCTATTATAATGTTACATGTAGGAATATTACCAGTTGATGGATGAGCAAGCAATGAGGGAGGTAATTGAAGAGGAGCAACACTGAAAAAGGGTCATTGAAGAACAACAAAGGGAAGAACAAATCTCGGAAAATGGGGGTTATGAACTACCTAAACCAGAAGTACGATGTTGACGCAGGAGTGTTTGCTAAATTTGTGGCTAAGTTGGTTACTCATGAAGTCAACATTCTCAAGGAGAAGATGGTCGATTTGGCATTGGAGTTTGAGAGGCAATTTAACTCAAAGCAAAGGAAGGTTATTGTTGAAAATGCCATCAGAGACAGGATGAAACGTTTGTTAGAATAGGAGTTAGCTATGAAATGTTGGTGTTGGAGGTTGATAAACATTTGGTTAAATGTTGTAACTGTAGACGAGTTTTTTTACAATATTATGTTTCGTTTACGTTTTGCATTTTTGGTATGTTTCCGCAAATGTTTACTGGTCGTTTGTTGAATAGATTTTAATGTTTGCTGGTAATTTTTTTCCGTTTAACTCAATAGTATTTCAATAGTAGGTCTATCGATACCAATCATATCATATATGATTGGTATATCAAACATGATAGACTTATAATCATATCTTTATGTACATCTTACATGCAATAGGCATATCATATATGATAACAATATCTTTTATCTCTTTGTACCGAACATCTGCAATCTTGGATCGAGCTTGTCTTAAAGACTATCACAACTATTTGAATTAACAAGTGACTGAATGAGTAAATAATATCAATATGCCTATGATATATCTATCACATGTTGTTTTCTGCAAATTAGCTTTTCTCAGCAGCCACCTTTTCACCAACAACTTGCTTTTCGGCAACTAGCTTTTCCAGAGCGGTTTTCTTTTCCGCAGCTACTATCTTACAGGTCCTAACATTGTAAGCTGCTTCTCGACATTTCCCGCATTTCTTTTTCACCTTCAAGCTATTTTCAATTGATATTTCTTGGGAACTCTTCAAACGGTTGTCTTTTCCACAACCTTTGTATCGTAACAACTGTGGATTTTTCACTACTATTTCGTCAAGCTTTGCAACTCCAATCAACTTCTCGATTAAATGATCTTTATCCATTGGTGTGAGATTTGGTAAGTCGGTCTCTAATTCTTTTTTAAGTGCCTTAAACTTCTCAACATAAGCAGCTAGTTTTACTTCATCATTGCTGAGTAGATTGATGCATTCGTCAACCGTAGAACATGCCTCATTTGCCAAATTATGAACCACTTCATTAGTTTCACCGTATCTGTTTTTCCTTGTCCTCAACTCGGCGTTAATTAAATATTTAGTCCAACGCCTCAAGATGTATTTCTCTGGTATTTCGTCCACTTGTCGGTTCTTCAAGATGAAAAATATATGTCGGCATAATATTCCATATCTAGGAAAATGTCGGCATGTACAGAGCGAAGTCCCTTCTTCCTTGTTATGTAGAATCTAAATAAATATAAGAAGAGTAAATAATCATCCAATCATATATGATATTCATATCAGACAAATTCCAAAACATTCTAACGACAATATGCTTATAAACCAGTATCATATATGATATGTATAAAAAATAAATAAATTAAAATAATGATTTGGTAAGTATTTTTACCTTGAAATTTGCTTCACGGATTGGAGTCTGGTTTTCCTGTTGTTCTGTCCCTGACTTTGTTGTATTCAATATCGGGATTTATTCTTTAACACCAAATGCCTCAATATACCTTCTTCTGTTATCATCTGTGTGAAAAAAAGACCAAGAAGCCGCTTTAATTTCCTTCTGAACCATCAAAAATATTGTTCTTGTGTAGATTTTTGTTGCATGCTTTTCAATTTTCAACGGTATCATCAACTTTGGAGCGGTGTTCATCGACTTAAAATCCAACGACTCTTGCTTATATCTCTTGTTTTCCATTGCTGACTCGAAACAGATCATAAAGTTTACCAGTGTTGAACCATGATTCGTGAAATGTGAAAAAAAACGAGTTTTCACTTTCTGATCTCGATGTAGTCCTCATTAATCCGAACAAAGGAGAGTTAACAAAATAAGCTGGAATCCAAGTTGATCGTATGTCATACATTTTCGACAACCATTTGTGATCTTTCAACCCATATTCTTCAATCAATTTCGCCTACTTCTCCTCGAATTCCATTGGTTCAATGTACATGTTCCACACAATTTGGTTTAGTCTGTTTTTAAATTCAGAATCAAGAATTTCTGGTACAATCTACAATTATATTAGAAATACACTTTTTGTTAAGTTCTGTTTTTTAAATCTATCATATATGATATTAGATAGTACATGTAATACGTATATCATATATGATATACATATTACATGTAACAAGTATATTATATGATATACCTGTTACATGTAATATGCATATCACATTTTTCATATAACTAGCACTAGAAAATATACCTATATTATATATCATATACGATAGAGATAGTTTATACCTTTGTTGGAAATTTTTGTGTTATGTGCCAGATGCAGAGGCGGTGTGTCGAGTTTGGGAAAACAGCAGCAATTGCTTTCTTCATTGATGAATCTTGGTCTGTTACCACCATAGTTGGCTGTTGGACCCATATTATTTGTGACCCTCATTGATCATTTATCCTTACTGATATGATGACTGACACTAACTGAAATATGTGTCTAGTAAATATTCGATGGACGTATTTACCTTAACGACACTATATATTTCCCATTAGGTGATCGGAACTAAGAGAGCTTATAATAAACACTTATTAAACACCAGGGACTAAATAATAAATACTCCTAACTTGAGTATCTATAAAAGGACCATTATAAACCCTTGTTTGGGTTGGTCAATTTTCTTTATCATCACCATCTTAATCCCAAAGTGTTTCTCTCTAATTCTCCATCATAACACGATCATCTCAATTTGGGAATCATCAATGGCAAACCTATTCAATAACATGCCCGGATCATCAGGAGGTATGTGATAAACATGAATCAATCTTATTTTAATCCAACATTGGCTCCTTCCCAAACGCCTTCATGAATGATTTGAGTTGCCAAATATAAGATTCCGATGTTTCATTCTTAAGCATTCCCGCAGCAATTGTCACACACTTTCTGTGATTATCAATCCTAGTGATTGGGACACACATCATATTATACCTATTAGACGATTGAAATACAATTCAAGTTAGTATATAAAAAAGTGAGTAAAATATCATACATGATATAAATTCAGAACCATCTGTTTACGACTACAATAAAACCAACGATCATATATGATAGTTTAAACAATCAGTGTTGATAAGAAAGCATTTTTGTCAATTCTGAATTTATATAATAATAGCTAATCATATATGATACTAATGGAAAAATAATACTTACTTGTTTGTGCGGTAAGTTGCATCAAAAGAAATAATATCTCCAAATTCTTGGTAGTTACATTTTGCAACTTCAACCCAAAACATGGACGAAAACTCCGCATCCTCAACAACATATTCGAAGGAAAACTTTGGGACGTATTTTTTCATATTTTCCATTTTCTTTATGAGCATTTGAGCATCACTTTATCCTATAAAACAGTTGATGTCTCTCTTAAAGTTCTTGAAGTCTAGAGCCGTCACGTGTACATTCTTTATAGAACCTTTCAAATTAGTGTAATAGTGATGTGCCTTTGTTCCACCAATGTTTGCAAAAGACGATTTCAGTATCCAAAGTTGTTCAAAATATTTTCACTGCCTTTGTTTCCTTGTTATACTCCCTAGGAACCAACATATGGATATGTTCATTGACAAAATCAATAACTCTGAACTTTGTTGATCCAGGAATCGAAGTAAACCTAATATGAGCTTTGCATCCTGTAATTTGAATATTTATATTCCTAACTGTTTTTCCACTATTTGCAGGATTCAAAGTGTCGATATTTACAAAGAACGTATTTTTCTTTTATAAATCCTCCTTTTAATTTTCTTTGATTCGATAATCTTATGTCGAATCCTCCTTTTTCAGCATAAAGCGCGTACCCGTGAATTCCTTTTAGAAGCGAGTCATATAACTTCCCTTTTTTTGTATTAGATCAGCTTCAACCACCGGTTTCCAATATCTTGTACCACCCGGTGTTTCTGTTTCGTTTGTTGCAATCGTTAACGGTCCCAACTTTCTAAGCAATTCTGTAAATGAAATTTTCAATATATTAGAACAATCATATATGATATATCTAACAAACAATATCTACAATCACGTCTCATATTCCAATATAACCATTACGACTATCATATATGATATACCTATCAAACAAATTCCAAACATTCTAACAACCAATCATGTATGATATTCCTATCTAAACCTTTACAAGTATCATATAAGATATTACTATCAAACAAATTCCAAACATTCTAACAACCAATCATGTATGATATGCCTATTTAAACTTTTTACAAGTATCATATATGATATTGCTATCAAACAAATTGCAAATATTCTAAAAACAAATGTTGTATGATATTCCTATATAAACCAATCCAAGTATCATATATGATAATGCTATCAAACAACCTACAAATATTTTAAAAACCAATCCAAGTATCATATATGATATGCCTATCAAACAAATTCCAAACATTCTAACAACCAATCATGTATGATATTCCAATATAACCAGACAAGGTATCATATATGATATACCTATCAAAAAAATTCCAAACATTCTAACAACCAATCATGTATGATATGCCAATATAACCAATCCAAGTATCATATATGATATACATACCAAACAAATTCCAAAATATTCTAACAACAATATGCTTATTACCCAGTATCATATATGATATGTATATAAAAATTAAAATTAAAATACCTGCAACTGCAAATTCGTTATCGTATGAATCGGATCTTTGTGATGAAGAACTAGCATTTTGAGATAAAGAATCGTCGTTATTTTGATTGAATTCCGTTTCCATTGATTCTGGATTCATTGATTCTGAATTCATTGATTTCGTTTCCATTGATTCGTATGGAGGAAGGTTTTACGAAGGTCTGGAGATGTTTCACGAGCTCATAATCGCCATTGATGAGAGGTCGAAGGTTTACGGAGGTTTTTAGCGTGAATGATAATGAGATCTGGATTGTTTTTGATATTTTGTTAAATGACTAAAATGCCGCTCCAATACAAATATATGTTTTAATCTCAGCCCTTAGATCCTTTTTTGGATGGCTGAGATTTGGTCTTTATGTGCTAAATTTTTATAGTGTCTTTCTAGAGCCCACCCCAGTAGTACCCTAGTAGTAGTATAGGCAAATTGTTTTATTGAAAGGGTAAAAGAAAGATTATAAAATAAACATTAAAATAAAAAGTTAAAAAAAAAAAAAATAAAAAAAAAAAAATAAAAAAAAAAAAATAAATGAAATGCATAAATTAGAGACTCACATAGGAGAGAGATTGGAATGTTTTTAATACCACATATACTTTTCTATGATTCTGAAAATAAGCATAATATTGAGAATTGAGTCGTACATGCAGGAATGGATCGTGGAGAGAACCCAGTTTACGTTAGAGATAAGAACATTGCCCCCTCCGGTGGTGGCAGTGAAGGCGAATTGTCACCACCAAGTGGTTCGTCTCATGGTGGTGTGAACATTATGATGCACCATCATTCACGTTGTGGATCTATTGGAAGGAAATCACATAATACCAAGGCAGCCGCACAGCGACTGGCTCGAATGATGTCTCATCAGCAAACCAATGACACTGAAGATGATGACGACGACGAGTTATTGTCTAATTATAACCCTCCCACCACCACCACCCCTCGGAGATGTCGCTCGCCTATGGTATGTTTACATATAAAGTACAAAAGATCAGTATAATGTTATGTGTGGATGCAAGAATCTATTATCAGTTTATCACCTTTTACATGACACATTACACTAATCATTTTCGATATTTGTTGTATATTATAATATTGTCTATATGGATGAGATTATAAGTCTTCTTCTTATTATCATTATTTTTGTATTAGATAGTTCGTACAGCGACTACAGAACAACCTTCAGTTTCAAATGCAAGCCGAGCATCTCAAATAGTAATAAACGATGCTGAAAAAACTCAATCTCAATCTCATCAATTTCAGACTTCTTCTAGTATTCGGTCGTCAAACACTATTGTAGAACATGTTCAACCTTCTTCTGCTCGAGCTTACCGGTCACCACAACTTGTTAACCCCAAGAAACAACCATCTTCTGCTCGGGCAGTCTCAGCTTGTCGCCCAAGTTCAACTTCATTAATGAAACCAGTGACTATAGTACCCCCGACTGTTTCTTTGTCACTAAGGCCATCGTCTTTTAAAGATCAAGGAAACAATCACACTGGTACTCAAAACAATAAAAGGTATGCGTATTAGCTGTGTTTCCCATTTGATATTCATAAACATGCAATTTACCTTAATTTTCTCTAGGCATCTAACTCAACATACCAATATTTCACCTTCTTTGTCATCTTTTTTAGGGTTATGTTTGCGCCAACTCTTGTCTTATATAGCCAATTTTTTTTCTCCTTTTTAGGGCCATTTATTCTCATCATAGCTTTCTCATGTTCTATCGATTCCTTATATGTTAATTTCATGAATTATATATTTTCTTTTCAAATAGGTTGTCTCTGGATTTGGGTGCTTTCACATTTAGGGAATCAAGTATCCAGCGTTCGGCTTCTGCTTCCACTCCTGTTTCTGCTTCTACTTCTACTTGTGCTATGGAAGATGAGGTATGCTTGCCTCGTTGCATCCCCCTCCTCTTCCTCGGTGATTAATAAGTTTATATTTTTAATTGTAGATTGATATGCTACAAGAAGAAAATGAGAGTTTGCTTAAAAAGGTGATATCGTTAAACTTGATTATTCATCTCCGCCAATTAATGTACTATTAGTTAACTCTGAAGAACATTTATCTCTTCCTACTTTGATTGCATTAGTTTATTTATCTCCAAATATCAGACAAATGTTTAACACACTATTCACATTATTTCTTGTCATTGCGGTGTTCAGCGCTCTAGTTCTCTTTGATTTACAAATATGGGAATAAAATGAGCTACTAAAACTTTTGAACGTTATATCTAAACTTTAAAAAATTCAATGGAGAAATTGTTGGAGACATATATATTATGTAGTAAGGATTACTGTTACAGCCAGTATGTTGTATTATTTTGGCGGAGATGTTGAGAATTTTTTACCTTATGTTTATAGAGTTTGCTTAAAAAGGTGATAACCCTGAACTTGATTATTCATGTCCAATTCGTCGAAGAACATTTATCTCTTTCCAATAACTTTAATTTGAGTGCATTAGTTTATGTATCTCCAATTATTAGACAATTATATAACTGGCTATTCACATTACTTCTTGTTATTAAGGTGTTCTGCACTCTAGTTCTATTTGATTTACAAATATGGGAATAGAATGAGCTACTAAAACTTTTGAATGTTATAACTACGCTTTAACAGTTTCAATGGAGAAATTGTTGGAGACCGGATATATTATGTAGTTAGGCTTACACTTATAACCAGCACGTTGTATTAGTTTTTGGCGCACATGGTATGAATGTTTTGCCTTATGTTTATATTATGTAGACGTACTCTTATTGTATGCTTTCTCCAGCTTCGGATTGCAGAAGAAAAGTGCGAAGAAGCAGAAGTGAGGGCTAGGCAGCTTGAGAAACAGGTAATAAGATTTCACTTATGAAAGTGTAATCCAACCCAAATAGTTTTATATCATATATTATTTAGTGTTATTCTTTCAAGTTACGTTGAAGATGTTTGGATGTAGTTATTGCACATCTAGTTCATAACTTGCAATTCGTTATGCTCGCATACTCAATAATTTACTCAAATAGATAGTCTTTACATGGTGAAGATGTGGTACCAAAATGTTTATGAATGATTCATGTTTCAAGCACTTTTGTTTGTTTATGTAGATTTCTATTATGTATAGGTTGCTCATCTTGGGGAAGGTGTTTCTTTGGAAGCCAAACTTTTGAACAGGCGAGAATCTCAAGAATCTGATTATTACCTCTCTAACTAATTCCTAACTCGCGTTCAATTTTCTATGTGCTATTCAGGAAGGAGGCTGCTCTGCAACAAAGGGAGGTACTCGATTCATTGTTTTATGATATTCTTCAAATAGCTATTTACCATTTCTTTTGCCATGTGTCTCACTATCATTGTTAGGAATTCGACATTTCAATAATTTCTTATAAAATATATAAGTATGAAATAGAGGAGAAATATTCTTGTAGGCTGCTTTGAAAGTTGCAGCAATACAAACTTCAACAAACAATGTGGCTATTAGAGGAGGGGTGATAGAGGCCCTTCGGTTGGAGGTTGAGGTATTCAGAAATCTAACTTGTACGTTTATTGTTATATTGTGGTTAGAGTATGGAACATTTACGATTGGTGATTGGTATAAAATTGACCATTGGTTGGAGTTTAATTAATATCCTATTGCTTGATAAGACTGCTAGGGAGGAAGCGGCCTTGGTCACGGATCAACTTCATGAAACTGAGTTTGAAGTTAGGTCACTTAAGACGATGACACAAAGAATGCTACTTTCACAAGAAGAGATGGTATCTACTAACCAAATGATTTCTCTATCCATCTTACTTGTATTTTTTGAAAACCAAACATTTATTCTGTTAAACTGGGATATGAAAAAAGGGTAGCATTTCAAGTAAGAGATAAGAATCACCAAACTTAGCGTTTCTATGTACATACTTTAGAGATTTCTATTTTGTTTCGCCATCTTTTGTTTTGGAATGAAAATGCCGTTGAAGATTCGAAACCTTTGATAAAAGCCTCTAACTTTTAAAATTTTCCATAAAACCATTGAAATAAAAAGATATGGTGATAAGTTAAAAAGTTCCGATTTTGGTAAATTATCAAATATACTATGTTGCTTTTTTAACATGGCAGGTTAAGTTTTTGAAAGTCTAAGGATTATTTATGGTGTATACTATAAACAAAGTTCGTTACCGGAAATAGAAATAGTACCATATTTGTATTTTTGGTTAGTTTGCAGTGAAAGTGAGATTACGATTATGCAAATTGTAATGATACACCACCTTCTCTGTTTTAGGAAGAGGTCGTTCTCAAAAGATGTTGGCTTTCTCGTTATTGGAGTTTATGTGTTCAACATGGTAAACTTCCTAAATATTTTTATTACTTGTTATGAACATCTGAGTTAGTGTTTCGTCGATAACATCAAATTTTCGTTAAGAGTGTGCAAGAAATCTAAAGAAAATTCAGTCACCAAATAAATCAAACCAGGATTGTGCTCTAAGGTGGGCTTAATAAAGTCTGGTGGTATACATGAAACATCATGAACAAAATCGAACACATGTGTTGGAGGTTTCTCATATTGAAGTAAATCATTAAAGTGCGAGTCTTACAACTAATTGTTCGGTTAAGCGTAATCTCTCCCATTTTTTCGGTGATCATTCACGAATCTTCATTCTAGTTCCAAATTTCCTATGGTTCCTAAAATATCAAGATATCTTTTATGTACATGCCCCATATATTGGTGTTGATTATGGTGATTGGCTTGTTCTACTACATAATAAACGCTTTGTAATAAGTTTGGCATGATTAACATCTGTTCTCCAACTCGAGAAGTAGACAACATATAGTGTATTTCTTGGTGTGTGCGGGTTTAGTTTCTTTATTGAATGAGGTATTTTCCTCACAAAGAATAATAGAAATACAAAAATTTGTTATCAACAAACATAAAAGGTGAATGTTGCCAAGCCATACCTTGTTTAACGATGTTTATCTGCGCACTTATTAGTTATTTGAATCTCACTCGGCATGTTCAATATTCTACAGGCATTCATCCAGAAATTGCAGGTGCAAGATACGAGTACTGGTCATCATTTGCTCCTCTTCCTGTAGAAGTTGTAATTGCTGCCGGACAGAAAGCAAAACACGAAAATTTGATGGGTAATCTAGAATTATGTTTTCAAATCGGGAGTTTCATACTAGTTGTGTGAAAATTTATACCTTTACTTGACTTCACTAATTCTGATTGTAACTCACAAACAATAATCCAAAATTTCTTATCATTTACTATCAACAGTAAACAATGATGAAGAGGAGAGACAAAAAGTTCCAAATGATGTAAATGAAATCTCAGGAGAGGGAAGTGTGGAAAGTATGCTTTTAGTTGAAAGAGGTCTTCGAGAATTAACCGTTCTTAAGGTTCATTTCAATTCCCTTAATTCAGAACTATTATGATCATAACATCAAAAAAAAAAAATATTGTGAATGAATTATGTTGGATTTAGTTCACTGAATAAAATGTCATGTATAACATTACAATCTCTTAACCGTTCTTGGTACTTCTTCCTTGTATCCCCTAGCTAATGGCTCGTTATTAGAACTCAAGATTTCTTGAATGGGTGAGGTAAGCTTCTCCTTAAAGTTTAATCCAATTTCGATTATGTTCTAATCAAATTAAATATATAATACCGTGTTGTGTAATATAAGAAAATAGCATAGTTATCTATTCTTTGTTACCTTTTGTTGTTGATCTCTTAATGTAGGTTTGTATGTGTTAATCAGTTTCAGATAAGTCAGTTTTATATGAAACATATTTTTCATTTCTTTTACTTCTTTATAGATAGAGGATGCACTAGCATTTGCAATGGCTCAGCAACGATGGCCGAATAGATGTGCGGGGAACGTCGGTTAGTTTCTAACGACAGTTCTACTTGTTCAATGCTATTTTTCCATTATTTATAAATACCTTGCTTCTTAAGTCATACTCCCTTGGTTCTGTAATTGTAGCTCTACTTCCCCTACACTAAGTTCTTAGCATAAACTCCATCGACAAGTAAACCGGATATTGAAACCATATAAAACCAATTTTAAATATTTCATTACCGCGTATGTCATCAGTTAGAAATCACTAGTCCATGTAAATTAGAGTGCATCGGTTGTAGCTTGCACAATGAAGTGATAAACTTGCAATTGGAATGGCATAAGTTGTAGATAAGAATGTGAGAACAACTGCTTTCATTTCCGCGTAACACTCTTTGAGCAGCGTAGTGTTTGTTAAATGCTATTTTGGTGAGACCTGAACTGCTTCTTTCGTGTTTGATTTCTTTCTTTTTTTGGGCATGATAGTTGATGAAACAAAGCTACCGATAAAAGGGCAGCATATATGGGAACCATATGGTAAGTTTATAACATATTGAATCGTTTTTTTTTTTTCTTCATCTGAATAACCAACTGGGTTATCCTGATATATTTTTTAAATGTTTTTCTTTTTTAGAATTGAGTAAACAGGAGTGTGATGATGTGCTATTTAAGCAGGCAAGTTTAACTCTTATAGTTCAAATTTTTTAGGTGGGCTTTTTTTCACTGTAATTTGTCTAAGTTTTGTTTTGTAAGCATTCTTGTTTTGGGTTTTCGTTTAAAATTTTGGTCTCTTTGAACGACATATATTAACCGATCAACAGTCCACATAGCAACTAATTCAAAGAAAAAAACCCTCCATCATGTGTGAAATTGACCATGACCATCATCACTACTAGCCATCACTAGTAAGGGGTTAAAACAAGCTATTTCTAATACTGGCCGGGTTGGTTTGACCTGCATCATTGGTTTCGTTTTCTTTTCTTTCTTAAATTCTTCAGTTGAATAATTTTCAAAATATGATTTTGAAAGCCTTTCTTATTATATTGTTGGGATCAATTTAAGTAATTTAGGAGATTATAAGCATTATATAAAACTTTGGGTCACTTCGGCCCGTTTGACCCATTAGATGTCAAATATAAGCCACCTCCTATTTAAAGTACCTATTTGGCCATCATTTGTTTTTTGGATCAACCAAAGTCTGATTCATTACACCCGACAAACCAGAGAAACATGACAGCTAGAATTTAGAAACGAAAAACTTGCAAACAGTGTCATGTGAATGTGATGGGAGTACAAATTACTAAAGAGATGACGGTAGTATTGCAGGCTTGGCTCATATACTTGTGGAGAAGGGTTAAGATTCATGGGTTAGAACCAGATATTGTAGACGAGCGACTGGAGTTCTGGATCAACCAAGGTCATCCACCCACGTCACATGATGCAGTTAATGGTATCCCCCCTCCTTACATATAATTTTTTTTCGTGACCAGGGTACTTATACATGCACAAACACGTGTGGAATTTTTATGGGACTAATCTTAAATGTAATAATTTTCTCGCTCGTTGCAGTTGAACGTGGTCTTGTTGAGCTTAGAAAGTTGGCAATTGAAGGGCAGCTATGGCAGGCATCTCGAAAGTTGGTTGACCCCGATTCTGAGCATAAATGGCAAATGCACATTAATTTTTAACATTCGTTACAAATTTTACCTGATTCTTTTTTCCATTAGGCCTCTTTGCAATTTTGAAGACTTTTCTACATGTAATTATTCTGTCTATATGAGAAGTACGATGTTTGACTTTAAAAAACATAAATGACTAGCGTCACATAGCCGTTTCTATAAGTAAACACTCCCATTAAACTCCATACGCAAGCAGAGACTCATTTGACATAAGTTGATAGGTGTTGATCATTGCCACATTTATAAGTAGCGTTCTAGTACACAGCATCAAATGTAAAGACGAGCCTAGCAAATAACATTAAATACACTTGTTTCCCATCCAAAGAGGTCAGGTTTCCGGTGAGCACTTAACGGCGTTTTCTATTTAACCCTTGGAGTGAAAGCTGGCAAAGAAATATCTTTTAACAAGTTACGTTTCAAATATCTAGTTTTTTTTCTCGAGGCTACTCTTTTTTTATGCTAGTATGGTCCAGTCATGTATTCTGATCCAGCATCCCCTTCCCCTTTTGGTCAGGGCCTGTGTTTTGCTCTGGTGTCTGCCTCTTTATCGGCGCGCGATAGTCATTTTTATCTCACTTTTTTAATAACAAATCAGCTTGCATAATTGGTACCTCAATAAAAAAAAGATTTATAAAAATGACAGAGATATGTGCAGGGGAAATCTCATTTAGAACTTTCATTATTTGCATTTGCAATATGCTGACCCTTTGGATGGGTCATTAAATACACTTGTTTCCCATCCAAACTGAGTGTATAGATGAGCCTAACGAATATACACGGTAACAAAAAAGGCACCTTGCATCATACTTTGGTAAATTTCATTTGGATATTTCACGACACGTTACCCAACTTAGTCAAGCACATTAAACATTGTGGTGTAGTCTGTAAAACCACAACTCTTGGTTCTGTATTAGAGTGATCATCAGTGATGCGTAAATTGTCGTTGTCATAAATATGAAGAAAAAAAAAACTGCTAACCCCGACAGGTCCACATTGTAAATATGATATTTCACAAAACTTAATGAATTAACATTAGAACGACTAGACAACCAAATTGGTTTTCCCCTTCAATAAATGGCCTTTAGCTCCTTAGAATCAATCTTCAAAATTATAACTCTACTGATTCAACGCCTTGTGAAAAGCAACCTGCAAAATTTAGAAAAAAACCATAAGTCCCAACACAAGTCACAAATGGGTAAAAATAAACTTTTGTAGCTAAAAGAGGTCAAATGGATTGTTCATGTTAACAAGTTCATAGTTGTCCCAAGTCTAATTTATATGCATGCAACCTCGTAAATCGTTTTTAATCAAAGTGTCTGGCCTAGCCCATTTCAACTTCTACCAGCCAGATAATGACTCGTTTCACCCACGCTCATTTTGCTCTGTTACGCATTCCGTCCTCCTTGATTAAAAAAGGCGTAATGCGCAGGCGCCCGTACACAAAACCCCTTATAAATTACCCATACATAACATTTTTGATCTTATAAATAATTACACATCAAAATACTTGACTTAGATATACTCTCGTCATTGTGAGAGTGTGGTGTGGATTGACCAACAACTGCTAGGATTTGTTACTTATTGATCATTTACTGTTCTTACTAAAAACAATAGCCAATAAAATGTATCTTAAAGAAAAAAGCCCAATTAACAGTTTTCTCCTACAGAAAGACTAATATACACGAGGCGTCAAAAAGCGCTAATGCACACAGCAGCTAAGGTGCCAATAATGCACAAGCGTCACAACGCCTAGCACCTAGGTAACATTTCCGGGACAACATATTGATTACAAATATTAAACATTACTTACAGAAGTTGATGTTTTCAGCAGCTCTCTAATCGCCATGGTTGCATAACAAGATGCTGGAAGTGTAAAGCTCAATTTGAGGGCCAGCTGGTCCGCCAACACACTTGAAGAATCTTTTTCTGGCAGAATTGCATCTCTGTTTGGTGTCGACACATCAATGTCTGTTCTTGAGGTCTCAAACTTTGGCTTGCTAATGAACGAGTTCTTCCCATCATCTCCGTTGACCTTTGTAACGATGTCTAGATCCGTCATCGTCAATGGAATACTTGCATCTCTATACTTCAACAACTCCCTGGAATAAGGGAAGGTTCATTTTAAGCTATTAGTCAGGTAGGGAAATAGGTGGGTTGAATAACATATCAAAACAAGTAACTTTGGTTCAGGTCAGGTTGACCTGAAACACTTTCGGTAAAGTTAATTATAAACTTATTGTGTTAAAATAATATGGAAATTAGATTATAATAATACAAATAATCAATCTACATATTTGCGTGAAGGAATGTACAGTAGAAAAAGTTGTATGAATTAAATATACCCTTTCAGAGATTCCAAACCATTCGACATATTTAGATTGTTCCCTTTTTATCTAAAACATTATATTTGCCCCATTTAACCATCAGGGAAAAAACATAACCCAAATCGACCCATTCACCATTCATAAACGAATGGGTCAAAATAATCACCTCTGATCCGGGCTGCTGCTTAAAGCAGCCACCTAGGTTTCTAAAGCATCCCTCACCGGTTTGATTAGCAACTAATCTTGGATCAGGTACGTTTAGAAAAATCAACTTGGAGGAATTAATTATGATTCTTTTTGAGTACTCGTACAAAAGAAAAATTAATAAATCATTCAGAAAAGTAATCGTTTTAGAAGAATTAAGTAATTAACATTTCAAATCTCGCATGTATACATGATCTAGTAATTACACTATATAAGCTTTTATTTAATTGGTTTTTAGGCGATTAAGTGCTAGGTAATTTCAAACATCTAGAAAACCGAACTAAGCAGAAAGAAGAAAAGAAGACATAAGTTACCATTCAAAATCCTTTGCCTTTCCAAATACTCGCCGATAAGCTCCTGTCATGCTAGTTAGCGAGAACTCCCTACATAATTTAACAGCATTTACTACACAAATTATAACAATGCTTATTTGAAGCCACAAATTAAATAAGAAAAAGAAAATGCATATCCATCAAAATCCATATCCAAATGATGGACCACTATATGGTGGGATATAGTTACGCTCCACTGAATCCAAAAGTACCGGATATCTCAATTCTTTCCATATGACAATTATATACTCTTGATTACCATTGGAAAAGCTAAGGAGACAGAATTACTTATTTGTCCAGAGAATGTTTAAAACAATACATAGAACATAGATCCATTGTTCACAGAACATGTTTTTATCGAGCGGGAATCATGTAAATAGATATAACATATTTGAATCTGATTCAAATTCATATCCAATCTGTTTAGACCCCAAGTCAAATGATACTAATTCATATGGCGAGATGGATGAAATACAAAGTATTTTTGAGAAAAGAATAAAAATGAAGCAGTATCACTCACTTGACTTTATGCATACTCTCTGTTAAGTTTACACCATCCTGTCATTGAAAAAACAAAACATTCATGAAGTATATCAGACTTTTAGTAACAAATGAATGTGAAGATAGAGTGCATAATGGATTTACAGGTTAAGACATGAAAGCCCTTTAATACACATCCACACATCTTTTCTAGAATACTGAACCTGATAGTCATTGGTTAAAAAAAATTATCCTTTGTAACTAATTTCTCCAAATCAATTTTCTTCTCTAAATTTTCTTACAAAGTAAATTTATTTAGTAGTCGAACTTTTATTTACTTGTTTATTTCTCTCTAATTTTATATATTTCTATCTCTGATGTCATATCCATCAAAAGTTCTATGTAATTTAACAAATATTTGTAAGTGTCAAGTAAAACAGTATACGCATGCGTTAACAAGTTATATGATACTACAAAATACCAATATCCTATTAATATATATATATATATATATATATATATATATATATATATATATATATGTGTGTATATATATATATATATAGGGTGGGGTTCGGGTAAGAATGGGCCTTAACATACAAACGGTAAGAACCAATTGTGGCCGTCCGATTAAATATTTTAAATCATACCTCGCGGTGGCATTTAAGTAAATAAAAGGAACTTATGGTGTAAATGGTTTTCTTTTAAAACAACTTATATTCACCTAATTGTTCCACGAATTCATCAAAATCAAAATGAAAAATCCTAGAAAAAATTCATGAGGAACATCGATTAATATTAATTTCAAATTTAGTAAGTGAAACATCGATCAATACAGTTTATATTCCTTATTTTGGTTATTTATTTGATAATTTTTACAATAATTTTGTGTACAGATCTGAGCAAAAACACACAAAACCTGGAATTGGTCGATGAAGAAACAACCTCATCCGATAAAATGCTTTCAATTACTGAAAGTGAATCTACACTCGAAATGAACCCAGAATGTAATGTTTTATTTCAATTCTTTTAATCTTCATTATTAATTAGAATTTTTGTTATAATCTTAATTAATTAGATGCATATTGAACTTAATGAATTAGATGCAAATTGAACTTAATGAATTAGATGCAAATTGAACTTAATGAATTAGATGCATATTGAACTTATTTATTGAATTTGATGCATATTTGAACTTATTTGTTAATTTAGATGCATTTTTGAACTTAATGAATTTTTGTTATAATCTTAATGAATTACATGCATATTGATTTTAATGAATTAGATGCATTTTGAAAAGATAGTAGTGTAGATGTAGTTGGCATATAGATGTATTTTTGAACTTAATAAATTAGATGCATATTGAAATAGTAGTGTCTATTTTGTTGGCAGAAGTTTCTTTATCAAAAATAATGAATAAAGAAACTTCTGCGAACAAAATAGACATTACTATTTCAATATGCATCTAATTTATTAAGTTAAAAAATACATCTATATGCCAACTACATCTACACTACTATTTTTTCAAAATGCATCTAATTCATTAAAATCAATATGCATGTAATTCATTAAGATTATAACAAAAATTCATTAAGTTCAAATATGCATCTAATCATTAAGTTCAAATATGCATCTAATTCAACAAATAAGTTCAAATATGCATCAAATTCAATAAATAAGTTCAATATGCATCTAATTCATTAAGTTCAATATGCATCTAATTCATTAAGTTCAATTTGCATCTAATTCATTAAGTTCAATATGCATCTAATTAATTAAGATTATAACAAAAATTCTAATTAATAATGAAGATTAAAAAAATTGAAATAAAACATTACATTCTGGGTTCATTTCGAGTGTAGATTCACTTTCAGTAATTGAAAGCATTTTATCGGATGAGGTTGTTTCTTCATCGACCAATTCCAGGTTTTGTGTGTTTTTGCTTAGATCTGTACACAAAACTATTGTAAAAATTATCAAATAAATAACAAAAATTAAGGAATATAAACTGTATTGATCGATGTTTCACTTACTAAATTTGAAATTAATATTAATCGATGTTCCTCCTGAATTCTGAATTTTTTCTAGGGTTTTTAGGATTTTTCATTTTGATTTTGATGAATTCATAGAACAATTAGGTGAATATAAGATGTTTTAAAAGAAAACCAATTACACCGTAAGTTCCTTTTATTTACTTAAATGCCACCGCGAGGTATGATTTAAAATATTTAATCGGACGACCACAATTGGTTCTTACCGTTTGTATGTTAAGGCCCATTCTTACCCGAACCCCACCCTCTATATATATATATATATATATATATATATATATATATATATATATATATATATATATATATATATATATATATATATTGAACAATACGAAAAGAGTCAAATAGAGACAAACACTACAAAAACAAAACAGCACACCTTGTCAGCCAAATTTTGATAGTATTGATTGATGTCATTATGTGGATAGACTACCCTTGAACTGCAACATAAAAATGTGAAAAGAGAAAGTTAAACCAAATTCCACATCCCAAAAGTTTATGGAACAGGAAGTAAAGTTTTTAGCTCCTCCTTACCCGGGCAAAGGAAGGACAACATCATTAACTGTATAATGCCCGGAAACAATGTCTTCGTTATTAACAACCTGTAAACAAGGAATGAAGATTATTGTAAGCTGCACATACAGAAGGATTAAACAGAGCCTTAATACAAATTTTAGTATTGTTGAACTGAGCTTAGACAGACACAACAAAATCAGCCAAGATACTCTAACACGACAATAGCATTTTAACGATTGTAGTGAAAGTTTAGATAGTTCCACAGCTATGAGTGACTTTTTTTAACTATTATCGACTGCCATGTATAATTTCCATATAAACCAGACAGTTCCCCATATTAGACACTTACATGTGTAAAGTTGTTCAAAAATCAACTTATTGTCGGAATTTTCACTTCACTGGAAAATAATTTTTGAACTTTGATTTAATGACATACTATAAAAAAAAAGAACATAATGTTCCCTGACCTTAACTGAAATAGAACTTCCTTCAGATGCATGTGCATCAGCCTCATCTAAATGGTTATTCTCAGATGAATCATTGCACTCAGTTTCTTCATATACAGTATCGGGGATTTCCTTGACTGCAATAGAACTTTCATCGTTGCAGTAGACCAAATCCCCTAACACTACTTGATCGCTCCCTATACATAGAAGGATTAGTAAATTATCCAAATAAAAAATTACATGTACAATGGGGAGTATAACTTGAACTATAACAATGTTTTTAAACCAACCATACCATATTTTTGTACTCTCATGCTAGCAGCATGGTTCCACAGATAGCTTTGGTAACTGTGCACATACCTGAAAAAAAAACAAATTGCTTTAAGTAGTTACAAACTTTCTACTTTCTTTAAAATGAAATCAACATCGAGCATATTTGTCCATTAATCCCGTTGTTAACTATGACTAAAACAATTTCCTACTCTAAGTACTATAAAACATACGAAAGTAAAATCATGTTCTGAGAAGTAGGTTCAAAATAATCCCCTAAAAGCCAACTTCAAATTGTAGTTGGCATATTGATATTAGAATATTACCATCCACAATATTGATATTGGAATCCCTAACATTTAGCAAGATAAAAATGATTATTCACCATAAATAGTTTTAATTATTTTTTTTCAAATGCATGTAAATTGAAAATAAAAAATAAAAAATAAAAAATGAGTTGATTTGACGGAAAAGTCGTTTCAACTTGGAGGTCTTTTGGTTGAAACCAAATAAATTATTTTTTCAAGAGTCCCAGACATAGCAAAAGAGTGTTTCTAAATTTGTTACTCCACTGTCAATTTAGCTAAATTAGTGTTTCTAAATTTATTTAATTTCTAACTGTTTACAAACGCTAATTAAATATCATATATATTACAAATTTCTGGTTTAATTTGACATTCAAATGTTGAATCCCGCCGCAACACGCCGGCTAAAAAACAATAGTAAATGGCGTCATTCATTATTAAACCTTCTGAATATTAGTATAAATAAATAAATTTTCATTTTAATTTTGAGAAAAAATATAATACTTACATCATTCTAAGGGTCCTAGGTACAGCCTTCAGAGCTTGCAAGTAGTTCCCTGGATACTTTTTCAAACACTGCAGCTGAATATATGTTCAATACATGATTTAGGTACAAATTCCTGAAAAAATATGAAACTACACTAGCCAAACAACATTAATCATCTGGTAAAAAATCAAGAAGAAAGAACAGAAACTTTATAAGTGAAAATCAAAAGAAAAAAATAAATCTAGAATGCTTAGAAATCCTGATTCTCTTTCCATTATAGTTTCTTTTCTTTAAGAAAATCAACTGCATAGCTACGGCCTATGCCAGTATGCCTTTGCATCATATTTAAGTTCGTTGATACTCATTTTAACTTTTTCATGTAATAGGTGGGCGATACGGATTTTAAACTGATATACTGTGAGGCGGCTCATCTATTTTAAACAGTAGAAGATCCAAAGGCTAATTCCAAATATTCATGATCTGGACGTGAATGAGTAAAATTACTTGGAAAGGAACTCAACAAGAAAAATAAGAATGAAAAGGTGTTCAACTTACTATGGCCTTTTCAGCTACCAGAAAGCGAGGTAACTGTCTCAAGGTCCCGTCTATGTCCTCGCTTTCTTTATAATATTCTCGTATCCTCCTTATGTCATCCTTTTGTGTCAAAAAATTGAGATTAAAGAAAACCAATATCATGATGTTTCTTTCTCAAATGATTGAAATAAATAAATTCAGTGGTCCAAAACCAAAAGGATATCACCATCCCTCGGATCAAGAATCATGTTCACTGCTTCTTTCCATTCGCCTTTAAGTAGTTTAGCACCAATAAGGTGAGTAGGGACAGATCCACTCCCAAATCGCTGTTTCAGAATCCATACATTCGATTATCTTTTTTCTAAAATAGACACAATGAAGAAAAAAATAAAGAAGAAACACTTAACTGTAGAGTTCAGGCATATATCTATCAGATTGTAAAGACATTAAAAGAAATTTAAAAGAGAGGTAATTTTAGTGATGAGCTGGACATACCTGCATTCCAAAATAATTTATAAATCCACGTTTTCCCAAGGCATCTGCTGCTGCTTTTACGGTATCCTCGGAATCTGCAACAACCCCCCTACAGAAACTCATACAAGCTGAATAAGATGTAAAAAAAAGGAGATCATGAAACAAAATACATTGCGAATGTTAAGCGCCAAAGCCTAACAGACATAACTACATTTATTTATAGTGAATTAATTGCCTAAAAGGAAATTTTAATTCAACTATGATAAACGAAATTTAGGCAATCATATGCTCAAACCTTAGTGTGATTGTGAATCGATTTCCATGGAGCTGACCAAGAAGAAGCCCTTCATTGACATAACTACATGCAACATAGTGACAACATCTAGCATCAATATTTTACATTGTTACTGTAAAAACTAGTGAAAGCTGGTGTGAAGAGTTTTCATATATGTGCACTTACCAAAAATTACCAACTTTAATCCCAATTAATCTTTTGTTTAAACTAGCCACTTTATCTGCACGCTGCTTAAATACAGTGACCTGAGATGTGCAATATGCCCAAAATGTCAGATATCATAATAATGTTGATCAACGAGTACTTGAATAAATATTATTGTGTGGGCTTGAATACTTTAACATCTTTTCGTTTGAATATTATCTATTTGTGACGCACCCAAATTACAAGCTATCAATTCATTTTATATTTTTGAATGCTAAGGCAGGTCTAGGGGATCATATGCATATGGGAAACATTTGAACAAAAAGGGAAAGAGCAAAAGTAAGTTTAGACTATATAAGTGTTTTGCAAATTTAAAGTTCATTATTTAGAGGAATTAGATCGAGTTGAGATACAAAAAAAATAGCTCTGTAGTGCCTAATGTGCATACTGAATACTGACCCTTAACCATCACATGTTGAATGTGTGTATGTACGTTAACATGGATGATGCAAAAACGGTACTCAGCAAAAAGAATAGTTACCCTTTGGGTTGTTACAGCACGCTTATCTTTTGTACCAGAAAATCCAAAAGCCCTTGGCTGAAACAATAAAATAAAAAAAATCCAACAGAAAGCCACCCGTATAAAAAGAAGTATACTTATAGTTTTCTCCAACTCTATTGAATCACCCAAAATGATTTGTGAACATTATAGTTTCAAACTAACAACAATTAACCTGAATGCCAAGCATCTTTCCAATCAACCCTAACACCTCTTGTGTATCCTTGTTTTCCTTGCAAATATGAAATCTGTAGATGAATATTGGAAAACATTTACAAATTAAAAGATATATATAAGATGCTTTCTTTATTTGAAAAACAAACAGAAAGCTTCAAATGTAAAGAGAAATCAAATTGTTACGAGACCCGTTCGTGCTCACATACCTAAACATATTTACCATTGCTATTAGTGTACACATTATCTTTCTCCTGTGACCAGTCATGAATTTATGTGTTCTTATCGAAACATAAATCAAATATTCTAAAGAGAACAGAATGCCCATAAATATTACTGATAAGCTCTGAACAGACGGAAAGGTAACAAATTTCACATTTTTTGCAGACCAAACTACAATGCATTTGAGTTCTTATAGCAAAAGTAGTGGACCCTAACTATTCACTTAATATAGTTTTCAGATATAAAGTTCTGCAGACCTAGTAAAGAGAGATGAATGCAAAGCTACTAAGCACGTATCTATTGCTATGTAAATGTATCGTTAAGCATTTCTCATACTAAAATCAGATCTACGGAAGAACTAAGATGACGATAACTAAATGTTATTTTGAAATTTGATAAATTTTAAGTCTCTCTTCATCATTCAACATTGGTGTCGAACTTGGTATAGACAAAAGTAGTTTCAACAATTAGATGTTTAGTTGAAAAGGTTATATAATTGGGTATATATTATCCCGAGTTGTTATGAATTATGATAATCAATCAAAAAATAGTACATTTAATTTCAGGCATCTGGAGTTTGGTTGGTAACTAATTATATCAGTTGTAATGTAGCAACGTAGTTAGGTTTACCTGAGGAACTTTCCAAGATGCTGTGGCCAATGATCTGATCCTCGACTGTCATAAGGGGTTTCATCTCTGCCTTTCCTCTTCTTAGAACCCCGGCCTCTTCCATTATTCTCCCCTGAATTCAATCTCACACGGATGCATTTTGATAAGGGATCAGGCCCATCTACCGTGTCCGTAACCAAGAACTTAAGTCTTTCTTTAAAAAAATTATGCACAGCCTGGAGGATAGAAACTATTATTATACGTACATGGTTATAAACAATATTATGATATTTATAGTTGAAAAAGATATTCATACGGTGCGGTGGAGTTTATCAGAAGACGGAGTAAGAGTAATAGAGTCTGAAGTATTATCATTTTGTATAAAGTCGTAAAGGGAATTAGCATCAGAGTCACCAGCAAGAGCTCGAAAGGATTCGATAACGTTATCATCCGATGCGTTTGGTTCGGGTGGTTCGATATTCGGAGGGGGGCCCTCTGTTGGGGGATGTAAGGAGGTCAAATGAACAACATTTCCATCCAAATCAACTTCATTGACTACAAAATCAGAATACCTTTGCTTGAGGATTCCTCGGAAACCAGGGAGAGGAGAGATATAGCAGGAGATGCCTACGTCGGATTCATTGAGTGGGGATGATTTCATGGCTCCTGCTGATTTGCAGTAAAAGTAGGGTTTTGAAATTAAGTAGGGTTTTATCACACAATGGAAACCACCACTATTGTATAGTGTTGTTACCGGTCTCATCTCGTCTTTGCACTTTCTTTATCAACACCAAAACCTACTACTTTTCAAAAACTTACATAAGGATTCAAACTATAAATTTATTTTTATTTTGAATTTCCTATTCGATTTAGAGTTTTTGTTTCTTAATTTCTTTTAACTCTTTCGACTCATTAAACTTATATTGTGTCATGTATGGTAAAGAAAGACATACTAGTGGTTGTAAATTATGATGAATCTATCATATGAATAGAGTGTTATGTTCTATAAATCAATATATAGTCAATTTAAAATCATAAAAATACAAATGCTAATAAAATGTTTAGCATTAATACCAACTATTACCGTTTTATATTTCATCCATATTTAAGGAATCGGCTATTATTTACATCTTTGAGTATATTACAATAAGCATCCTAAAAACATTATTAACTACATTGTTAGTCCTATTAATAATCTTATAATTTTTCACTTGTAATACTGTTTCAAGAAATAATATTCAAAAATTACTAAAAAATTGATCTTCTGATATCGCTCATTTATACGAGTATTTCATAGCGATATTTGTTATGTTTAGAGTCCAAAACGTAATGGATAGGCCCCGTATTGCTTATATTTTGTGTAAAGTTTGTTTTATAGGTTTTGAGTTATGTTTGGAGTCAAAGGAGGCAAGTTGGGACCAAAAGATGCAAAGAAAGATAAGGCGGGGAACAAAACGTCTAGTTGCCTTGGCCATTTCTACTAGCTGCCCCGCAACTGCTTGACAAGAGATTTGTGGAGCGTACTGAAGACGACTTGCGGCGCAACAGACATGAGTTGTGGCGCAAGTGAACAACGTGCTGGCTCAAGACATTTATTTCACTTGCGGCGCAAGAAAGGGACTTGCGGCGCAAGAGAGGTGCTGGCAGTTATAATTCTGTTTCTTTAATGCTAATTATGTGGGAACCCAAGAGTTAGTAGGCTACTACATAGGGACGATTTTCTGGACAGAAACACTATCATCATCACTCATATTTTCAGTGCATAATCATCAATTAGCAAGGAGAATCAAAGGAATTATCATAATCGTAATTTCAAGTTTGAACAATCGTTACTTTAATTTCTACTTTGTTATTTTAGAGATACTTGGAACCTATTTTCCAGATTTTGGTATTGAACTTTTATCTATTTCACATTTGCAATTGAATTATGTCTTTTACATATTTGATTGGCTTTGTTACAATTATGAGTAGCTAATTTCTTTAAACGTTTGCTTGGATTTGTGATCGTTTATGTGTTAGATTTTGGGTGTGAAATTAGAATGATGTGTAGAGGTTAATCGGGGATCCGTTTGGGTTAATATCTTAATTATCTTGTTAAAATTGTTTATACTCTTGTTTGGTAATCTAAAAACGGGTATTCGAAAGGAATCCGTAATTTTTACTAAAATAGGAACGAATTAATCGGCCGGTCTTTAGTTGATTATAAGTTTATGATATTCGAAAGGAATCATTAACAACGATTTGAACAAGTAGGTATTAACACGAACGCTAGCTACTAAATTAAGAGAAATCGGTTTAGGAGTTAGTAAGCTATTCGAAAGGAAGCTTATAGGTTAATTCTCACATATCGGCTTGAAACTTTATGCACAATTACTTGAGGTGTTAACGGTATTCGAAAGGAATCGTTGCATGGTTAGGTAATTGGAGAATCCAGTTTTCGAAAGGAACTTAGGATTTTACATTAGAAGTTTATCAACATTTTCACACTTAAGAGATAACACATATTCGTAAATGGTCCAAGAAAGCGTCTTTTTATCCATATTTGAATTCAAGAATATTTTCATTGTTAGTATAACCAAGTCTTCTTAAGACTAAAACCCACTTGTTACTTGTTACGTGTTATTATAAAACTAAAACTTTCAATTATAAATAGTCCATGTGTTCGAACCCGATATTTGCCAATACTATTTTACAACTGACAAGGGTACATTGCCCGTGTAGTAATCTAGTAAAGGTTTATTTTCGGAAAACTAGATTTTTCACATCAAGTTTTTGGCGCCGCTGCCGGGGACTTGATTTAGTTGAAGTTTTTAGTTTTTGTTTGATTACTTGTTGAATATTTTTCACAGGTAGTTTGTTTGTTTTGTTGTGATTTTCAGGGTTATTGATTGTGGATGTACACGAGGTCCCAAGGGAAACAAGTGCATAGTCCTCTTTCGGATCCGGAAAAACTTTTGAGGAAACGAGGTTTAGGAGCAGCAGCTTCAGTAGTCTATAGTGAAAACGATTCTTCCGAGGAGGAAGTTGAAGTTGTTTTTGAAGAAAAGATGGAGGACGGAGAAGATCGACCTATAGTGGAAAACAACCCACCCAATCCTTTTGACATACCGATGATCAATAGGCACCGAATAGTACCGCAAACGAATGGGTCGGCTATTGTAGCACCGGACTTGGGGGCTGACTTTTCCGTTAAAGGTCATCACCTCAAGATGATTCAAGATAGCACTTTTGACGGGCATTTCAAGTCCGACCCACACAAGCATGTAGCGCATTTCATGGAGACATGCAAAATGTTTCGATATGGAGCGGGTCAAGAGGAAAGTGTGATGTTAAGCTTATTTCCATCGTCTCTCACGGGAGAGGCGAAAACATGGTTTAATGAGTTGGAACCGGGAACAATTGAAAGTTGGGAAGCAATGAGAGAGATTTTTGTGACGAGATTCTTCCCACCCATTTTGCGTAGGAAGCTTTTGAACCAAATCCGTTCTTTTCAGCAATGGGACAACGAAACAATAACAGATGCATGGATTAGACTTAAGGAATTGTTGAGGAATTGCCATGGACACGATTTGGATCGTGATGAAGTGATTGACATCTTTTACTATAGTTTGGATAGTCGTTCTCAACACGACTTGGATCTAGCGGGTGGTGGTAGTTTCTTATATAAGTCACCAAATGAGGCTCACCGAATGATGGAAGATCAAGTTCAAGCTCGAATTGCTAGGGACCGGGTTACTAGGAATAGAAGAGTAAGGGGAATGGTAAACCAAGTCGAAGAAGGAGGTAGTAGTAGTAGCAACAAGGAAGTTGTTAATGAGATTAAGTCCTTGGGTGATGAAATGAAAAATAGAATGGGGCGTTTGGATAAGGATGTCCACTTAGTGAAAAATGGTTGCGGGAAATGTGGAGGACCTCACTATACGGATGATTGTGAGCCGAAAACCGAAGAAGCAAACTATGCCAACTACGGGTACCAAAACCGAGGAAATAGTGGGTATGGAAATCAGAATCGAGGCAATCGAAATGAGGCACGTTTTCAATCCAACCAATCTAAACCAAGAGAGGGAACCGAGGAACCAAGCTTCACAGAAATGATGAAAGATTTTGTGCACTCCCAAAAAGCGACAAACGATTTGTTAGCAAACTCAATGAGGGGATTTACCGATAAATGGGAGCAAAATCAAAGGAACACTCAAGCCAATATGCAAGACTTAGAACGGAAATTCGAAAGGCTAAGTGAGAAGTTTTCAAACCGACCAATGGGTCAAATGCCTAGTTCAACCCAACCAAATCCGAGACAAAACCAAAACAATAATGGCGGATCATCAAGTCAAGGGTCGAAATACGTACACCCTAACAATCGGTATGAGCATGTAAACGTTGTTGAGACTAGGTCTGGGCCTAAGTATGGGGGGAGCCGAGAAACAGTGCTGAACAAGGAGAAAGCGGAAAAATCAGCTGAAAACGCCTTGTTGCGCCGCAACAAGGACCAATTGCGCCGCAACACGTCTTCAGTAGCTGACCCAATTGTTGACGACCATCCAGTTGCGCCGCAGCAGGTCCTACTTGCGCCGCAACAAGGGCAGATGCAGAACAATGAACCCATCGACAGTGATTCGGACGACGAAGAAGAAATAAAGATGGAGTCGAAGCCCGGGAAGGAACCAATGGTTCCTAACAAAGAAAGGGAGCTGGAAATTGAAGTGAAGGGACCTTATAAGCCACATATCCCATATCCACATCGGCTTCGAAAGGAAAAGAAAAAGGAGCAATACGGGAAGTTCATTGAATTAATGAAAACTGTTAAGATTAATGTTCCTTTAGTTGATCTTATTGCAGGTATGCCTAATTATGTCAAATTCATGAAGGAGCTAGTGAGCGGGAAACGTGATTACATGGAGAAAATTACCGCATTCCTAAATGCCGAATGCTTGGCTATTGTGAAGAGGTCTATTCCACCAAAGCTTGAAGACCCAGGAAGTTTTTTGTTAACTTGCACGTTTAATCATAATCTTACTTTTAGTGCATTAGCAGATTTAGGGGCGAGCATTAATTTAATGCCCAACTCTATTTATACTAAACTTTCTTCGGGTGCTTTAACACCAACACGTATGAGCATAAGATTGGCCGATCGATCTTATCAATATCCATTGGGTATTGCCGAAAACATGCTCATACGGGTTGGAGAATTTTTATATCCCGTAGACTTTGTGATTCTCGAGATGGAGGAGGATGAAAAAGTTCCTCTCATCTTGGGTAGACCATTTTTAAATACCGCAGATGTTATCATCCGGGTAAGGGATACTGAAATTTCTTTGGGTTTGGGTGATGAAAGGGCAACATTTTCTCTAAATCAAGCTATGAAACATTCTTATTCTACTGACGAGTCTTGTTTTAGAATTGATGTGATAGATGAAGCGGACTATGATCTCGATTGGGAAGGCATTTTGGAAGAAGAAGCGGAGATGGAAATGTTGAATGCCATTGGGAAAGAAGAGGAGAATGAAGAGCAAAGCTCAAGTGAAGTGAAGGAGCTAGTAATTAACGAAGGGGCGAGGATCAAAACTTCCATTGAAGACCCCCCGAAGGACTTGGAGCTTAAACAATTACCTGAACATCTGGAGTATGCATTTTTAGATGGCAATTCTAGTCTCCCGATTATTATCTCGTCTTCACTTTTGGAAGACGAGAAGGTTAAATTACTAACGGTCCTAAAAATCCATAAAAAGGCTTTCGCTTGGCGCATTTTGGATATTCCGGGTATAATTTTAGATTTTTATAAACATAAAATTAACTTTTTGGATGATGTAAAACCCGTTGTCCAACGACAACGGAGACTTAACCCGAATATGCAAGATGTGGTCAAGAAGGAAATTGTTAAGCTCTTGGATGCAGGTATTATTTACCCGATAGCGGATAACCCTTGGGTTAGTCCGGTCCATTGTGTACCTAAGAAAGGGGGAATGACCGTTGTGCTTAATGAGAAGAACGAGTTGGTGCCTACGAGAACGGTAACGGGATGGAGAGTATGTATTGACTATAGGCGGTTGAATGAGGCGACACGAAAGGATCATTTTCCCTTGCCGTTTATGGATCAAATGATCGAGAGGTTGGCCGAGAATGAGTTCTATTGTTTTCTCGATGGTTTCTCGGGGTATTTTCAAATTCCAATTGATCCCGAGAACCAAGAGAAAACAACTTTTACTTGTCTGTTCGGTACTTTTGCTTATAGGAGGATGCCGTTTGGGTTGTGTAATGCACCGGGTACGTTTCAAAGGTGCATGATGGCGATTTTTCAGAATATGGTCGAGAATTCCATGGAAGTTTTTATGGACGATTTCTCGGTTTATGGGAGTTCTTTTGATGGATGTTTAGAGAGTTTGGATAGGATGTTGGCACGGTGTGAAGAAACTAATTTGGTGCTAAATTGGGAAAATGCCATTTTATGGTAAAGGAAGGAATCGTGTTGGGGCATAAGATTTCTAAAGCGGGAATTGAGGTGGATAGAGCGAAAATTGAAGTGATAGCAAAGTTACCACCTCCGACGAACGAGAAAGCGGTTAGAAGTTTCCTAGGACACGCGGGGTTTTATAGGCGATTCATTAAGGATTTTTCAAAGATAACTAGGCCTATGACTCGCTTGTTAGAGAAGGATACAAAGTTTGAATTTTCGGAGGATTGTGTGAAGGCTTTTGAGTTATTGAAGGAACGGTTGACAAACACACCAATCTTAGTGTCACCGAATTGGGATTTGCCGTTTGAACTTATGTGTGACGCGAGTAACTTTGCGGTAGGGGCTGTTTTGGGACAAAGAATTGACCAACATTTTCGGCCTATTTACTTCGCAAGCAAAACTCTCAATGAAGCTCAGCAAAACTACACTACTACCAAGAAGGAGCTATTAGCGGTAGTGTTTGCCTTCGATAAGTTTCGGTCATATTTGGTGCTTAGTAAAACGGTGGTATTCACGGATCATTCGGCACTGAAATTTTTGTTCTCCAAGCTAGATGCTAAGCCGAGATTGATTAGGTGGATATTATTATTGCAAGAGTTTGATGTGGAGATCCAAGATAAGAGGGGACGAGAGAATGTGGCGGCGGATCATTTGAGCCGTTTGGAAAATCCTAGTCTTGGGGCTTTAAATGAAGAGGATATTCGAGACAGTTTTCCGGATGAACGGTTGGCAGTTGTTGGAAAGGTATTTGGTGAACGGAGTCCTTGGTATGCCGACATAGCTAACTATTTAGCGGGTGGAGTTGTTAGTAGAGAAGCTCACTTATCAACAACGGGAAGAAGCTATTTCGGATGCAAAGTATATTTTTGGGAGGAGCCGTTTTTTGTTTAGTGATGTGTGCCGATGGTATGGGAGAGGAGGTGTGTTTATGGAGCCGACACTAGGAGAATACTTGATGAATGTCACCATGGCCCAACTGGGGGGGGGGGGGGGGGGGGGGGCATGATGGTACACATCGGTGGACGGGGAAGAAGGTTTTTTTGGACGCGGGTTTTTATTGGCCCTACCAGTTTCGGCAGGTACGGTTACAAGACGAGACGAGATGCCGCAGCAAAGCATCCAAGTATGCGAGGTTTTCGACATTTGGGGTATCGATTTCATGGGGCCGTTTAAACCATCGAATAGGAATGTCTACATATTGGTGGCGGTGGATTACGTGTCCAAATGGGTCGAGGCAAAAGCTCTACCCACTAATAATGCTAACATGGTTATTGACTTTTTGCGAAGTTTATTTTGTAGGTTTGGCATGCCAAAGGCTTTGATTAGTGATCGGGGAACTCATTTTGCTAATTCCCAAATGGAGAAAGTGTTGAAGAGATACGGGGTACAACACACCGGTTTTCGACTTCCTACCACCCCCAAACAAGTGGGCAAGTCGAAAACACTAATCGGGCGATTAAGCGTATTTTAGAGAAGACGGTTCACAACAACCCGTCATTGTGGTCAAAGAAATTAGACGAAGCATTGTGGGCATTTAGGACCGCTTACAAAACCCCGATTGGCACCACTCCGTTCAAAATGCTATATGGGAAAACTTGTCACTTGCCCATGGAGATAGAACACAAGGCGTATTGGGCGCTTAAGGAATGTAGCACTTATTTGATAGCAAGTGGTGAGACCCGGTTTTTGCAACTCCACGAGTTAGACGAATTGAGATGGAATGCTTATGAGAACTCCGCTCTTTACAAGGCGAGAACCAAAATGGTTCATGATTTGAAAATCCGGCGAAAAGAGTTTAAGGAGGGGGACAAAGTGCTTTTGTTCCAATCAAAGTACAAGTTCAAAGCACCTAAGTTGAAATCAAAGTGGACGGGTCCTTATTTGGTGAAACGGGTCTTTTCGGGTGGCTATGTGGAATTAGAAACGGATGATGGCGGATCATTTATCGTTAATGGTCAAAGAGTCAAAATCTATCGTGAGGAGGACGAGGAAAACGGAATGCATATGGAGGATGGGTTCCACCCGTTCTAAGTTCTAGGCACAACGAGGAGTCAAGCTAATGACTCGAGGAAAAAACGAGCACTTTCGGATTAAACCCCGGTTTGTTGTATCAATTTTCTTTTATTTTGATTTTTCTTACTGTTTTAGTTGTTTAACGTAAATTAGGAGTAAGCTAGTTCAAGTGTTTAAGTAATTTAGGAGTAAAAAACGAAAAAAATGTTGTAGCACTCTTCTTGCGGCGCAAGAGGGGTGTCTTGCGCCGCAAGACAACTTCAGTAGCGGCGAGCAATTTTGTGTCAACCATTTGCGCCGCGGAACTGGCTATTTGCGCCGCAAGTAGTTCAGGTGCAATAAAAAAAAAAACTAAAAAAACTAAAAAATATTTCTTTTACTTAAAACCCTTAACACCGAAAAACACACTTCTCACATCTCCTAGCGCCGCAAACACACACTCAAGTAGCAAGGAATTTCGATTCGTTCTAATCTTTTCTCAATTCGAATCAATTAAGTCATGGGAAGATCGGTATGTGTGCTTATTACGTTTAATTTCTTAATTTTAGTTTAATTAGGGTTCTTGAATTGCAATTGATTTGGGGGAAAATGTTAGGTTCGATTTCTTTAGTCTTAAATTAGTTAATTAGGTTAAGTAACACTGTGATTTCGTTTAGCTTTAGTGATTTTAGTATCTAGATTATTTCGTGTCGGGTTTACACTTGTCGTTGCAGAACCAAACGAAAAAGCTCTTCTTGTGCCGCAAGAAGAACCACGAGCGGCGCAAGAAGGGCACAGACCTGACATTTTATAAAAAGAAAAAATAAAAAAAAAATAAAAAAAAAAAAGAAAAAAGAAAAATTCTTTTGTTTTGTTTCTTTTAGACTAATAGTTTGCGGTGTGTTTTGTTGGTGTTGTTGTATTATTTTGTAGGGTAAACGCCAAGCAGTGGAGGCGCCGGAAGTGGAAGAAACATCCACGGTTCATCGAGTAGCAAGACCACCTGTTCCATCCGCTGCATCAATGGTGATGCGACCTGAGACACATCCTTGGCTCAAGTGGCAAGGATGCACTTCTAATGAGAAAATCCGGTTTAACATCAACTTGGCAGTACTTCAAGACAAAGCGGTTCACCCCGCGAAGTTTTTTGGAATGGGGTATGCTCGAGACTTTGGGGATAACTGAGGAATTGAATTCTTACCTTATGACACGGTTCGTCAGAGAGACTGGAGCCCCACCTTTTGAGGTGGAAGTGTGG
Organism: Senecio squalidus; assembly: GCA_910822075.1. NCBI lineage: Eukaryota > Viridiplantae > Streptophyta > Magnoliopsida > Asterales > Asteraceae > Senecio > Senecio squalidus. The sequence goes on along the minus strand of CAJVGC010000065.1, from coordinate 28,681,873 downwards.
AAGAAGGGGTTCAGTGTACGAGAGAGCAGTTATAGAGAAATGTGTCTAGAATTCTACTCCAGTTTGACAGTTGACCCGGTACCCTCAAATGGTGATGAAGTTTATGGTGCGAAAATAATTAAGTTCCGGTTGGGGGGGAAATCTCATGAAGTATCCATACCACATTTCGGGTTTTTGGCTGGTTTATTTACCCAAGAGGAATATTTAGACAGGCGTAACATGAGCGGTTACATTGTGAATGGAAGTTGGAACTGGAATGTTATCAGGAATAGAAAAAATGATGTGTGGTTTGACTTATCCGGACTGAGGCCTCACGCCACCACCAATAAAGCGAACAGTATCACGAACCCGATGTTGAGAGTGCTTGAAAAGGCAATCTCAAACTCATTTTTGCAACGCTATCAACATCAGGACAAGGTTTATATTGATGATCTTTGGATTTTGTATTTCTTTGATAAGAGGGACCCGACACAATATGTGAATGCACCGTGGGCATTAGCGGAGTATATGAATGAGAAAGGGTCCGGAAGACAGTCAGTGGGGCCAATGGTTTGTGGGCATTTTATTACGAGGATAGCGAAGAATCTGGGTGTGATGACCCAAGCGGGGACTCGACAGTGTAGTCCACCTGTGGGTTGGAAAGTGATCACGATGAATGATTTGTTTAGGGCTAAGATTGTAACAGCCAACAGAGTTTATGTTGGTCATGTGCAGGTTGAAGAGAATGTAGAAGACGAGGAAGCAAATGAGGAAGAGAATGAGGAGGATGTGGGGAACGAGAACACTAAGGGAGCAGTACCACCA
>CAJVGC010000065.1:28639343-28680969 GCA_910822075.1 Senecio squalidus | reverse complement strand
TGACATTTTTAGAAAATAAAAAAAAAAAAGAAAAAAGAAAAATTCTTTTGTTTTGTTTCTTTTAGACTAATAGTTTGCGGTGTGTTTTGTTGGTGTTGTTGTATTATTTTGTAGGGTAAACGCCAAGCAGTGGAGGCGCCGGAAGTGGAAGAAACATCCACGGTTCATCGAGTAGCAAGACCACCTGTTCCATCCGCTGCATCAATGGTGATGCGACCTGAGACACATCCTTGGCTCAAGTGGCAAGGATGCACTTCTAATGAGAAAATCCGGTTTAACATCAACTTGGCAGTACTTCAAGACAAAGCGGTTCACCCCGCGAAGTTTTTTGGAATGGGGTATGCTCGAGAACTTTGGGGATAACTGAGAATTGAATTCTTACCTTATGACACGGTTCGTCAGAGAGACGGGAGCCCCACCTTTTGAGGTGGAAGTGTGGAAGAAGGGTTCAGTGTACGAGAGAGCAGTTATAGAGCTCCAGTTTGACAGTTGACCCGGTACCCTCAAATGGTGATGAAGTTTATGGTGCGAAAATAATTAAGTTCCGGTTGGGGGGGAAATCTCATGAAGTATCCATACCACATTTCGGGTTTTTGGCTGGTTTATTTACCCAAGAGGAATATTTAGACAGGCGTAACATGAGCGGTTACATTGTGAATGGAAGTTGGAACTGGAATGTTATCAGGAATAGAAAAAATGATGTGTGGTTTGACTTATCCGGACTGAGGCCTCACGCCACCACCAATAAAGCGAACAGTATCACGAACCCGATGTTGAGAGTGCTTGAAAAGGCAATCTCAAACTCATTTTTGCAACGCTATCAACATCAGGACAAGGTTTATATTGATGATCTTTGGATTTTGTATTTCTTTGATAAGAGGGACCCGACACAATATGTGAATGCACCGTGGGCATTAGCGGAGTATATGAATGAGAAAGGGTCCGGAAGACAGTCAGTGGGGCCAATGGTTTGTGGGGATAGCGAAGAATCTGGGTGTGATGACCCAAGCGGGGACTCGACAGTGTAGTCCACCTGTGGGTTGGAAGTGATCACGATGAATGATTTGTTTAGGGCTAAGATTGTAACAGCCAACAGAGTTTATGTTGGTCATGTGCAGGTTGAAGAGAATGTAGAAGACGAGGAAGCAAATGAGGAAGAGAATGAGGAGGATGTGGGGAACGAGAACACTAAGGGAGCAGTACCACCACCACTTGGCCCATTCGACTTTAACCCGATGATGCACGAGATGTATCGCATTGGGCGACAGGTGGATGCGACACATGTTGATATGTCGCATATTAGGGGGGAGGTTGATAGGACCCGCCGAGAGGTGAACCGGGTCGGGGAATACGCTCACTACCACATGGAACGCTACCAGCCTATGTGGGAATACCTGACTACGACCCAATACCACGAGCATAATCCTGGGTCATCTAGTGGGTGGACCGAGTACAACCCGCCACCGTTGTTCAACCCGAAGAAGAGTGAAGGAAGGAAGCCGTTTGTTGGCTTGATTGTTATTGTGATGTTGAACTATTTTACTTTCCGTTGTGTTTGGTCATGTTTGGAACTATTTTTATTTTTCGTTGCTTAGGATGTTTTATTTTATGCTAATTAACTTGTGTGTTTATGTGTTTTGTACCTTACCAAGTCTGGCATTAACTTCAACACGTGCGGAGTAGATTCGGAAATCATGCCACATCCAACGGAACTCGCACGGTTTTGTTTTTCTTTCTTTCTTTTATTTTTGTATTTTTAGTTTTATTGTAATTTCCCTTAGTTTAGATAGTTTTTCTTTCAATGGAACACATTAGGGACAATGTGTTGTTCAAGTATGGGGGGTTAGTCGGGAAATTAGTTAGTTTTGTCCCCTATATCCATTACGTTTATTTTAGTCCCATTTGAGTCATTTAGAGTCTTAAAAAAAAAAAAAAAAAAAAAAACGCTTAAATGTAGTTAGGGAAGATGATAGGGGCTTGTATATTTAACTTAATTCTGGTACTTTAACGTGAAATTGTTTAGGAACATCTTTAGTTAATAAAATACTTGTAAATAAGAATTTAGGTTTTCTAATTTTAGTTCCTTAAGTTTCCCCGAAAAATCAAAAATCTAGATAATCACTAGATATCCTTAGTACCGAGCCCTTGTAGTCCTTGCACCCTTTCGGGGGTAGTTGTGGAATCCTAGTGTCACTTAAGCCCTTGGAGAATTAGAGGCGAAGAAAAAGGCCATAGGTCTTTCCCGTCAACAAAATAGAAATTGATCCTCACTATAACGAAGACTCAAATCCCGTTATCCCGTTCACTTCAAAGAAAATATATAAATACAAATCTATAATATTTGAAGTGAACAAAAGTGAGAGGAAAAGAAAAAGATGTAGACTAACCAAATGATTCTCAAAAGAAAGAAGTACTCAAATGAAGAAAATGATTAGTGATATTTTAAGGGTTCCCCCGAAAGTAAGGCGTAAGGGGTCGGCCGTAAAGGCTGATCGCTCTAATTTCGGTTGGAGAGTGAGGGAAAAGGGGTGATTATTTAGACATATCTAAACTAGGGGAAGAATTAGGAGTTAACATTAGAAAATTGCGGTTTTTGTTTACTTAAGTAATTTAGTAGCTTTAGATGTTTGTAGTCGGTTTTACGATCTAGCAATTTCACGCATATCTTTATTTATAACACCGGAATTTAGTTAAATGTTTGAGCCCGTGATTCCTTATCTTTTCTTAAGTTGTATGTTTTGTAAAATTGTTAGTAGGTTTGAGTCGGATTTGCTTAGGGACAAGCAAATGCTTAAGTATGGGGGGGTTTGATATCGCTCATTTATACGAGTATTTCATAGCGATATTTGTTATGTTTAGAGTCCAAAACGTAATGGATAGGCCCCGTATTGCTTATATTTTGTGTAAAGTTTGTTTTATAGGTTTTGAGTTATGTTTGGAGTCAAAGGAGGCAAGTTGAGACCAAAAGATGCAAAGAAAGATAAGGCGGGGAAAAAAACGTCTAGTTGCCTTGGCCATTTCTACTAGCTGCCCCGCAACTGCTTGACAAGAGATTTGTGGAGCGTACTGAAGACGACTTGCGGCGCAACAGACATGAGTTGCGGCGCAAGTGAACAACGTGCTGGCTCAAGACATTTATTTCACTTGCCGCGCAAGAATGGGACTTGCGGCGCAAGAGAGGTGCTGGCAGTTATAATTCTGTTTCTTTAATGCTAATTATGTGGGAACCCAAGAGTTAGTGGGGCTACTACATAGGGACGATTTTCTGGACAGAAACACTATCATCATCACTCATATTTTCAGTGCATAATCATCAATTAGCAAGGAGAATAAAAGGAATTATCATAATCGTAATTTCAAGTTTGAACAATCGTTACTTTAATTTCTACTTTGTTATTTTGGAGATACTTGGAACCTATTTTCCAGATTTTGGTATTGAACTTTTATCTATTTCACATTTGCAATTGAATTATGTCTTTTACATATTTGATTGGCTTTGTTACAATTATGAGTAGCTAATTTCTTTAAACGTTTGCTTGGATTTGTGATCGTTTATGTGTTAGATTTTGGGTGTGAAATTAGAATGATGTGTAGAGGTTAATCGGGGATCCGTTTGGGTTAATATCTTAATTATCTTGTTAAAATTGTTTATACTCTTGTTTGGTAATCTAAAAACGGGTATTCGAAAGGAATCCGTAATTTTTACTAAAATAGGAACGAATTAATCGGCCGGTCTTTAGTTGATTATAAGTTTATGATATTCGAAAGGAATCATTAACAACGATTTGAACAAGTAGGTATTAACACGAGCGCTAGCTACTAAATTAAGAGAAATCGGTTTAGGAGTTAGTAAGCTATTCGAAAGGAAGCTTATAGGTTAATTCTCACATATCGGCTTGAAACTTTATGCACAATTACTTGAGGTGTTAACGGTATTCGAAAGGAATCGTTGCATGGTTAGGTAATTGGAGAAATCCGGTAATCGAAAGGAACTTAGGATTTTACATTAGAAGTTTATCGACATTTTCACACTTAAGAGATAACACATATTCGTAAACGGTCCAAGCAAGCGTCTTTTTATCCATATTTGAATTCAAGAACATTTTCATTGTTAGTATAATCAAGGCTTCTTAAGACTAAAACCCACTTGTTACTTGTTACGTGTTATTATAAAACTAAAACTTTCAATTATAAATAGTCCCTGTGTTCGAACCCGATATTTGCCAATACTATTTTACAACTGACAAGGGTACACTGCCCGTGTAGTAATCTAGTAAAGGTTTATTTTCGGAAAACTAGATTTTTCACATCATCTTCATTCTTCTTTTCTTGAGAAGGAGTGGCATTCATCTTGTCATAAAGCTTTGCACACTCTTCTTGTTCTTAATTCATCTCGTATTGTCTCTGAGCTTTGATCGTTGGGTAAAATGAATAACGGTTTCCTTGAATCTTCAAAAGCATTTCATATATTTGAATCACTCTAGGATGTTCAAGACATTTTAAGATCTCATTTATTCATTTTCCTGTAAGCATTCCTTTTATGCATCTAATCTAACGCCTTTCCAAATCTTGTGTTTCCTTTTCCAATTATTGCTTCAATTTCTCCTAGAATTAAGTGTATCGTTCTGGTTGAATACTTGTGAAATTCTTTAGCCTAACCAAATTTCCATCCCAAAACGGACTTGTATAAATGATCCCATTACCTTATATTTTGTTATCTGAAAGTCCCTTTATGGTTCAAATAAGTTCAATCTCCTATCACCACTTCCAAAATGAAGTTTTGAAGGTCTTACAATCTTTCTTAGGTTGACCTTCAATAAATCTTTTCACCCAACCCTCTACATATCTAACCTTTCTACTTTTCCTTTCCCATCTATTCATCGAATTGAATAACCAAATAATATTGTTAATGTTAAGATCATTAGAATCGACTTCGGTGAAATCATAAACCTTTTCACCCTTCTTTCACTTGATTTTTTTGTGATCATTTATGTCAATTTTCTTCACCTCGGGAAAATCGTGTATTGTATATTTTATCGACCCTTTCGGTTTTGCCAATCTAAACAACTTATAATCTCCCCAAATAGCTTTATTTTTCTTTGTAAGATGATACCCCTCTAATGTGTCAGATTAAAAGGGTACCATAGGATTTAAACTTTGTCTTTGTTAGTCTGAACCACTACATTAAGAATAGTAAGTGGTAAGTTGACCAAGGGTCGTTGTATATGGCAGCTGAATTTGAAGTAAAGCCTTAAAAGTCTATTTATATTTCAGTTTATCTGGTTAAAAAGGGGAAGTTGGTTTTTGTTTTGTTTTCTAATATATTAACTAAGCTAGGCGGATAAAAGTAAATAAGTAATATGATAATTAGGAAGTGTTTGTCATGATTTCATAGTTTAGAATAATAAAAGTGATAATATGGTTATTTCAGTGACTCTAACGATTTGTAAGCTAAAAGTGATTGGATATGTGGTGTATGCACTATGAACATGATGTGCTAAATCGTGTTTATAAATTTATGTTAAAATAGGATATAAATTTACTTATGATTATCACACGATACATGCAATAATACTCGATCGTATAATAATATAGCTAAAGCAAGTTCGGATCGAACACAAGAAACGGTGTAATTTCTACTAATTAAACTAGAATTAATAATTAAACTATTTAAAAGAACTAAAAAGGGGGGCGTTGGTATTTTGAGAATTGATTTTAATAACTAAAAAGGGCAAAATGCATAAAAGTCACAAAAAAAAGACATGCGTATTCCAGTTGAGATACTGAAGTTTTTTTTTTCTCAATTTAATCACCTAAAGTGGTTTTTATTTTTTCAATTCGGTCATGTAGTGGGTAACCGACCGTTAACCGGTCACCACCCCCATTTTTCCCAAAAATCATTTCGTTTCCATCTTCTTCCCAATCCATCCCAATTCAAAAACCCTACATCGATTCTTCCCAATTCCTTCTCAATTCCTTCCCAATTCACAAATCGCAACCCTAAATCGATTATTCCCAATTCCTTCCCAAATGGCGTCTTCGTGCTCTTCTACCCCCGACCAGATAACGTTGGAGGTATTCTGCCAAGGGAATTTTACGTTTAATAATGAGGGCTACGAACATGGGGTAAAACATACTTACGAGGATATGGAATTAGGTAAGTTTAGTTTGAAACAACTTATCGACTTTATCAAGCTGCGTATAAGGGATTATATTAATGAGTTCTATCTATATGAACCCCACGACGACAATCTTTTAACAAACGAGCTTAAGTTGATGATGTTAGACGAACATGCGCTAGCAATTCAAATAGCCAAGAAACATGGTAATAAGGTTGCAATTTATCTTGGCTATACCATTTGGGATGATGAAGCTTATTATAGGCAAGGTTGTTCCAATGATGATGATAGTAGAAATCACTCACTTGACCACTTATCAGAAGACGAGGAATAATTGAGAGAGGTAAGATTGACAAAAAGGAAATTAAGGTTTGATGATAATGAAAAGAATGATGATGGTGATAATGAGGGTAGAAATGTGAAGAAGAGGCTCACTAAAACACAAGTAGTTAACGAAAACATTGGAACAAAGACTGTGGATCCAACTTATACATCCATAAACAGTGTTGGTGACAATGACAAGAATGTTGATGGTGATAATCAGGTTGTTCATGTTGAACCAGACCCATAACAGTGAAGATGAGATGCCTTATATAGAAGAATCAGCTGATAAGGGTGCTCAAATTGCCAAATTTGACAAACAATTTCCAATTCACAACCTCAAAACCCACTGGAAACTGAAGAGACCAATCCTCGGTGAAAGGTATGCAAATGCATATGAGATGAAAGACTGTTTGATTTTTTATTCAGTATACAATGGGTATCAACTTTGGTATGATAGAAGTGACTCATCGAGAATGATAGTTAGGTGTGGTTTTAATGAGAAAAGAATAAAGAAAGATAAAGTTGCAATATATGAAAATCAAGTTAGGTGTCCATTTTATATTAGAGGTGTTAAAATGACAACTGAAAATTCATGGCAACTGAAAATTCATGGCATTTGTGTACTAGACATTTTTATTTGGGATCCTTAGTTTCTGCAAGATTTATTGCAAATCAGTACGAAGATAAGTTGAGATTGAATCCAAACATGACAGTTTTTCAACTGCAAGAACAAGTGATGAAAAAAATATAAGGTTAAGGTGTCAATTGGTCAATGTTGCAGAGCAAAAAGAATGGCTACTTATGCACTCAAGTAGAGTGTTGTTGACCATTATGCAAAGTTATGGGACTATGCTGCAGCACTTGAAAGATCTAACCCTGGAACTACAGTTAGATTGGATGTTGACAACTTGGATGATGGGACTTGCATGTTCAGGAAAATGTATATATGTTTTCAGAACTTAAAAGAAGGTTGGATGATTGGTTGTAGGAAATTAATTGACATCTGTTAACAACTATTAGAAGAGATGCAAACAATCATATTTATCCAATAGCATGGGCATGTGTTATGGTGAAGAATATTGAAAACTGGGAATGGTTCATGAGACTTTTTAGTGATGACCTAGCTTTACAAGGAGGGAGTGGATTAACTTTGTTATCTGATGGACACAAGGTACTTTATATAGATAATTTTTGTATATGTTTTATTGTTCCCAAACCTTCTAATATGTATGTATTTAAAACATGGGGCTGCTAGAATCTGTTAGAAGTCTTGCCATATGAAGAACATAGATTATGTACAAGACATATCTATGCAAACTTTAGGAAGACCTTTTTCGGTGTTGAATTGAGATCATTGATCTGGCAAGCTGCAAGGCAACATATGAAAAAAGTTCATGTCTGTTTTGGAAGAGTTAAAACTTACAGATGATGATGCTTTCAGGTATTTGATGGAAAAAGAACCTCATTCATGGTCAATGGCCATCTTTACAATATGATTGGATTGTGATGCAGTTGAAAATGGGTTATGTGAGTCATTTAACTGTCACATAAGGTATGCTAGAAGGATGCCAATCTTAGCAATGTTTGAAGACATAAAAAAATATGTGATGAGGATGAATAACACATTAAGAGAGGATGTTGATAAGTGGACTTATGAACTCACTCCAAATGTGTGACAACAGTCAAAAAATTCAGGTGATTCTCAGTTACTATATAGGTTCGAATCTCTTGTTACTCTTTTATCGTGTCATATTGTTCGAGTTCGTAATTGTTGTGTCGATATTTTGTCGGAACCAAAGTCGGAATCAACTTATAAATCCTAACACCAAATAAACTATACAAGAACTTGACTAAGTTCATAACGGAAACTAATAAGATTCTGGCCCTCAACTACTAATAACGGAAAAACTTAAATGTCATCGTGCTGGAAAAACCTTCCAGCCGACGGCTGAAGGCTGTCAGCCAGCGGCTGAAGCCCAGCCGGCGGCTGAAAGCCGTTGTCCAGTGGATGGTGACTCACATTTGAATGCCTCGTGATTGGCCAAAAGCATTTAAACGGGATTGGACCATAGTTACTGCCATTTGGCTTCCCAAGGGCAGTAACACTCCCCCTCTTCCCACCTTCACTTCCATTTTACAATTCATTTCAAATCACAAACACACCTACACTCTCTCTCTCTAAAATCTCTCTAGAAATCCTCTCAAGAACTCAAACTAAAACAGAAAATTTACACCATAACACAGTCCTTAAAAACACCAAAAATCATCCATAAAACTTATACAAATCGTTCTAAATCAAAAGGGTAACAAGGAGGAAGCTTAAAATCGGGTTTTTTAAGAAGATTCACACACTTTTGAAGCTAGATTCACATCCAACCGTCACCTAAAGTTTTCCTTCGGTAAAACCCTTTCATTTTACTCCTTTTACTTAAATATTGGTTTGCATGGACGATCTATAAACTGAGATATGGTTTTTATAAAAATCTAAAACGTTTTCTTACTTAAAAACTAGCTTTTCTAATAGATCTACAATTTTAACACATAAATCCGAAAGAAACTGTGGTTTTTGCTTAAGAATACATATATTTGATAAATAACAGTTTGCATGTTCGAATCTAACACTAAAAGGGGCTAAAAATCGAAAAATAACGAAAACTAGAAACTGGCCGAAGGCCTCTGGCCGGCGGCTAATGCCCAGCCGGCGGCTGAGTATCTCCAACCGCTGTCTGGATCCTGTTGTTCGTAAAAATTGTCGTTTTGAGAACTTTAAACGTAAAAATAAACTCAAATAAATTTATTACAGATTATGTATTCTGGGAACTTACTGATTTTGTAAATAAAATAGTTTGGATGAGTTTGAGGACTTAAAACATTGTATTATCGTTTGTATTTGTTAAATTGTTCGTTTAAAGCGGGAAAGTGTTTTGAAAAAAATGGACTTAATTTTTATAGCGCGGAAGCGCTGCCCAAATTTCACCGTAAAATATATTCAAACTCAGTAACTTAACCTTTTTGTAACTTAAACATATTGATCTCGGACGTTGACTCTTTTTGGACTTAAATGGACTTATCGGACTTTAAAACTTACACGAACACATTTAATCATATAACTTTTCCGTAGTAATCTTTTGGGACAGAATCTAAAGTATAAGAAATTGGGATTTAAAATGTTGAAATGGACTTTAACATAACTTGAATCATACTAATAAAACTTATACAACATTCCAGTGTTTTAGGTTATCTTTGATTCCCGACGTGTTCCGCTCCATCCGTGCTTGTTCGTATCTTTTCTTCGCAAACCGTGAGTTACAACCCCACTGTGTTTTTACTTTTAAATTACTTATTTGGGGGAAACATAATATTGTATGTTTATGTAACTTTGTTGAAACCTTTGAAACTATGTGAAACTCGTAGGAAACTTTGAAACTTTTGAAACGTTGGAAACTTTGGAAACTATGGAAACTTGTGAAACTTTGAAACTATTATGCGTATTATGTGTTAATGCCCCGTAATTGGCTAACTAAATTTAGGCTACTTGTAGGAGACCAATCCTTGATGAAAATATAAACCGTAAGTGCTTACTACTATTTTTAGAAGCAGAACTCAGTTGCCCCGTTTTTGGTTCGAAACTTTATACACTATTAGCAATAGCCGTTAGTATTATGGGTTTCGATACTTAGAAGAGGTCACTCCTTGCTCAGGGTTAGCGACCCAAGTACATATTACTAGATTTAGGTGGAAACTCAATGAAATATTTTGGGGCTAGATCTGACCGGACAATCGGTTTAGTGTAGACTTACCTTATATTATGCCAAGTGATTGTTACAAGTTACTAATTTAGTTAAGCACATATTACCTACGCATATACTTTATTTTAGCGATGGATTCCGCTTCAACTTTTATTATTACGAGTTCTATTTTTACTTACGTGTGTACGAAACTCTTTAATGTATATATATGTTCTAGCGTCGTTCCGTTCCGTTTTTACTTATGATATATATATATATATATATATATATATATATATATATATATATATATATATATATATATATATATATATATATATATATATATATATATATATATTTATTTATTTTTGGAAACTTTTACCGAGAAACTCAAAACTGTAACTCACTCACTACTCAATGTAGTTGACTTTATCTTATATTTCAGGAAATTAGTGTAAGTGTCGGAATGCATGGCAAGGAAGGGTCGGTTTGGTCACGTGAGACGAAGCTTGGGAAAGACCCTTTTGTTTTGGGAATTTATTTTGGAAACTTGTATTTTTGTACTTGGATTAAACTATTGAACTGCTTGGCTGTTTTCGAATTATGAACTGTTTTATTTTAAATGAAATGACTTGAATCGTTTAATTTGCTTATAACCGTGTAATGATATTCCAGCTCTCACATTCCGTGTTTCCGCTATAGCGGGGTGTGACAAAATGTGAGGAAAATTTAGAGTTCAACAAAAGAGTTCAAAGGTTATGGTGTGTTATTTAAAGTGGATACATGCAGTTTGAGGTAAGACTTGAAGATGAGGCCTTTAATGTTGAGTTGAACAACCTAATATTTAGTTGTAGGCAGTGGCAACTAACTGGTATACCGTGCCCACATGCTATAGCTGCTATGTACATCTTAACTTAAACCATGATAGATATGTAAGTGAACAACTTAAAGTTGAAAGGTTCAAAAGCACATAAAGGAAAAACATTTTGCCAGTAGGAGGTATGAATATGTGGATTATACAGAACATAAACCCTCCTTTACCACCAAATGACAGAACAACCCAGGCAGACCTTGTGTGAAAAGAAAGAGGCATAGTAGTGAGACACTGATGTGTAAAATCTAGTCTATTAAACTCGACCTACTATTTCACTTAATTACACTTATAGGCAGTGGACCTATTCGTATATGTTGGGAAAAACAATGATCTATCCCAAGATTAATAAATCTGTTAATCAAAGTCTGAGTCTGAGTGACTCAGTCTGAGTGACATGAGTCTGAGTGACTTGAGTCTGAGTGACTCAGTCTGACTAACTCAGACTCACGAGAGAAGTCAGGCGTAAATTAAGGAAGTATAGTTAGTTAATATCTTTGATATGTTTAAAAGATATTCTTAGATTGATCCTTATCAAACTCACTATATTTGTGTATAAATAGTGAGTTTGAGGTTTGTAATCGGTACACCTTTGATCAGAATATAACTGTGTGTTATCTTCATTGTTTCAATATTATAATTCCGCTATAATATATACTGAAACTGAGTACTTAATCGATATATAACAATTAACGTCTAAATACTTATTTGTTATTGATTTGCCATTGTTTGGGATCTTAGTGAGACCTAACAACTGGTATCAGAGCAAATAAGATTTAAATTTTAATAAATTTATAAATCTTAAACGATCAATACCTAAAATCTCAAACAATGTCATCATCTTCAAACATAACCACAATGGCTGGAAAAGGAATTCCTGTGTTCAATGGTCATAACTTTGCACATTGGAAACTCAAAGCTGAGTGGCACTTATCAGGAATTCATGAAGAAATGATAAGAATCATAACTGAAGGACCTATCATTCCAGGTAAACAGATTGATGAAGTTAAAGAAGGTGATAGAGTTGTCCAACGAGCCAGATGGGTCCAAACTGCCAAATCTCAATGGACAGATCAAGACAAGCTCTTATATAATCTTGATCCCAAAGCCAGAAGCATTTTAGGAAATGCAGTGTCAGAACAAATTTTTTCTAAAATTGCAGGCTGCAAAACAGCTAAGGAACTATGGGACACATTAATTGTGTCTTATGAAGGTGTTCCAGTAGTGAAGGAGCAAAGACTGAACAGTCTTATTAGAAATTATGAGAATTTCTATGTGAAAGAAAAGGAAACTTTGGCTGATGTTCATACCAGATTTCAGATCTTACTAAATGACATGTCAGCTCTGGGAGTGACAAAAGATGATGATGATATATGTAAGAAATTTGTTGATATACTACCTAACAAATTTGAATCTGTTATCACATCACTTGTAGTAAGTGAGAAACTGTCCACCTACAAACTGCCAGGACTCTTTGGTCTACTGTTAAACTTTGAAGAATCTCAAGAACGAAAGAAGCTCAATAATAGAAGAATTGCAAAGGATCCAGAAGCTGCACTAGTTGCCACAAGCAGAAGGAATAAAGAAATTTATTCTCAAGCTGACTCATCTGAGTCTGAGTCTCACTCAGACTCAGAATCTGAAAACGAATCTGAAGTCAAGAAACTAAAGAGTCAGCTTGCTCTGTTGACCATGAAACTTGAACAAAAGACAGGCTACAAAGGAAAGAAACCTTTTGATCTGAAAAAGGTAAAATGCTTCAAATGCAATGATTATGGGCACATGGCTGCTGACTGCAAAGTAAAGAATGCCCAAACTGAGCATATGGACGAAGTTGCTGAAAGAGCTCAAAGATACCGAAACAAGTATCTAAAATACAAGAAAGGGAACAGATCCTATCCTCAAAAATCTCAAACAGAACAAAAAGCATTCTTTGCTGAAGAGTGGCTGGATGAAGAATTGTCTTCTGATGAAGAAGAAGTGGCAGATCTATGCTTAATGGCAATAGTGGAGGAAACTGCTGAAGCTGAGGAATCTGCCTCTCAGTTTGAAAAGGATCTAAAGGAAGCTGAAAGGTTGAGTTGCAATTCAGACTGGAACAAGTCAAAGCTTTACAAGGTACACAATTTTGAAACTTATACAAATGAACAAAAAATTCAAATGTTTGAGTATATTTTTGTTGACTTGACCACCACCATAGAAGAACAAAATGATCTCAAACAAAAATTCAAAGACCTTGAAAACCTTATGAAAAATAAAGATGATAAAATAACTGAATTAGAAAGTTATAAAGTTCTTTTAAATGCTCAGACTGAAGCTTATAGTGATCTTGCAAAAGAAAATCACAAACTTAGAGAAGAAACTGAACACTATAAAAGAATTTGTAAATCATGGTGTATATCATCTTTAAAAAATGAGGATTGCTTAAACAGACAGGTACCAAATCAAGTTCAAGCTGTGTTGGGTGAAGGATTCAGTTTGAAGAAGCATATGACAGAAGATGAGGAAGAAGCTTTGAAGGCAGAAAGAGAGAAAATCATTTTTAAACCAGAAATCCTTCCAAATACCTTTACTTATTTGAAAGGAAATAAAACAATGATGTCAAATGCATTTGTCAAACCTGTAATCTCTAAAGTTTTGAATAAAAATAATCTTTTGCCTTCATCTTCTTCTAAATCTGAAAGTATTGTCTTGTCTGAAACTGATAAGCAGACTGAAAAGGATCCTTCATCCTTGACCAAAGTTGTTTCCCAGGTTTTGATAAAACCCAAGAGTCAAACTTCTGTCAGTCCCAAACGTCATAACAAATGTCCCGAATCTAAAACTATTGATAAATTAGGGAATCAATTACTGGAACTGACCAAAATGGTCAAAACTTTAGTCAGAGATAAGTCACCTAATCAAGCAAGATCCAAATCTCCTCCAAAGAGAAACTGCTATAATTGTGGTGAAAAAGGGCATGAAGCTGTGTTCTGTAAACTATTGATCAGGTCTAGACCTAAGAATCCCTATATTCACAAGTCAGTTTCATCAAAACAGGGGTCAGCTTCATATCATTCAGGATCAGCAAAATCCAGATCAGTATCATCACACTCTAATTCATCTTCCAGAACCATTTCTCCATCAAAAGCTAAACATGGTCAATCTTCTAAAATTACATCAGCTCCATCTAGAGTCAATTTCAAAAATGCTCCTTGTAAATACTGTGGTGTCATAGGTCATTATTCTATAAATTGCATGAATGAAATAAACAAATGGCACTATCCAAGTTCTAAAACTGAATGCAAAATTGCCTCAGTTCCTAAACCTGCCTTAGTTCATGGATCCACTCTAAAGTGGGTACCCAAAAGGAACTAATTTCCTTCTATTTCATGTGCAGGATTCTACAAAATGGTACTTAGACAGTGGAGCATCAAGGCACATGACAGGGATGAAGTCCTTTCTACAGGACTACAAGGCTCAAGTAAGGTATGGGGACAATGGAATTTCAATGACAAGGGGATATGGCAAGATTCATGCTGGAGCTGTCACATTCAAAAGAGTTGCTTATGTAGAAGGACTGCAACACAATCTACTCAGTGTGAGTCAGATTACTGATGAAGATCATGAAGTCAGATTCAGGAAACAAGCTGGAATAATTTATAATGCCAAGGGAAAACCCTTACTGCTAGCCAAAAGAGAAAGAGATGTTTTCTGTTTGGATCTGAGTACTGCAAATGATGAAGCTGAGACTTGTCTGTTCACTGAAACCAAGGAGGAATTGAACTGGCTATGGCATAGAAGATTATCTCATTTAAACTTCAAGAACATTAATGCCCTATCCAAGAGCAAGTTAGTAAGAGGGTTGCCAGAACTCACTTATACCAAAGACAAGGTTTGTTCAGCCTGTGTTCTTGGAAAGCAAACAAAATCACAATTTCCATCCAAAATGCTACATTCCATTAGTGAACCATTGTTCATGCTACATATGGATCTTTTTGGACCAATTGGAATTGAAAGCAAAGGAGGAAAGAAGTATACCCTGGTTATTGTTGATGAACACACCAGATTCACTTGGGTCATATTCCTAAGAGCCAAGAGTGATGCAGCTGAGGAAATCATCAGTCTGATCAAAAGAGAACAGAGACAGAAGAATCTTCTAGTCAGACAAATGAGAAGTGACCATGGAACTGAGTTCAAAAACTCAGTCTTGACAGACTTCTGTGACAAACTGGGGATAGTTCAAAACTTTGCCTCAGTTCGAACTCCTCAACAAAATGGGGTAGCAGAAAGAAGAAACAGGACTCTAATTGAGGCTGCAAGAACTATGCTGTGTTATGGAAAAATGGAGATAAAGTTTTGGGCTGAAGCTGTGAACACTGCTTGCTTCACACAGAACAGATCAATCATTGTGAAGAGACATGGCAAGACAGCATATGAAATGTATCACAATAAAGTTCTCTCAATTCATTACTTTCATGTCTTTGGAAGTAGGTGCTACATTCTGAATCAAAGGGATCTACTCTGTAAAATGTCCCCCAAAGCTGATGAAGGACTATTTGTTGGATACTCAAGTGTTGCCAAGGCCTTTAGAGTATATAATGAACGAAGAAAAGTTGTTGAAGAAAGCATCAATGTTACTTTTGATGATACCACTCAATCTGATGAAGCTGCCTCATCTTCTCAGACTTACATCACCAAAATCAATCAACTTTGTGACGAACTGCTTCAAATTTCTTCTGAAACTGAATCTCAGAATGATGACCAGTCTGCAAGCCACATGACTCAAACTCCAGAATCAGAAAGTGAAACAGATGAACAATCAGTTCAGAAGGCTCCAAGCTCAGAAATGCTAACTTCAAATGAAACTGATGCCACTCAGTCTGAGTTACCTCAATCTGACCAGGCTCAGTCTCAACCTCCTCAGACTGACACTCCTCAGCCTGAAGAAGAAATTACTGATCATAGCTCAGGAAATATCAAGACTGTAAAGGGCCATCCAATTTCATCTGTCATTGGATCCATAACTGAAGGTGTTCAAACAAGAAGAAAGAATGCTACAGCCAACTTCTGTTTCTACACCAACTTCTTGAGTCTGATGGAGCCCAAGACTGTAGAACAAGCTCTGTTAGATGAAGACTGGGTTGAGGGTATGCAGGAGGAGCTGGGTGAATTCATAAGAAACAATGTCTGGACAAAAGTCCCACGTCCACTACGCAAGACCATCATTGACCTTAAATGGATTTTCAGAAACAAATTTGATCAGGATGGTGTGGTGATCAGGAACAAAGCCAGACTGGTGGCTAAGGGGTACAAACAGGAAGAAGGAATTGACTATGATGAAACTTTTGCTCCAGTGGCACGCATTGAAGCAATCAGACTGTTTCTAGCTTATGCAGCCTTCAAAGACTTTCTGGTATATCAGATGGATGTCAAAAGTGCTTTCTTAAATGGAGATTTGCATGAGGAAGTATATGTGAAGCAGCCTCCAGGTTTTGTTGACCCAAACTTCCCTGACCATGTTTATAAATTAAATAAGGCACTTTATGGTCTCAAACAGGCTCCTAGAGCTTGGTATGAAACCTTGTCTGAATTTCTAATTAAAAATGACTTTAAAAGGGGTTCAATTGACAAAACTTTGTTTATAAAAAGGGAATCTGGTCATGTCATTCTGGTTCAGATTTATGTGGATGACATCATATTTGGATCCACAAATACCAAACTGTGCACTTGGTTCTCAGAACTTATGTGTAGTGAATACAGAATGAGCATGATGGGAGAACTAAATTTCTTTCTGGGTCTGCAAGTTGAACAAAAGGAGGATGAAATCTTTATAAATCAAAGTAAATATGTCCATGATTTAATCAAGAAATTTGGTTTTGCTACAAGTTCTGAAATGAAAACACCCATGAGCACATCTGACAAATTGCACAAGGATAAATCTGGCAGGTCAGTCTGTCAAGCTACTTATAGAGGAATGATTGGTTCATTACTCTATCTGACTGCTAGCAGACCTGACATCATGTTCTCTACATGTCTGTGTGCACGTTATCAGTCTGATCCTAAGGAATCCCATCTTAAGGCTGTAAAGAGGATTTTTAGATATCTTAAGGGTACACCAAACCTTGGTTTATGGTATCCTAGAGATTCTGGTTTTGAACTAATTGGGTATTCAGATGCAGACTATGCAGGTTGTAAGCTTGACAGAAAAAGCACTTCAGGAGGGTGTCGGCTTCTAGGAGGAAAGCTGGTGAGTTGGTCCAGCAAGAAACAAAACTCAGTTGCCACTTCCACTGCTGAAGCTGAGTATGTGGCGGCTGGAAGTTGCTGTGCACAGATACTTTGGATGCAACATCAATTGGCTGATTTAGATATCCAAATTCAGAACACACCCATTATGTGTGACAACAAGAGTGCCATTCAAATCACAGAAAATCCAGTGTTTCATTCCAGGACCAAACATATTGAAATTCGACACCACTTCATTAGAGACTGCGTGGAGAAAGGGAAGGTCAGACTGGAGTTCGTGGTAACCAATGATCAACTGGCAGACATATTCACAAAACCTCTAAGTGAGGAAAGGTTCTTCTATCTGTTAGGAGAACTGGGTATGCTAAACCCTTAGTTCTGATAAATTCACACTTCAAGCTGACTTAAATTTTCGGTCTGACTATTTGCAGTCTGACCATTTTCAGTCTGACTACGAGTCAGCTTCAGTGTCCCAAGTCTGACCTCAGATTCAATGTATTTTTGGAACAAATTTTTCTTTAATTATTTTTTTATATCTTATGTATCTCTAATTCATCATTAGATAGTTTTATTTATTTTTATTATTCGGTCAAGTCTTGTCAACGGTCATTCATTGCAACTTGTAAATCTATAGGGGTCTAACTTGTATTTTTGTTTAGTTTAAAATCTTCAGTAATATTTGTTTAAACCTAACAGAATTTCAAATCTTTTTAACCTAGTTCTTTCTCTTTCAAAATCTGATTATCTTGATTCTAATGGCTAACCCTCATATGATGCTTCATGTTACTTCAAGAATGATTCCAGGTGCTGAGTTTCAACAGCGCGTTCAAGTAAAAGACAACAATCGTGTCGCCACCTCTGACATTCCCGCCAATCGCCAAGGCAGGGGATTTGAACAGTTGATCCAGTTTATGAAGTCTCATCCCTTATATGGTGCTTTCTTTTGTGCCAACACCATGTGTCCTCCCGTTCTATGTGAATGGTGGTACACTTGCACTGCCAATGATGAACGAACTGCCATAACAGGCACCTACAACAACGGGCGTGACACAATTACTATCACTGAAGAGACAATCAGGAGTGCTTTACTTCTCCCCACACTTGCCGAGGCTGGGGAAGGTGGATTTCAAGCCAGACGGAGCAAACAACAAGCAAGGGATGAAGCTTTCCCTCTTATTGGTCAGCCTGAAACACAGGGAGTTATAAGATACAGTTTCTTTACTGGGAAATGGAAGTTCTTGTTTTCAATGATTACAAGATGTTTGGGGGGTAAATCGGGCAGCTTGGATCAGATAAATGAGTTTGAAACTCATCTGTTCCATGCCATGGTCACTGGTAGAAGAATCTCTTTTTCACAACTTTATTTTGACGAGATTCTTTCCCTAGTTGTTAAAACCAAACGCCCTAACGATGTTCCATTCATTCGGGTGTTGTCTCTTTGCTTTGAGGAGGTGCTGGGCAGCGAAACATATGATCAGCTTGATCAACGATTTTTTACTTGTGAACTGCCCAGACTGACTCCAAAAATGTTTACTTACATCAACATCACGGAGACTGAAGAACCACTTACTCCTGTGATGCTTGAATGGATTGCAAATCCGTTTATTGATCAGGATCCTACTGAGTCTGACTCCTCAGACCCAGAGGCCCAAGCTGAAAGAATTGACGGAGGGCCTGAGGGTAATCACCCTACTGCAGATGCTGAGGTAAATTTGGGAGGGGCAGGGCCAAATGAAGAGGACCAAGGTATGATCATTCCTCAAACTCTAGCTCAGTCTGAGAGTATCCCCTCTCAGCCTGAGCAGTCCAATCCACTTCTTGATGTACTGGCTACACAAGCAACCAACCTGATGGACTCACCAAGTTCATTTGATAAAGCTCTCACATCAAGCCCCACTCAAAATCAAGCACTAATGGACTCATTATTCCATGACGGTGAGAGTCAAGGACTCCCCTCCAGTGCTGCAGCACAGACCAGTCTCTCTCTGCTAGAGGATGAGTTGGATCTGACTGCCTGGACTACCCAAAACCCCAGTCTGATAGTAAACTTGGAGAACTACATTGCTGCTACCACACTGACACATGTGGCATGCATTGAAGAAAGTGTTCCACTCCTGAACATACCTGTACTTAGTATGGGAACACCCCCTTCAGTCTCACAGCCTATTCCAACGGCTATTTTCACCAGCTCTGTGCTGGTTCACGATAAGGTACCAACTCCAAATCTCTTACACTCTCTATCACTAGTCGCCAATGCCTTACTCCCAAAACTGGGTGAGGCACAGACTTCAATTTCTATGGCTTATGATCATTCTCCCATGACACAGGGAGGGAGTGAGGTTGTGCCACCAGTTACATCCACAACTGCTACCACATCAACTCAGTCTGAGGTTGCATTGACTATTCCTGGCCTGTTAAAGGCCCTTAAGGATATGTCTACTCAGTTTGATGACAGACTGAGTGCAATGCAGACTGAGTTCCATGCTCTACGAAATCAAAATGCAGAGGAAATGAAGGATTTGAAGAATATGGTCTCCAAACTGACATCTGAAGTCAGTATGATGAGAAAAGGCAAGGCCATTGCAGAGGGTTCTCAGATTCAGGGGGAGAAACTAGCTGCTGCAACATATGAACCTGAGATCCCCACACAGCAGTTGAAAAAGGAAGAGAAAAGAGGGGGATAAAAGGTACTATAAGACTACCAGACACAACACAAAAACTGGTCAGTCTGAAGTACATTATGAGACTGATTGGAGTATGAACTCTGGGGATGAAGAAGTAATGTCAGACATCAATGTACTAGAAAGAAAGGCTGCTGGGTATAAAAGTGATGATAATGAACAGACTGACACTAATTCTGTAGTCAAAAGCAAACAGACTGAAGCTGAAGCTGAAAAATTAGCAAAACTTCAGAGGTATGCCAACAGTGCTGGAATGACTGTGGAGGAATACAGAGAATACATAAAGGGGCTCTACGAAGAAAAATTCGAAGTCAACCCTTATGATCAGTCTGAAAAAGCTGCTGAAGAGTTTGAAACTGAGATACAAACTGAGGAGGAAAAGGCTATTGAAGAAGAACAGATGAGATTGGAAGCTGATGCTCAAATGGGCAAGCTGGTTCTCAGAGAGGAAGAAAGAGTTGACTACATTGTATCAAACTTCTCAATGAGAAAACTCAAGCACAAGATTACTCATTTAGACTGTATAAGTCATGGTGGAACTGACCTGTTGCTTACATGCTCACATAAAGGTGGATCTTTAAGAATTGGGTTAACAAGATTGCATACAATGGGGTTAGAAGAATGGAAGGAAATTGCCAGTTTGAGCTACGATCTGACTGACAAAGCTCAAGGCTTGGCAATAAGAAGAGAGGCTACTTTCAACATGAATGCAGCTCACATGATGAATCTAGTGTCAGATGAAGACTACAGAGCCTATTGTACCAAGCATAATGTGAAAGTCAAAACAAAATCCTTGGGGTTGGAATCAAGCAGTATGCATCCAGTTCCTAAAGAGATTGCATTTCAAGACAAAACATACATTGAGACTGAGAAGCATACAGGGCTATGTTACATTGATTGTGGGGGAGAAGAAAGCTTTCAACCTAAGGACAGCATCACCACTACGTCCATTCATCACTGTATTGCTTTACTCAAGGAATGTGAGTCTCCTCAATGTCTTCCATTCAGAGTGAGACTGATTAGCTGGCTATTCATGAATCTGAAAAGAATTGAAGAAATAGGAACACTGACTGATAGGGTGGAGCTAGTAATAAGAGAATATCAACTGCATTTCAATAAGACTGATGCTGAAATGAAGACCCTTATGGAATGGAAGAAAGATAGGACGAGATGGATGAGGGAAAGAGATCAGCCTCTACCATTTGATCTTCCAGTGAAAAAGAAAAGAAGGACCTTAAAGAAGAAGATGTAAAAACAGACTGGTGCATGTTTTGTTCACAAACAGTGTTTAATTGAAGATTATTATGTTTGTGTTTATTTTCTTGCATATTTTGTAAAAGACTTTGGTTGAAACAGATAGGGGGAGATTGTTGGGAAAAACAATGATCTATCCCAAGATTAATAAATCTGTTAATCAAAGTCTGAGTCTGAGTGACTCAGTCTGAGTGACATGAGTCTGAGTGACTTGAGTCTGAGTGACTCAGTCTGACTAACTCAGACTCATGAGAGAAGTCAGGCGTAAATTAAGGAAGTATAGTTAGTTAATATCTTTGATATGTTTAAAAGATATTCTTAGATTGATCCTTATCAAACTCACTATATTTGTGTATAAATAGTGAGTTTGAGGTTTGTAATCGGTACACCTTTGATCAGAATATAACTGTGTGTTATCTTCATTGTTTCAATATTATAATTCCGCTATAATATATACTGAAACTGAGTACTTAATCGATATATAACAATTAACGTCTAAATACTTATTTGTTATTGATTTGCCATTGTTTGGGATCTTAGTGAGACCTAACAGTATATACTATAGTTTTAAGTAAGTAAAGGTTCGTTCGCAGGGACTAATTTAGCTTTCAAATCTCGAATTAATAATACTTGTTTGTTTTGGGGGTTTTTGTAACTAAAGATTAACTAATTAAAACTGAGAATGATTATAAAATCGATTTGAGAAAAAGAATTGTTTGTTATCAAATAATGGAGAAAATACACTCGTTTGACACTTCACTTGTTTTCCAATTATGTTCACGATATTGAAAGTATATTTAACTTCTAAGATATAGTAAAACTCCTCTCGAATATTTTACTAACTTTAACTATTTCAAACTATAATGTTCCTCTCGAATACAGTTTTAATTATTGTTAGAGCAAGTATTGACAGGCTCAGTAACTTGTGGTTTTTGGGATTCAACCCCTTGACCTCCTGCTTAGCAGTGCGAACCTATCAAGCTCTTGGCGAGCCTAAGGTGGTCAAGTGGTTGGTTGGAGAAAGATGATCGGAATATATTTAGTGCGGGAAGTGTATAGGTATTCCGGTCAAGAGATACTGTTTGCAAGTATGAGAGTAGAGAAGATGATCTCCAAAACCTGAAGTGTGGAGTATTTATACCAAACACTACCAGGTATCAACAACGTATGTCAACGATGACCATTTATGACTCATCAATAGGATTCCAACGGGTATTAACGTCTATATCATTATATAACTTTATTAATGCTCTGACGGTTACACTCAAGGATTAGGCTTGAGTGTCTGACCGGTAGGATGTCAGGAGCATTATACTACGAGAGGCATCCCAAGGCATTAGTGTTGGTTTAGAGGAATACTATACTTACTAGATGTAAAGTATAAGTATAGGTTCTGGAGTGCCGGGCCAAAAGCATGAGTGACAGCCTAGGCGTAAGTGCTACCAAGGTGCCGGACATCGGACCACGAGTGCCGGACGCCGGGATACGAGTGCCGGACACCGGGCCACGGGTGCCGAACGTCGGGCCACGGGCGCCGGACGTTGGGGCCAAGCTACCGGACACGGGGCCAAATTCCCGGACCCGGAGTCGGATTCCCGGACGTGGGGCTAAGTGCCGGGTGTCGGGGCCTAAATGCCGGACACGGGGCCAAGGCTAGGGTGCCTGGGCCAAGGCTCGGGTGCCGGGGCCAAATTCCCGGACACGGGGCCGGATTCCCGGACACGGGACCATTTGACCCGGACACGGGGCCTGGTGCCGGGGTCATTTTACCCGGACATGGGGCCTGGTGCCGGGGCCATTTTACCCGGACACGGGGCCGTTTTACCCGGACACGGGACCTGGTGCCGGGGCCATTTTACCCGGACACGGGGCCGGGTGCCGGGGCCATTTTACCCGGACACGGGGCCGTTTTACCCGGACACGGAACCTGGTGCCGAGGCCATTTTACCCGGACACGGGGCCGGGTGCTGGGGCCATTTTACCCGGACACGGGGCCGGGTGCCAGGGCCATTTTACCCGGACACGGGGCCGTTTTACCCGGATACGGGACCTAACTCCCGGGTGCCGGGGCCAAAGCCTTGGTGTCGGGGCCAGGTTTCCGGACACGGGGCCTATCTCCCGGACACGGGGCCGAAGCCCGGCTGCCGGGGCCAAGTCTCCCGGACACGGGGCCTGATTCTCGGTGTATGAGAGTAGAGAAGATGATCTCCAAAACCTGAAGTGTGGAGTATTTATACCCAACACTACCGGGTATCAACAACGTATGGCAATGATGACCATTTATGGCTCATCAATAGGATTCCAACGGGTATTAACGTCTATATCATTATATAACTTTATTAATGCTCTGACGGTTACACTCAAGGATTAGGCTTGAGTGTCTGACTGGTAGGATGTCAGGAGCATTATACTACGAGAGGCATCCCAAGGCATTAGTGTTGGTTTACAGTAATACTATACTTACTAGATGTAAAGTATAAGTATAGGTTCTGGAGTGCCGGGCCAAAAGCATGAGTGACAGCCTAGGCGTAAGTGCTACCAAGGTGCCGGACATCGGACCACGAGTGCCGCACACCGGGCCACGGGCGTCGGACGTTGGGGCCAAGCTACCGGACACGGGGCCAAATTCCCGGACACGGAGTCGGATTCCCGGACGTGGGGCTAAGTGCCGGGTGTCGGGGCCTAAATGCCGGACACGGGGCCAAGGCTAGGGTGCCTGGGCCTAGGGCTGGTAATTTCTGACCCGACACGAAACCCGACCTGAAACCGACACAAAAATAAACAGGTTTGGGTTGAGGTAAATAAATTTCGGGTCGGTTTTAGGTTGACGCAATTGACCCGTTTATTAAACGGGTTAGGTTTGGGTTGGTAAAAATTTAAATGGGTTGACCCGCCAACCCGTTTAATTAATAAAACATTTTTTAAAATATTGTAAATTGAAAAGCTTTCTTGTAAATTGAAATCATTAACTATACATGTTATAGATAAATGAAAAGTCTTCTTGTAAATTGAAATCAGTAATCCCATCTAGAAACTAAATGATAATCTCACGCCTCTTTTCACCCTTTAAATTCTCTAACCCACACGCACCACCGAATAACACCACAACCAATTTAATTTATATTCCTTTGAAAGATCTTCACTCTTCTTTCCATAGATTTGCTTCACCATATAAGGTATGAACCGTATTATTTGGTCTTTAGAATATTTTAATTTTAATTATGAACTCGTATTCAACAGCACAACTTATGTTCCATTTGTGAATGTAATTTGTTTCATTTTTCAATTTGTTGCTTATTTTGAAAAAATTGTTACAGTTTTCCATTCGTTACAGGCTGCTATCTACTTGATTATAACCTGCACATCTGAAGTTTTGGATGCACATTTAAAAAGTTAACCTGTTTGACCCGCTTGACCCATTTAAACCGCTAACCTGTTTAACCCGTCTAATTAAACTGGTTATATGGGTCGGATTGAGGTTCAAGGTAAACAGGTTAGGTTTGAGATTTATAACCCGTTTATATAAACAGGTCGGTTTCAGGTTGAATGTTTTTGACCTGCCAACCCGCGAACCCGAACCCATGAACACGAACCCGACCTGAATTGCCACCCCTACCTGGGCCAAGGCTCGGGTGCCGGGGCCGGATTCCCGGACACGGGGCCAAGGCTCGGGTGCCGGGGCCAAATTCCCGGACACGGGGCCGGATTCCCGGACACGTTCCCGAACACGGGGCCCGATTCCCGGACACGGGGCCATTTTACCCGGACACGGGGCCCGATTCTCGGACACGGGGCCATTTTACCCGGACACGGGGCCTGGTGTCGGGGTCATTTTACCCGGACACGGGGCCGGGTGCCACGGCCATTTTACCCGGACACGGGGCCGTTTTACCCGGACACGGGACCTAACTCCCGGGTGCCGGGGCCAGGTTTCCGGACACGGGGCCTATCTCCCGGACACGGGGCCGAAGCCCGGGTGCCGGGGCCAAATCTCCCGGACACGGGGCCTGATTCTCGGTGTCCGGGGCCAAGGGCCAAGTGTCGGGACGCGGGAGCTTTATGTCCGGACGCCGGGACGAAATGTCTGGATGCTGCGGCCAAGTGTCCGGACGCCGGAGCCTTGTGTCCGGACGCCGGAGCCTAAGGGCCGGAGCTAGGAGATAGCAGGCAAGCTTTTGTAAGCCAGGTTATGTGTTTAGGGGGTTAATGGGCTATGTGTATGAGCCATTCCCTACTAACACTATCAATTATCAACAATTAAGCATTAAGTAACAAGCCAATATCATATGATTTAACCTTCTCGAATAACTTCTCTAATTATTAAGTCCTCTCGAATCTTATTAACTAGACTTACTTGTTTATGTTTTATTACCTAAGTTGTTATTACTAGGTCCTCTCGAATCCTAATAATTTTAAACCGATTATAGACCGACCGATTATTTCATACAACCTAATTAATCTATCTAGATTCCTCTCGAATACCTAGAATATTGACTAACAAATTGCACATAAACAACTTGAAATAACATGTCAAAACATAAACAATTAAGGATCTACGATTAAACATAAACACCTAACAATCAATAACGAAACATAAACGTCAAACAAGTTCCATAAATCAAACGAGCATAAAAGAGTTTTAGCTACTCATAATAAAGTTCAAAACATCAAATAAAGTAGTAGAAAACATACTGAAAATCAGGAATAAAAGATAGGAAAACAAACTAGAAAAATTGAAAATCGTTCTTCGTGACCGAATTGTAACCGTACTTCAACTCTAACTCTTTTCCTTGCTCTCCAAGCTTCCAAACCGAGATCTCCAGCTCCAGATATGTGTTGGAATGATTGATGATTTTTCTGGCTGGAATGAGGCTGTATTTATAGGCAAAAATCGTGAGAATTTCGTCTTCGACTCTAACTCGAAAACTGTTGAAACAGTGGTGTGCGTCGTTGTCTTCATCTAGGACGACACACTCTTTGCATATTTCCCATATTCCAAATTTTGAATGTGTAGCTCTCTCTTTCTTCCTTCTTCTCAAATTTGAATCACCTAAATCGGATATCGTATGAAGAAGTTATGATCAAAACGGTGGAGGTGCTACTATAACGTTCTCTTCGTCAGAAATCACTATTTTTCGTCTTTTAAGCTCATTTCTTCCACCATTTCCACTTCCCGATCATGTAAACCTGTAAAATGGACAAAAACACTTTCCCACAAGATTAAATGCAAAAACCTATCCTATCCATCATGTTTAATATGAAAATTGACCGAATATCGCATAGAAATAAACATATAAATATGCGATATCAGACACATAACCACCTAGTTATACCTCCTAGGGTCATGCATTGTCACAATTGTAAACAAAAAGGTCACAATGTAAAAACATGCAAAAATCCAAAAGTCATTGTCACAAAGGTTCCTAAGAAGATTGGTAGACCACTTGTTGAAAATCCAGTTAATCCAAGAGTCACGACTAGTGAGTCAAGCAGTAGGGGTGGTTCACGTAGCAGGGGTGGTTCAAGTGACAGGGGTGGTAGAGGCAGGGGTGGTTGGGGCAGGGGTAGGGGTGGTAGAGGTAGGGGTTGTAGGGGCAAGGGAAGGGGTGGTGCAAATACTAGTAGAAGTGGACTAATTGATGAGGATCCCTATGATATGTTTGGTTTTAATAGTCAACAACCATCACCACCACAAACAACTGAAACAACTAATGAACCACCACCACCACCAACTGAACAACCACCACCACCACCAACTGTAGCAACTACTGAATTTGAAAATGTTGGCCTTAGTGTTACTGATGTTTTTAAGGAAAACGCTAGAAAGAGACAGGATCTAAGAAGGGGTGGTCCAAGTGGAGATAGAGGTAGAGGTAGGGGCAGACGTATAAAGAAAGGTGGGGTAAATGATGTAAATGGTAGTGTGGGTAAATGTAGGGGTGTTCAAAATCGGATATCCAAATTTTGAGTTATTTTCACTATCTGAAATCCGAATCCGAAATTTCGGATATTCGAATTTCGGATATTTGAAATTTTCAGGTATCCGGTTTCGGATATCCAATATATCCGAAAATCCGAAATTTTGAAAATATATATATATATATATATATATATATATATATATATATGTTTTTTTTTTTGTTTTTTTGTGTTATTTTTTGTTTGTTTCAAATTTTATTATACATTTTGTTAATCACAATATTTAATATATACATATATTTATCTAAAATATGTTATTAAATCACCAAAATATTTACATTTACCTATAAAATAACTATAAAAACTAAAAAACTATATATATTTTCGCATTTTCGGATAATCGGATAGCCGAAATATCCGAAATTTTGAAATATCACTATCCAAATTCGAATCCGAAAAACCGGATATCAGAATTTTCGGATAATTTCGGATTGGATTTTCGGATATGCAGATTCGAATTATCGGATACAGATATATTGAACACCCCTAGGTAAATGGGTCATTGGTGGATGTTGCAGTCCAAACCGAAGATAATGTGCCTCCCCAAACAGTAAGGAACAAAGGTAAGGAAAAGGTTGGAGAAAGCCCTACTAGAGAAATGATTATTGCAGTAAAGAAGGAGATGACTGAATCTTCTATGAAGACTCCAAACAGTCAATATGATGTTGAACATAGACAGTATGCAACTAATTTCATATCAGCAAGAATTGATGCCTATGATCACAATAACCCAAACAAGTATGAAGATTTTTGGCAAGGGTAGAAGAGACCAAGGAGGGCTTATCCTAGACTTGCAAAAAACAAGTTGAAAGGTCCTTTCAGAAGCAAAGATGGTGCAGGCTTAACATCACACAATCCTTTTGAAGTTTGATTTATGTTTGTTGTGTTTGAAAGATGTTTGAACTATGTTTGTGTTATGTTTGAAGTTTTGAACTATGTTTGAATTATGTTTTTGTTGAATTATGTTTGAATTATGTTTATGTTGAAAGATGTTTGAACTATGTTTGTGTTATGTTTGAACTTCATTTAACTTTAACTCTGGTGAAGTAACTTGTTCACCCGAGTTAAAGTTTTCATTGAAACACTTTCTAAGTTTTAAGTCGGGTGATGAACATTGTTCACCCAACCTATTCACTCGACCTATTCACCCGACCTATTAAGCTTTAAGTCTGATGTGGTATTTGAATTATGTTTCTGTCAATGTTTACGTTTATGGGCATGCACAATACAAAACATGAAACACACTTTTATTCATTAAGAGGAAACACACACAAGTACATTAAAAAGATTGTACAAGCGTGAGGCACCACGAGTCAAGATTATCCGGTTTTTTCTTCAAATTTTCAGCATTGGGAAATTTTCTATCAACTTTTAAGGAATTTTCGCCATCAAATTTTATATCATGAAGAAAGACATTTTGGGAAATGTTGTAGATTTCACAATCAACAACGACCAAGGGCTTACATTTTATTATTCTCCGGATCAAGCTTGGACAAAACTAGAGGAGCTAGAGAAGTTGTGTGATGAGACGGGAAATAAATTGTCGCCTTCTAATTGGAATGGTCATGTTAGGTTGGATCAAATGCGATACGTTGCTACACGTACACGAGATTTTTTGTCAACGGTAACGCGTTCAAAATTCTCACCATTTGAAGCCAATGCTAATGAGGTACAGTCATCATCTTTTAAAGTAGAAGTTGCAAACTAACCCCGAATTGGTTTTAAGGTTTTCAAACGAAAAGGCTAATCTTTTAAATGAGATTTATAAGCTTTCAAATGAAATTCAAATTTTGACATCTCAACTTCAAGCTTTAAACCTTACCAATTCCAAACTCGAAGAGTTTAAAGAGTTAACAACTTCTTGGAAGGGGAAATATGACCAAAATGTGTTTAATATTCAAATTCTTACAAATGAACTTAATGAAAAATTGGATTTAATTAATACACTTCAAAAACAATCAAAAACCATAAAGTTTGATGAAGGGAAATATACTCAAAGTGTTTTATTGGAACTCGAGCATCTTAAAAAAGAACGAATGAATGAAAGATTTAAAAGAATGGATTTAATCACCGAGTTAAATAATGAAAGAAATGAGAGACTTAGTGCTAACGATAATGTTATGCTTTCAAGAAAACATATTAAAGATAATAAAATGGAAATTAAATCTTTACAATTACAAGAACTTGAGGTTGAAACTTTAAAGGAAAATGGTTTGAGAGAGAAAACGAATCAACTCATTTCTCCAAACAAACCGAAAAAGGAAATTAAAGTTCCATTGAAAGATCACAACGGTACATCTTCCAAAACATTTTCAAAAGTGGTTTCTCTGAGTACTAATTCTTTCCGGAAAAAAAAATCAAAAGTATTCTCCGAAATCACAAACAAATGAAACTTTTACACCACCTTTGAAAATTTCGAGTTTGAAATCACCAAGCATATCAAGTGAACTCGTTGAAAAACAAGCAATTTGTCCTCAAATGAACAAGAAGGAAACGGAATCTTTCACTTATTCAATACCCGAGTTATTTGAATTTGCACCATCGCATTTTAAATAGTCGGTGCAAAAAGTGAATAGTTTTGTTTCTAAAGTTAAACAACGAACTTCAATGATTTCATTCAAATCAAAGAAACAATTGTTTCCAAATGTACCATCAAATGCATCAAATACGGTACACTCATCAAATATTGTTTTCCCATGAACTCCTTTACCTACTCATGAACAAAAATAGATTCCAAAGTCTCCACCAATTTCAAAAACAAACACACCGATTGCAAAATCAACTACCTCAAATGTGTGTTTACCGGAGAAATGGAATTCATATGCTTTGCACAAAATCAATACAACTTATCAATGGTTTTCGAACAAAGCTAACCGAAAAGGACCCAAAATGCAATGGGTACCAAAAGAAGTTTATTTTGATTGTGCAGAAACGTAGGTTATCACAATGACTCCAGAATACTCCAGTTTCGGACTCGAACCTCATGGCGTGCTTATAAGAGAAATCCGAAAAGGATTGGAAAGATACGACTTCGGAACAACTCGGTTTCGAATTCCAAATTCAAATGATATTTTGAGTTTGTTTAGGCTTTCAATTATTTCAAATTGAAACCCGCTCTAAAACTGGAAAGTTACGAATTTATTTATCTAAATACAAGTTTAATATGATGAATGTGAATAGTAGCGGATTTTCAATGTCGACTAGAACTAACATATTCAAAGAATTTGTGTTTGATAGTATTTTCGTAATTAACAAGTGTTTTCGAAATGACAAATATTTTCAAAATTGTAAACTAGCAAATTTGATTAACTCGACTAGAACTAGATGCAATCGAAAAATATGATTTAATAGCAGATTTTGAATCTCGACTAGAATTATTTCATCTTTTAAAGAGGATTTAGTAGCGGTTTTTCTTATTTTATCTAGTTTGCAAAACACTTGTTTGATCGAACATGGAGAATCTAACTTTGAGGGGGAGTTCATAAAATCATTTTTCAAACTACCTCCTAAATCTTTCAAATGAGCTTCAACGAAACAATTTTTCAAATAAATCTTTAGAAATGCAATATTCTTTCATGAACACATCAAATGTATATTAGAAAAAGACTTCCCATAATCAAAAACATTTTTTTCAAGCATATGTTGAGGGGGAGCGTCTTTTCGAAAATATTGCAAACTTCCAAGTCACTTTGGAAATGTTTCTCAAAATTTGGCAAAATGTTGATGCACCTTGAGCGGTTTTCAAAAATATCTCTTTTTCTATAGTCCAACCAGAGCCGAAGGGACTTAACCAAGGAATCAATTTCGAATGTGAGGGTTCTTTAGGCCTAGGATTGGAGATTAAAGGTGCAAAATCAACAAAAACATCGTTTTCAAAATGCCAAAATGAGGGTGGAGTTGAAAATTATGAGCGGTTGAGTGAGGAGTGTGTGATACGGTTAAAAGAATGAGAGACACAGATTAAATCGCCGGGTAGCCAAGTTTCTATCGAATTTCATGCGTTGCTTTTTGATATTGAAAAAGACATCATGGACCCAGTGATGCAATGCACATATACCTCATTGCCACTCAAATTCTTCACAACAATTTGTTTCAATATACACGGAGAATTAGCACATTTCTATCATATTCTCACTCGGAGAATGTTGATACTTGAAACAAGAGAAAACAACTCCATTCTCGACTTCATTTCATGCACTATTGAGTCTAGCGCCAAAATGTTAAACATTTTCTAGGACACATACGAATTTTCAAAAAGCATGTCTTTGGAATATAGCTCGGAACATTTGTAGTGGTATCAACGATCTTGGTATTTCACAATGATCGAATGGAAATCATACCAATGCTAACGCTTTTCCAACATTGAACGTAGGTCACACAATCGACTTCTTTTGTGACTTTGATTGTTGTGTTAACGAGCAATCTAAGTGATCTCGAAGTTACTTTCCCATTTTCACGCCCATGGATACTATTTGAGCTTACGATCAAGAATTCAAAGTTCAAGACAACAAGACCTTTTGTACATAAAAGTTTTTCAACGAAGACAAGTTATTCAAGTCCACGGTTTCACATACAACACACGTGTAATTCAAA
Organism: Senecio squalidus; assembly: GCA_910822075.1. Taxonomy (NCBI): domain Eukaryota; kingdom Viridiplantae; phylum Streptophyta; class Magnoliopsida; order Asterales; family Asteraceae; genus Senecio; species Senecio squalidus. The sequence continues at coordinate 28,649,189 of CAJVGC010000065.1, read as the reverse complement.
GATATATTCCTCAATGGAATATCATCGGATATTTCATCGGTATGTATCGTTTTGTCCCGACGTAATACACGTTTACATGATGATTACAACGAGTCATAATCATCATGAGGGGGAAGAACGTGTACCAAAGGGAAAAACGTGTGTAAATGGTGTATCAAGGGGAAGAACGTGTGTAAATGAAGAAATGGGAATACTTGATCAATGACATATTCAATATAATATCAAGGTCAAGCTTTCAAGAGAAAAGAAAATGATTCTTCAAGAAACTTATCTTTAGATACAAAAGTATCAAAGATTACAAAAAGCTACTCTGATGAAATCCAAAGTTGCGGTTGAAGATCATATCAAGCATCTACGCGTTCAAGATAACAACAATGAAGATGCTTCAAGACAAAGACTTCATATTTTTAGCAACTACAAATAAGAGGGTATTGTTAGGAATATAATATTCATAACATTGTATTTGTATTTGTTATCAGGAGCCTAATTGTAATAATTATGAAGTCTTTGTAAAGCCCTCACACTACAAAGTTGCTTTTTTGGAACGGTGGAATTGATTTTTTGGAGCGGTGGAATTGATTTTTTGGAGCGGTTTTCCAGCCGCTCCAAAAGAAAGTGTTCCAAAAACCGAGTATTATTTGGAGCGGTTTTAAACCGCTCCAAAAGATGTTATCTATACCGTTCCAAAAGATCTAGGTATTTTTTGGAGCGGTTTCAAAACCGCTCCAAAAGATGTTATCTATTTTATATAAATATTAATATTTTAATATAAATATTAATATTTTAATATTAAAAAATATTTTTTGGAACATATTATATAACCGCTCCAAAAAACAATTGGTTAAAAGTTTTTATTTTCAATAAAAATGCTTAAAATGTGCATATTATACACCAGCAACCAAATATATAGCATATAGAAACCAAATATATAGCATATAATACCAAATTTCTACAGTGAAAATATATCAAAAATTCAACATCAAACAAATATATCCACAATCAACATATACACAAAAAAATGTTCCGAATTAAAACATTCCAAATATATATCCACAAACAAAACTTTCTAGGCAAATAAAATAAAGTCGTACATTAAAGAAAATAACTTCTACTAGTATCCGGATAAGTTCTACCCCTTAACGATTGTATTAACAAATTGTGAAACTAAATTAAGTAAAAACTCGTCTATATCCTTTTGCTTGAATAACCTTGTATAGTTCCACATCTAAAGGAAAATGAAATAAAAGTTAGAATAATATATATACTAATAATAATAATAATAATAATAATGATAACATGGTTGTTGCATCACTGATTAAATCAAAAGACAACCAATATTATCCCATATATTATATGCAATATATCAAATAATTAATCAACTTACGAAAAGTAAAAATAGAAAAGTTACATTAACCATAGTCCATTTGAAAGGCTTACGTCAAGCTTGTTCCATTATACTCGTTATTGAAGCTACATCAACAAACCATTTGATTATATCAATTTATTATAAGATTTATTTATAGATATATAATCACTAGAATGATTTAGCGATTACCATTGCCATACATTCACAACCAAACCATGAAGTGAAACGAGGTTCGTTATCGCCAACCGGTATTCCTCTCTCGTCAAACTCAATCGTGAAAGTATGATTCGGGTTACTTTTATCACTGTTTTCACATTTTGCTATACCTCGTTTACCTATTTGAGACATACTAAAAGGAAAACCCAACACAATAAGTAATATATTAATAATACACTATATCATTCAACAGGTACAAAAAAAATGTAATATCAAAAAGATGAGACATGAGAAATGCCTTACTCAAACAGCTTAAATGGTTAATTAACAATTTTATATCAAAAGCAGTAAGGAACTAAGGATTCTAAAATAGAAAACCTCAAATAATTTCTTACTTTGCCTTCAATATGACTCTGATGTTGTAGATGTTGTAAAATGGTTGTCCTGTAAGTTTCTGTCCGCACCAATCGGCCAGAAATTAATCCCAAAAAAACCGCAAAAAATAGGCCGGTTAAAAGAAAATCGAAAGTAAAAAAAAAACACCAATTAAAACCCAATACTAGGGTTATTGATAGAGGCGACGACTAACCTTTAAAGCATCACACCCACCACCGATTTGTAGTAATTACTCCGTTACTTTGGTGTTTGCTAGTTTTAGTATTGAGATTTGATTCTAATGAATACAGTTATATCTAAGAAGCATAAATTTCTTCAGAAAATAAGTTTAGATAGAAAGGAGTGGTGCTGTACCGGAGATGTGGGCGGCGTGGATTGCGGTGGAGATGACGGTGTTGTGGTTAATCACAAATGTTATACTTAATTTAATATGGAAGCTCTTGGGTGAATGGTGAATTCGTGAGGGGTGGGAGGAGACAGTAGTTATACTTAATTTAATATGGTGATGTAATAAGTTAGTGGGTTTATAAATGATGTTTAGTATATATTAAAAGTGAGTAGTTAGATTTTATTCCATTTTTTTTTATTAGTTTATATATTAAAATGAATTCATGTTTACAACTACACGCTAGTAAATAAAATATAGTGTCTAGGTGAAAAGAAAACGAAATCAGCATATGATAGCAAATAAATCTAAAAAAGTTTAAACTAATAAAATTCAAAGCATGTGTCTTCGTAAATCACTTATTTTTCTTGTTTGTTTATTCCTGCATATAATATAAAAAACCGATTATTAAATTTATCATGAGTTATAGATTAATATAAAAATAAATAATTAAAAATATGTATATTATATCAAACCTTGATCACGTAGCATATATTCCTTCGTTGTGGTCGGATCGTAAGTATGTTGCACCTATAATTTCACCATTTGTTGGTAGAATACCGACGGAAAATGGTGGTAGCTCGTCAAATTGGTCGTATTCTTCCTCGTCGACGACATTATCAACACCAAGTATACGTCGTTTACCTTGCAATACAATATGGTATCTTGGTTTGCTGGGGTCATTCACAAAGAAAACTTGTGTGGCTTGTTTTGCTATAATGAATGGTTCAGATGTATAACCATTTGTTGCAAGGTCAACAAGTGTAAAACCATGTTCGTCAATATTAACATATGTACGGTTATTCACCCACTTACCTTTGAACAAAGGTATTGTGAAGTCATAATAACCGAGCTCCCAAATTTCTTGTATGACACCATAATATGAGTCTGTGGCGATCCTTACTCTTGTATCATGGTTCATCCGTTGAGGCTATTAATGTAACTCCACTATTTTGCACTGTACTTTTTTCATCTTGATTTTTGGTGTAAAACGTATAACCGTTAATGCCGTAGCCTTGATAAGAATTTACTCGAAAATTCGGCCCATCTCCTAACCTTTCCACAGTTTTATCAAAATTTGGTTGACCATAACTTCTTGCAACCATGTCTTTCATCCAAGAAGAAAAGTCCTCATTATGCTTCGTCTTATACCATATTTCAGTCTTATATCGGTATGTTGATCGTAATATGCTCAAGTGTTGTTCAATGTATGGAGCAAGACATGTCATGTGTTGTAGGACAACAAAATGTGCAAGTTGTAAATTATCACTACTTGGGACGATCATTTTCTTACCAACTCCCCCGACCCCTTGCAGTCTACCGGAGTGACGAGACTGTGGAACACCAATAATTTTGACACCTTCCAAATAACTTGTACAAAATTCAGCCACCTCCTCGGAAGTATATCCTTCGATAATGCTACCCTCGGGTCGATTGCGGTTCCTTACATACCCTTTTAAGAAACCCATATACCTCTCGAAAGGGTACATGTAACGCAGATATACAAGACCACAAGATTTAATTTCTCCAACAATATGAGATACCAAATGAACCATGACATCAAAAAAGGATGGCGGAAAGTACATCTCTAGTTCACAAAGCGTGATGATAATTTCTTTTTGCCATGTATCCAACATTTCCGAATCAATCACTTTGGAGTGAATCGTGTTAAAAAACAAACAAAGTTTGGTGATTGTATGACGGATATTTGTTGGTAACAATCCACGAATTGCGATAGGAATCATATGTGTCATTAGAACATGACAATCGTGAGACTTCATACCAAGCAACTTAGAGTCTTTTAATGACACTAACCTCTTAATGTTCGTAGAATAACTAGATGGAACCTTAATACCATGTAAGCATTTATAAAATTGTGTTTTTTCTAGTCTCAGTTTTCCATCCTTTTTAGCTCATCGGAATGCCAACGCAACAATTTTACTTCTTTCTCATTAGCAAATAATCGTTTCAGTCTTGGTATAATGGGCAAATACCACAATAATTTAGTTGGGGGTCCATTTTTGGTCACATCATCGTCGATTTCATCATTTTCATTTTTACGCATATACCTCGAGGAACCACAAGTGACACATTTATGATCATATTTGTACTCCTTTATGTACAATATACAATCATTTGGACATGCATGTATTCTTTTTTACTTTTAATCCCATTGGACACATGAGTTTTTTTGCTTGGTATAACGAAATGGGTAACTCGTTACCCTCGGGTAGCATGTCATGCAATATGACTAGTAGACTTGTGAAACTTTTATCACTCCAACTATTGTTTGTTTGTAAGTTAAATAGCTTCAATACCGCTCCGAGTTTAGTAAAATTCTCACAACCCGTATATAATGGTTTTTCTAAATCCTCAAATAGTTGTTGTAATTTTTCTTGATCATTATCACCAATATTAGTCTCCAAATCATTTACCATTCCATTCAAATTATCATTTTCATCATTTAAATTGTTATTTTTATCATTAATGTATGAATCATCGTTTTCAAAATTGTCAATAACTATATTATCCGAGGTGCCATCATCAACAAGTAATTCACCATGTTTTGACCAACAAGTATATTTATACACAAACCCATTCTTCAATAAATGAAACTCGATTTCATTGATATCCTCAAATTTCTTGAAATTTTTACATTTCCTACAAGGACACCAAATAGATTCATCTTCTATTTTCACTCGATTAGCTTCAGCAGCTCTAAGAAAACTTTGCACACCCATCACATATGTTTGGTTACCCCGACCAATATCATACATCCAATGATTACGATGTCACACCCCCAAATATCGTGTTCCCGAGACTTGAGGTGTTGACTTCATGGGTCCCAGATAGCAATGATATATAGGCGAACGACCTCTATATGAGTCGTTTTAAAAAAAACATACATTCATTGATATTGAAAATCAGAGTTTTACATGATTAAGGAAAAGTGTTACCAGAGTTCACAAAACAAAGATTTACATTACATAACTTAACAGAAAATAAGTAATGCAAGGTAAATCTCCCAAAAGCGTGAGTTTGAAATATGCGACTCTGTCATATCCCAAAATCCCTCCGTCGAAAGCCCTTTCGACTAAGCACCTGAGACATACATGCTAAAGTCAACATAAAGTTGGTGAATTCATAGGTTTAGTTTAGTAATAAAGAGGACCACAAGATTTCCGTTTAAGTAAAGTCTTACAGTTGCACCTAAGCTCATGACATCGAAGCGTAACAAAGTTCCTTACCCCATAAGTGTTCCTATGTTATAGCCAAATAACATATATAGTTTCAAAAGTAAAGCACCCTACTCGAGTCCACGAGTTAGTTGTGGTAGACGTGGGTTACATCGTCTAGCCGTTGGGTGAGGGTTGTCAAACCCTAATAGATCTATCCAATACAATCGCGCTTAAGTCCTTAACTAACGATTCATGATAGGGGAATTTCCTTTGGCTTAGTGGTAACTTAGGCAACTAGTAAAGGGTTTAAGTACTTGTGTCCATAAGTAAAAGAGCATGTATCTCACCCCATGTATGTTATAAAAACAAGTAAAAAGCGGGGCTATGAACTCACCTTAGCAAGCCAGCTAAAAGTAATGAGGCAGTGTGTGTAAGCCAACACGTAGGAGTCTCAAATCCGAGAATCAGGTAGGTCTAACCTTGACCTATTAAGTTTTAGAATTTAGGTTTTTATATTCTAGTCCAATGCACATGAAAATGTATGTATATGTATGAATAAGGTAGGGTTAGGCTTCGGGTTTGATAATAATAAACTAACACCGTTCGGGCCATTATATACAAGACCATTCTATAATCGCATGCGGAGCTAGGACACTTTAAATCGTAAATCCAACAAGCTCGGCACTACGAAATATCGAGATGGAATTGCATACAAAGCTCCCTAGTATTGTGTTATCGCTATTATTATCGAGTTGGTTTTAAAAGTTAGTTTTTATAAAAGTTTATAAAAAACTCAGCAAGTGTCTTTAAGTTTTACCCAACTTTAAAGTAACATATCTCGCCCGTTTCTTATCCGATTTTAATGAATCTTATATAGAAACGACCGAGTTTGAAATACCTTTCAAATGGTTTAGGCCTTGAAACTAGATTGAAAGTCTACCGATATTTATAACATAAATACTAACAGTATGTTTCAGGGTTTTCTCATAGTACATGTTAACTTGAAAATATCATAACTCCTTGGTCGTTTTTCTGTTTTTAGTGTTCTTTTTATGGAAATGTAGGCATTTGAACTATCTTTCAAATGCCACAGACCTATCCCAATTCAAAACCATATTTTCGCAGATTTAACAAAAGTCCACTGGTAAGCAGTTTGTGGTTCAAGAAATTAGGTCAAACTTTAAAATGGTATATCTTGCTCGATATTTATCCGTTTTTAACGAATCTTATATCGAAACGTTTGTTTTTGAGTTAAATTTAAGATGGGATAGGTCTCATTTATAGTTCGAAATACGTTTTCTCTGAGATCACTAAAAACAGTCGGGTAGGCAGTAGGTTATGTGTTTGGGTATGTTTGTAAGTTTTGCATCTTTTGACTATCATTACCCATCCAAAAATCCCCATTTTTGAGTATGTTTGTTATGAAACATATATTTAACTTTTGTTTAAGACCCTTTGTCTTTATTACACTTTTAACATATATTTAGTTCATGATTATGATAAAACATTTTTCCGGTTTCTATGTTTTTACAAGTTTCTCTTCAAGAGTAGTTTATGGTTATATGTTTTCATGATATATGTGATATGCAAACATGTGTATAATACATAAATGAAAAGAGTTTAGGTTACCTACTAAGTGATTATGAAAGGAGGACTTATGCAAGCTTTAAATCTCTAACTTTTAAACCCTTGATTATGCAAGTATGTGAGTTGTTGGTGTTTTCTTGCTTCCTTTGGCCTTGGCCGGTTCTAGAGAGTGGAGGGGGGGGGGGGGGGGGGGGGAGAGATTTTTGTGTTTTGAGCAAGTGTAAATGAATGATAGGGCTTTCTATTTATAGAGGTGAGGTTGGGTTAGAAGTTAGCCCTAGTTAGCCATTGTTTCTACCATGGTTGTGATGTCATGATTGGTATGGAGTTTTTAGTTCCATAGTAACCTACTATTCAAGCAAGTGATCACAATCTAGACAACAAAGTCAAGGATCCCATGGGGGCCCCTTGTGAACGGCCATGGAGCCTTGGGAGGGGGTTTTGGGTGGTTTTTGCAAGGTCTAGGGTGTTTAGGGATGTTTTGATGTCTAGTGGGTGAGTTATGCAAGTTTTGGTAACTTATACTACATGCATGCAACAATTCATGCAAAGATGATGAATGCAAGGTTAGAGTTTTATGCCTTTCATGTTGGACTAGAAATATAGTTGTAAAAATATATATACGTTTACGTAAAGTAAAAACCGTAATCCGTATATGTTTAGTCATAGTTATTAAGCATCATTTATGTATAGTGTGACCTAACGGTCGTACATAATTGAAAACATATACTAGTGGTTTGAGAGGTCGAGTTGGTGTGAACCTGCATTTTTGTGGGTTGTCACAGTCTCCCCTGGTTATGGAAATTTCGTCCCGAAATTTAGTTGGCTTGTTCTGGAGGTTGGGTGTCTGAGAAGAGATGAGGGTACTTGAGTTTCATCTGGTCCTCCCGTTCCCAAGTGAATTCAGGTCCTCGACGGGAATTCCATCGAACCTGTACGATGGGTATTCGACTCTGTCGACGTTGTTTGTCACACCCCGCTAAAGCGGAAACACGGAATGTGAAGAGCTGGAAAATCCTTACACAGGTCATATAAAACATAACGGTCATCAAGTCATTAGTTAAAATAAAAGTGTTTACAAATCCATCCAAGACACAATAATTTAGTACATTGAAATACAATTAAAAGTTCATTAAAAATTCCCAAAATAACTGGCCACGTCTTTTCCCGAAAAGGTTCTCACACAACCGCCTCGACCCGTCCATGCCATGCACCTCGTGCTTACACTAATTTCCTGAAACATAAGATAAAGTGTCAACTACGAAAACGTAGTGAGTGAGTTACAGTTTAAAGAGTACGTCAAAATGTAAATAAAGTATATAAGGTAATAGTTTCCATAAAGGAGATTAGCGGAGAAAAGTCGCTTATAGTTTATATACTTTAAAGTCCAAGTAATGGGCGGACTGGTGCCCTAAGTTTGTAAAGACTAAATATAGTCAAATTTAGTCAAACAGTAGAAACGTATACCAAACGCTAAAAATTTATAAGTTTATGCGTAAGTAACTAATTAGATTTTCTTGTATCAACCTCTTGGCATCTATAACTTAAGTGTTCACACTAATCCGATTATCCAACCGTGAACGGCCCCAACTTCCCGCCTCTCAAACGGAAAGTTATTCAGAACTTAGTAATATGTACTTAGACTGCCATCTAAGCAAGGAACGGTTCTTTCCTAAGTATCGATACCCATAATTACTATACGGCTAAGTAGTTAATAATGTGAAAGTCTAAGTCTAAAACAGTCGGGCACTAGTAAACTTCATTTTAAAATCGAGAGAGTTTTACGTCCATCACTTAAGATCGTGTTATAGTTCCATCAAGGGTTGGTACACATACAAGCATCAACAATTAGTTTAGTCAAAAGAGAGCGACCAATAAGTCTAAATAAAGTCAAATAATTTACGCATAAGAGTTCAAATAGTCGTTCAAATAAGTCCGAGTACGTTCAAAAAGTCAAGTTTAATAAGTCAAAAGTCAAAGTTTAATAAGTCAAAGTTTAATAAGTCAAAAGTCAAAGTTTAATAAGTCAAAAGTCAAAGTTTGATATATTGCAATTTGTTTCATAAGGCTTAAAAATGCAATTAATCTTATGTTTCCCCCAAATTCATGTAAAATATATATAAAACGAGGGGTTGTAACTCACGGATTGCGAAGAGAACGAGAACTTGGAAACTCGGTCGGAATATGTAAGCCGGGAATCACGGATTGCCTATTAATACCAAGGTAGTTTAATGAGTTGTTATATTATTATGTTCTTATATAATAACATAGGTAAAACTTTATTAAACTTTAAGTGTCAAAGTTAAGTATAGTTAAAAATAGTCCGAAAAGGTAATTGTCACGTTTTTGTCCAAAAGTTCGATTTAACGTTTTTGATCATTATATTTTAAGTGTTTTTGCTCGCTGAAGTGATTTACAATTTCTAAGGAAATTTGGGCAGCGCTTCCGCGCCCAAATTTCATGCCCAAAAATTGTACCATCACTTCCGCCCACAAATCACCTAAAACACAATATCACATATATTATAGCTCATTATAGTCCAAATAATCCAATACAAGTCACCATTATACTTATTTTTATTTGTCTCAGTCCCACAATAAGGTTAGAACAAGTCCAGAATGTAAACATAATCTTAAAACGAGTAAAACGACGATTTTTCGGGAGAACAGCAGCTCGGTGCTGCGCACCTGGGCACAGGTGCTGCGCACCTAGCTGCTGTCTCAATCCCGTTTTGTGTTTTTCTTGCTAAAAACGTTTTTTGACTTAAGGATTTCGAC
>CAJVGC010000065.1:28608821-28633537 GCA_910822075.1 Senecio squalidus | reverse complement strand
ATGAACCGGATGTGTAGACCTTACCTGGACAAATTCGTGATCGTGTTCATTGATGACATCCTTATCTACTCAAGAAACAAGGAGGAACACGCGAAACACTTGAAACTCATCTTAGAACTCTTCCGAGAACAACAACTGTTCGCCAAATTCTCTAAGTGTGAATTCTGGCTCCGGGAAGTACATTTCCTTGGTCATGTGGTCAACCAAGATGGGATCCATATGGATCCGGCTAAGATAGAAGCGATCGAGAAATGGCAGGCCCCGACGAATCCTACGGAAATTCGTCAACTCCTAGGGTTGGCCGGCTATTATCGAAGGTTCATCGAGAATTTCTCGAAGATGGCTAAGCCACTCACCGAGCTCACTCAGAAGGACAAGGATTTTGTTTGGGGTACGAAACAAGAGGAATCCTTCCAGCTTTGCCACGCTCCTATTTTGTCTCTACCAGAGGGTACGGATAACTTCGTAATATTCTGCGATGCATCCCACCAAGGACTTGGGTGTGTCCTTATGCAGAAGGACAAAGTCATCGCCTACGCTTCAAGACAACTCAAGGTTCACGAACATAACTACACTACTCACGACCTAGAGCTAGGAGCCGTCGTATTCGCACTGAAGATATGGAGACACTACTTGTATGGGACTAAGTGCACGGTCTTCACGGATCACAAGAGTCTCCAACACATCCTAGACCAGAAGATGCTCAACATGAGGCAAAGGAGATGGATCGAACTGCTGAGCGACTACGATTGCGAGATCAAGTACCACCCGGGTAAGGCAAACGTAGTAGCAGACGCCCTGAGTCGGAAGGAAAGGGTAAAACCATCTCGGGTTAGAGCATTAGGTATCCAGATTCAGACTAACCTTCAAACGCAAATCGCCGAGGTTCAGCGAGAAGCATTGAAGCCCGAGAACCTGAAGGGAGAAACTTTGCACAATCATGAGAAGGAGTTCGAATGCAAATCCGACGGGATTCACTACTTCAAGGGCCGAGCATGGATTCCGAAGTCCGAGGATCTTCGAAAACTAATTTTGGATGAGGGCCACCGTTCCCGATACTCCATTCACCCAGGATCCGACAAGTTGTACAAGGATCTTAGGGAGTATTACTGGTGGCCGGGCATGAAGAAAGATATCGCCTTGTACGTAGCGAAGTGTCTTACTTGCTCCAAGGTCAAGGCGGAATATCAGAAACCTTCAGGACTACTGCAGCAACCGGAGATTCCTATGTGGAAGTGGGAGCAGATCTCCATGGATTTCATTACCAAGTTACCCCAGACGGCAAAGGGTAACGACACAATTTGGGTAGTTGTGGACCGTTTGACGAAGTCTGCTCACTTTCTGCCGGTGCGAGAAACCCACTCGATGGAGAAGTTTGCGCAAATCTACATTAACGAGATCATCTCTCGCCACGGGAAACCTCTCTCCATCATTTCTGACAGGGATAGTCGGTTCACGTCTCGCTTTTGGAACGCGCTTCAGAAGTCTCTCGGGACGCGACTAGACCTTAGCAAAACTTACCACCCTCAGACCAACGGTCAAAGCGAGAGGACGATCCAAACGCTTGAGGATATGCTTAGAGCATGCGTAGTTGACTTTGGAGGAAGTTGGGATACTCATCTTCCATTGGTCGAGTTCTCGTACAACAACAGCTACCACGCTAGCATTAAGTGTGCTCCGTTCGAGGCCTTATATGCACGTAAGTGCCGGTCGCCGCTTTGTTGGCTAGAAGCCGGTGATCGACAACTCACAAGGCTCGAGATGGTTCAAGAAACCATCGCCAAGATCACCACTATCAGAGAGCGACTGAAGACGTCCCGTACTCGGCAAAAGAGCTACGCCGATAACCGAAGGAAACCCCTCGAGTTCCAGGTCGGCGATCGTGTGCTTCTTAAAGTATCGCCATGGAAAGGGGTAGTTCGCTTCGGGAGACGCGGCAAGCTAAGCCCAAGGTACACCGGACCGTTTGAAGTCATCGAGCGTATTGGTCCAGTAGCGTATCGACTTCAACTCCAGCCAGTTCTTTCCAATGTTCATAACGTGTTCTATGTCTCGCACTTGAAAAAGTGCTTATCCGATGAGATCATCGTCATCCCGCTCGACGAGGTCAAGATCGACAACAAGCTCAATTTCATCGAGGAACCTCTTGAAGTTGTAGACCGAGAGGTCAAGCAACTCAGACAAAGCCGTGTTCCTATTGTCAAGGTTCGTTGGAACTCCCGACGTGGTCACGAATTCACATGGGAACGTGAAGACCAGATACGTCAAAAGTATCCGCATCTGTTCAAAGATACTTCTGCCTGATGAGACGAGTCAAATTTCGGGACGAAATTTCTTTCAACCCGGGGATAATGTGACAACCGTCAAAAATTCAGGTGATTATCAGTTACTTTATCGGTTCGAATCTCTAGTTACTTTTTTTATAGTGTTCAAAATTCTCTAGCTCGTACATGTTGTGCCTTTACTTTGTCGGAACCAGTGTCGGAATAACTCTCGGAATCGAATTATATAAGCCCTAATACCAAGAAAACAGCTAATGAACTTTCCTAAGTTCATAACGTATCATAATTAAGAACTTTCAGTTAACGAAAATGTCCAATGAAGCAAAACGTAAAAACGAAAAATCAGAAAATACTGAAAAATGGACCAGTGCGCCGCACCAAGCAGTCAGTGCGACGCACTGGCTGGCAGATTCAAATTCTTTGAAATTATGTCTTGCCTCGTTTTTGTAAACCACCACCCAATCAATCTCGGGCTTTACCACTCAATTACTGTCAAAACACTGTCCCAAGGCTCCTCCCATTATTACTCTCTATTTCCTTTTCATTTTCATTTTCTAAAAGCAAAAACACACACACACACTAGCATTTTCTCTCATAGACCATCACAAATACAGTAAGTTCCAGCCACAAACTCCACCCAAATCAACCATCAAAATCGTTCAATAATCAAAGCAAACAAGGAGGAGCAAAAGCATTTACGGTTTCAAGCATTTTCATCACTTTTGGAGCTCTAAATCCTTCAAAAATATCATCCATCCACTTTCATCCGGTAGAAACCTTATTCTTATCTTTATTTACTGTTTTTACAAGTTGCATGTAAGATCTAAACCATAAAAACAAGTTTTTATGAAGATTCATAACACATATTATTCAAAAACGGGTTTCTATTAAAACAACACTCTAGATCTATGTTTTGTGAATAAAGTTATGTACACACTGTAAAAAATGGTGTTTTATGAAGTATCTACTGATTGTATGTCGAGATCCTTGGGTAACAAATCGTTTTGGACAAGAAAAACACAAAACGGGAAAAGACAGCAGGGAGGTGCGCCGCACCCCTGCTCAGTGCGGCGCACCGGGCTGCTGTCTTCTCGAAAAATCGTCGTTTTGGTCGTTGGTAACTTGTGTACGCATTCTGGATTTTTGTTAATAATGTTATGGGACTGAGATGAGTAAAATAATAACAGTGATAACTTGTATGAAACTCTTTGGACTAAATGGACTCGTTTAATAAACTATTATGTGTATATATGTGTTTTGTGAGCGGGAAATGACTTTAGGTTTTGGACATGAAATTTGGGCGCGGAAGCGCTGCCCAAATTTCGTTAGAAAACTTAAATCATTTCAGCAACCTAAACATGTCTATCATAATAATAATAACATTAACTATAGACTTTCGAACTAAATATAACGTTAACCGCTTCGGACCATTTTTGGAACAAAATTAAACTTAACACTTGAAGTCAAATAAAGATTGTCTATTATATTATTTAAAGTAACATAATGAGATAATAACTTTTGGACAACCTTGGTATCCTTAGGCATTCCGTGATTCCCGACTCTTATTTCCGACCGAATTCCGAGTTCTCTATCTTCGTAAACCGTGAGTTACAACCCCACTTTGTTTTACTTTTGTTCTTTTTAACATTATTTGGGGGAAACATAAGATTATATGCTTTGTAACTTTTGAAACTATTTGTGAATTATTGAAACTTTTGGAAACTTGTGTGAAACTTTAGAAACTTGAAATATTTTAAACTTATGAAACTCGTAAACTTTGGAAACTTGTACGAAACCTCATTGAAACTCTTATGAAACTTTGAACTTTGGGAAACTTGGAAACTTGTGAAACTATTATGCGTATATGTGTTGATGCCTTAGCCGGTTAACTAAATTTAGGATACTTGTTAGCGACTAATCCTTGATGAATATATAAACCCGTAAGTGCTTACTGCTACTTTTGGAAACTTTGTTCATTTGCACCGTTTTTGGTTCAGGAACTTTATACACTATTAGCAATAGCCGTTAGTCATATGGGTATCGATACTTAGGAGCGGTCACTCCTTACTCAGGGTTAGCGACCCAAGTACATATTGCTAAGATTCAGTTGGAAACTTATTGAAACATTTTTGGGCTAGATCAGGATCACACAATCGGTTTAGTGTATACTTACTATTTATATTATGCCAAGTGATTGATACGAGTTACTATTTAGTTAAACACATACTCCCTACGCATATACCTTTTTAGCGCCTGGATTCCGCTACAACTTTATTTATACGAGTTTTATTTATTTTACTCGCGTGTGTACAAACCTTTACTACTTACATATATGTTCTAACGTCGCTCCGTTCCTTTTATTGGACGTCACTATTTTCATGTACTTTCTATTTTTGGAAACTTTATCGAAACTCTAAACTGTAGCTCACTCACTACTTTATGTAATTGACACTTTATCTTATGTTTCAGGAAATTAGTGTAAGTGTATGGAATGCATGGCAAGGAAGGGTCACAATGGTTACGTGAGGCGCACTGTGGGAAAAGACCTTTCTATTTTGGGAATTTTATTTTGAAACGTTGTACTTGTACTTAATTTAAAATTTGTGAACCGCTTGGTTGTTGAAACTTGAACTATTTTCTTTTTATTGAAATGACTTGAATCGTTTAAATTTGCTTATGACCGTGTAATGATATTCCAACTCTCACATTCCGTGTTTCCGCTATAGCGGGGTGTGACACTTATATTCATATTTGGTACTATATTTTCGTATTATGGCAAACATTGGAATGAATCAAGTGACACAATCATTATGGGATGCACACACGATATATCAAACATTCAAACAATCAATCATTCATTATATGTATATACTAAACGGGAAACGTGATAGATCTATTGGCCGTTATTAGACATTCTGACGTGTTACTGTGAATGTCGAGGCCCTCGACCGGACCCTATGTGACTTTGATCATATATGATATACATCAGACTTGATACAAACGCGTGTTATGCCATTATACACATATTATACTTGCTTACAATATACAATCTTTATATATTCTTTTATTATACATTCTTTTATACTACATTTTACATATTACTTTTATACTCTTTATTACGTAATCTTTTTAATTCTTTATACTTGTGTCTTAAACTTGTTTATTCACCAATACTTTTGTATTGACGTTTACTTTTTACATGATACAGGAAATGGATAGGTTTGCTTGAAGAAAACATAAGATCTTGGACCTAGTTAATGACATTAATGAATAATTTAAGTCTTTTGTCGTTTTTCAGTTACTTTTCTGTAAAACATTTACTCATCTTTAATGCATTCATTTAAACCATTAAATGTGTCTGTTATAACCTAACAGAGGAACACGAGTTAAGAACAATTGTAATGCCTCTGGTGTATTCCGCTTTAGCCGGGGTGTTACATCTGGGTCACTTTTACCCGGTGACGGGGTGGTTTTTTGGGACACAACACCGAGCTGGGTCACTTTTACCCGGTGACGGGGCTGTTTGCTCGAACACGAGACCGAGTTGGGTCATTTTTACCCGGTGACGGGGCTGTTTGTCTGGACACCATCAAGTCAGTTTCCTAGACAACTCGTTTTTCTACCGTTTCGACTTTCGTTTTCGTTTTTCTTTCACCCCGTTGACCCGTTAACCTTCATTTTTGTTGCGTTATCTACGTTTTCAGGAGTTTTAACTTGTCGGAAACTTTCGGATTTTTCGGAGATCGTGTAGATTGTGCGGAGGACGTCGGTAGTACTCGTTTTTCCTTAAAATCTTAATATCTCGTTTTATTTATGTAAATTTTATATTTTTGAACTCACCATATTTATCGTAATTAAAAAGCGAAATTATTGGACATTATTAATGTTGACCATACTCGGACCTTTACGTAAAAATTGGTAAAATAAAACGTAAAATACACCAAAAATAATGTTTAAATGGTTAAAACTATAAAGTAAAACTTTTATAAAAATTCTCATAACTTTATATTCTGTAATAAAGTATAAAAATATATAAAAGTGAACTTGTAATATTTATTTGAATTTTTAGTTATTTATTTAAATTTATAACGTATTTAGAACGTTAAAGTCAATTTAAAATGCGAAATAAATATAAAATCTTGACATCTCAGTTTATGGGACATAAAATGTATAGATTTTACTAAAAGAATTTTATTAAAATTATCGGAACGTTTTTCGTAAGTATTATGTACTTTTTGACTAAAAAGACGTTATATAAACACGTTAAAACACATATAAGTATATTACTATACGTAAAAATAGTAACTATTAACAAATATACGTTTTTGGACTCAAAAACGTAATCACTATCATAAACATAATATTTATTATTATTATGCTCACTAAACGTATATATTTTTGATAAATATACTTTCCTCAAAAATGCGATCGTAATCTCAAATGATGATAAATATTGTTTTGTTTCGTTAAACTCTTTTTAAATCGTTCTCAAACTATTTTCATTCAAAATATTTAAAACTCTCTAAAATATCAAAGTTTGACTTTTACGTTGACTTTGACTTTCCTTCAAATTGTTGACTTTGACTTTGACCAAGTCAACATCTTTGACTTTGACCAAGTCAACATCTTTGACGTTGACTTTGGTCGATCTCAATAAAACTTTGGTAACAGTATTCCTTTTAACCGGTATTCCTGTTAGTCATTTTCGGCTCGGAATATCATTCCTTTCTAATTGTCTTTTATGACGTGAAATATCGATATCTTTCCTATCGCCCTTATTGGCGCGGAACATCGTCTCTTTGATCCGTTATTTTGACTCGAATTGATAATCGTTGGAATATTTTAATAAAACGCTATATATTAACCTTAACCAACAAGGCTAAACCGTACTGTATTTATTGAGATACTTAGACTATGTTATATTTGTTTTAGGGCACTTAGGCGGCGGAGTGTTATCTCCATATTGATCTTACCCGATACTTTATTGAGCTTATCTTGTGAGTTATTCGTAGCCCTATTCTTTTACTATTTTTGGGTTGGAAACCGTATTTTAAATTGTCGTATGATTGTATATCTTGTTTACCTTGTGGATTAGTATCACCTTAGATTAAGATGTTCATTAGGCTTTGGTAAGCCCCCCTTATACACCTGTTAAGCTTTTGCCCACGGTTTACATATATATAGATCTATATGGGTTTGACCTAACCCTCATTGCTCGATGGGATGTCCCTATGAGTGGATGTTATGGCCGTTTGTTACTTGTTGCCTTTGGTTGACATCACCTTAGGTTAGGGGATTTGGTGTGGTCAAGTTCAGTGTATGATTAATCTTTGGTATTTATACTCGCACTATGGTTATAAATCAAGATATGCTATTTTGGAACTTGTTATGATTATTAAATCTTTTAATGGGTCAACTTTTACTTAAATATTGCGAATAATTCACCAACATGTGTTGATGTCGTATTTAACGTTTTTTCAGGAGTTTGAGGATTTGTTTGATCATGCCATGCTTATTTTGGGATCATTTATTCTATGTATTTGGAATTCGTTTTGCTTGATGTAATTCCTTTATGATCCACGTATTGACATTTGATTTATATTTGTATTTGACATTTGGTACACGTTTGGCCATGTATTGTATTTTGTAAACTTTATGGCATGATTAATATTATTCGATGTTTGTTTATGGTTGTAACGTTGTAATCCTTGACTCTTGATATCATTAACTGGAACACCTCGTGTTTCCGCTTTGAGCGGGGTGTGACAGAACTTTACAAGTTTATGAATCAAGGACCAAGAATGAGGAGTTGGGTGTTAAAGTCTTCCAACAACAATCTAAAATCATCTTTTTCAAGATGATTGTTGCTTCACAGTTGATGCTCATTTTAGCCTTGCAATGAGAGCCTAAAATCTTGAAATCAAACTCTATGGATGATGCATCCAAAATAGGGGAGGTATAGAGATAACTGAACTATTAGGAGATGAAACAGAGGTAGTTGGAGATGAAACATAGGTAGTTGGAGATGAAACATAGGTAGTTGGAGATGGTAATGATGTTAATTCAAGAAATGTACATGAAATGGAAGTTGATCTTGCTAAAGAAAGGATTGACATTGAAGTGAAGAAAGAGGTGGATATTGAAACTGAAATTGAGAAGGAAGTGGAGATAGAAAATGTTGAAAATGTGTCTGAATTGGAAATAAGGAGGTTGAATAGTAGTTGAAATTGTTGAAAGAGAAGTTGAAATGGAAAAAGCCGGTGAATAAGAAAAAGAGAGAGTTCTATTGAAAAGGAGATTAATTCTAAAACAGAAGTGAACTTTGATAGTCTAGTAAAGAATATGGTAAAAGGAGTTATAAATGATGGTTTTCAGGAATTTGAAGGGAATGTATTTGTAGATACCATCAAAATGAAGGATTTTCATATAATTAGCTCAGGGTTATTGAATGTGGATTTTGGGGGAGAAGAGATTCCTATGAATGATGAAACTAGGGAAGATGAAGAACCACTTACAGATGATGAAGCTAATACAGATATTCCTAAAACAAGCACTAGAAGGAAGTCTATTGCAAGGAAGACTACTCCTAGTGTATTTGTAGAAAAAAACACTGAATGGTTGGAAAAAGAGCATGGATGAAAATAATTGCAGAGCCCATCTGAAGAATTATCTGATGAGAGTGAAGAGATTTGTAAAAACGAACTGAAGCTCTCGAGAAACACTATCTTGAGGTAAAAACCAAAAAAAACTCAACGAAATGAAAAGGAAAAGGTTGTTATTGATGAATCTATAAAGGAAAAGAAAATGAAAGAATCGCAACAAGCTTTAATGGCAGAAAGAATGAGAAAGGAGGAAGAAGAAAGAAAGAATTAATCTGAACAAAAAACTTTTGGGAAATATGTTAATCTTGAAATTTTGGTGGCTCAACAAACTACAGATGTAATATTTCAAAAGGAAGTACAAAAGGAGGTTGATTATGAAGTTGATGCAGAGGGACATGAGCATTATGATGATTTACAAGATTGGTTGGAGAATACATATGACCAAGGTAATCCACTTGATAAGTTTTGATTTCCAATTGATGAAGAAAATATCATGAAACTTGCAGAAGGAGAGGGTTCAAGTTCAAGGATAGTGAATCCTACCATTGCTCAACTTCATGCAAAGAGGATTAGATTAGAAGAAATCAAGAAAGGCATTTCATCAAAAATTATTTGTTGGGGATTTGATGATAACGAAAGTGCAATAGTGGTAAAGAGAGTCACAATCAATGTTCTTACTTCTATACAACCAATGAGCTCATGTAATTAAAAAAGGATGAGTTGATCCAGTTAAGCAAGATCGAAATGATGAAACATGGAATCTATGGTCATGGATATGAGTATGAAGAGTTGATGCAAAATAATGTTGCAAATAATTTCAAAGAGTATGAGGAGAACCTCAAAAGGAAAAGATCAACCATGCTTTTTGATACATCACCTCTTCTAGTTCTAAAAAGAAGAAACAAAATGAACAATGAGCAAAGGTCATTGGATGGATAATGGACTATGAAGGTCATGAGATTATGATTGAAAGGGAAGATGGATCAAACGATAGGTTATATAAAGATGCAAATATAAGAGCTTTGAGTAATACGGACCTTATTGTTGTGAATCAGTTACCATTCAGAAATCATGAAGATTATGAAGATGGTAACATCAAAGTAATAGTGTTTTTCAATGAATGTATTAGAAGAAAGGTGAGATAAACATGGAGTATCATGTACTAGCTAATGGTGTGGTTGAAGATGTGTATTGAACAATGTGTTTTAGAGCTGAGAAGATTTTGAAAGCATCATCAAAGGGGGCGATTGTTCGGTATTGAAGCTTTAATGGATGAAGCTGAAAATCTTCTAAGTTGCAACTGTGTCTAACTCTTTAATTCAGAAGAACAAATGTTAACTTCCGAATTTAAACTTAGTTGTTCAACTCAAGTCAAAGTTGAAGAGTTCAATTCTGATGATGAAGCGGTTCTTCCAAGTTAAAGTGAACATCATCAGAGTTAAATTAAGATAAATACTTAGTTGAAGTTTAGTATGAAAAGTGTTCTTAAATAGATATAATGATACTTGTATTGTGAGTTATGTATTCATAGAGGTCTATAAATAGTTGGAGAAGTTTTTTGTTTTAGTGTGCTTGAGTGAGATATTTTGTAAGTAACACTTGCAAGAACTCCGCCATTGAAGTCTTTGAATGAATATAATATTTAGTAAATCATATGTTATTCATACTTCTTAATCAATGATTCAATGCTAGAACGTGATTCTGCAACCCTCTAGTAGTTAGTTAATCACTTAGCGTATTGATCCGTAGGGTTAAATTCCTTTCACACCATCAACAATTTCTAAATTTAAGACCCACCACCATAAAACTGCTTATTTCAACATAATATTCTAAATCCACCCATCAAACCCTTCTACCGCCACCACCTCCCCTTTGTCGCCACAACAACAACCTTTTTCATCCACCACCACCACAACTAGTGCCACCATAACAACCCCCATTTTCGATATAGTTGTTGGGTTTCTATTTGAATGTTTGGTTTTTCTGTGTTTTGGATATTTAGTTTTAGATCTAGTTAATATATAGTGTTCACCATGAGAGAGAGATGTGGGTGGTTTTGGAGGATGTGAGTAAGAAAAAGTGTAAAAAAATGAAGATGAGTTACATGGTTGAGTTAACACACAAAGTTAATGGACGTTAGTAATTCGAATCACCGACGTAACATAAGTAATGGGAACATTTGATGTAATTATTTGAATAAAAAACGCAAAGTAATGATATTAATAAAACCACAAGGTCTAACAACCTAATTTACCCGATAAAACATAAAGGAGCATAAATCAAAATGTTTTAAGGATAATTGATTTTTAGAGAACCGCGTCCCACTATAAACCGTAATTGAGTTTCAAATTGAACCATACGATTACGGGTTGAACCAAAAATTAAGATATGGACAAAACTTAACCCTTTGTAAGTGGCTTACCAATGGGCTATCAATCCATGGTTGTTTTATTTTTAATATATTGTGAATATGTTTAGTATTTTTATTTCAAGTGTTACTGTTTATACTTAATTTTTAAAATAATTGGCTAGTGAACAGTAATTAAATATTTTATATTAGATAATTAAGCATTTATTTTTCTATTTTCCTTTTTTTAAAAATATTTTATACTACTTTTTAATTGTTATCTATTTAACGAATATTAGATTTATTTATATATATATTTTTCAAATATTATATTTAACGAATATTAGATTTAATTTTTAATAATGTTTATGTGCTGGTTTTAAAAGATAATAAATATATTTATACATGTTTAGTAAAATATTAGATTTATACATAGGGAAATGATAAGTGCAACAAATAACACTTATCTTATATGCAACATAGTATAAAATTATCCTATCTATTTAATTGTCGTCTTTTTTTTCGTTTTCTGTGTCCAGTTTTGAACTATTAGTTTGGGTCTTCTTCAATATTTTTTGGGCCTTCGTTAATATTTATTTCTTTAGCCCATTTGTGTTTTACTCTCTCCTGAACTTAAGACACGTGTCTCTGTGACTCATCTTCGCCACCTTCGCCTTTGTGACACTCATCTTCACCACTCTCGCTTCTGACTGTACCTGGTAACGTCTCGTATTGCCGTATTTCGTCGTGCTCTTAATCTGCTCGGAATAGGTTTTCTCCTAATCTCTACTACCGCTTTCTTCTGTTTTTTCTAATTCATTGTCTTGCATTCGTGTATGTAATATTTGTACCAGTTTCTAGTATTAGATTTATTCAATTGGTGGTGTAATGTTTCGTGACTTGGAATTTTTTTTGTAGGATATTTTTGTTCAAATTTTTGAGCTGCTTTAAAAGAATATTTAAAAAAAAATATACATATTCATTTTAGGTATTTTAGTTTTTAGTGAAAAGAGAATAAGGTTGGACCTAATAGAATGTAGTTTAATGTTTTTCATTTTATATGGATTAGAACATAGTTTAGGTTTGTCGACGCTTTTGACATTGCTGTAACGGATGTTTTACGTATATGTGTTACATGTATTGAATCGGTGTTGAGATAATCTGCGTAAGATAGTTTACCGTTCCAGTATAGATTAGTCATTGCTTTTGTATAGAATTGTATAGCCTTACCTTATGGGTTTGTGTTCACCGATTTTCGTTACATTTGTTTTCTCTACGTCGACCTCTTTATTTGTATTTGTTTTTGTAAGAACTCCTCCATTGAAGTCTTTGAATGAATATAATATTTAGTAAATCATATGTTATTCATACTTCTTAATCAATGATTCAATGATAGAACGTGATTCTGCAACCTTCTAGTAGTTAGTTAATCACTTATGCAACATAGTATAAAATTATCCTATCTATTTAATTGTCGTCTTTTTTTTCGTTTTCTGTGTCCGGTTTTGGACTATTAGTTTGGGTCTTCTTCAATTTCTTTTGGGCCTTCGTTAATATTTAATTCTTTAGCCCATTTGAGTTTTACTCTCTCCTGAACTAAAGACACGTGTCTCTGTGACTCATCTTCGCCACCTTCCCCTTTGTGACACTCATCTTCACCACTCTCGCTTCTGACTGTACCTGGTAACGTCTCGTATTGCCGTATTTCGTCGTGCTCTTAATCTGCTCGGAATAGGTTTTCTCCTAATCTCTACTACTGCTTTCTTCTGTTTTTTCTAATTCATTGTCTTGCATTCGTGTATGTAATATTTGTACCAGTTTCTAGTATTAGGTTTATTCAGTTGGTGGTGTAATGTTTCGTGACTTGGAATTTTTTTTGTAGGATATTTTTGTTCAAATTTTTGAGCTGCTTTAAAAGAATATTTAAAAAAAAATATACATATTGATTTTAGGTATTTTAGTTTTTAGTGAAAAGAGAATAAGGTTGGACCTAATAGAATGTAGTTTAATGTTTTTCATTTTATATGGATTAGAACATAGTTTAGGTTTGTCGACGCTTTTGACATTGCTGTAACGGATGTTTTACGTATATGTGTTACATGTATTGAATCGGTGTTGAGATAATCTGCGTAAGATAGTTTACCGTTCCAGTATAGATTAGTCATTGCTTTTGTATAGAATTGTATAGCCTTACCTTATGCTTTGACTACCCTTTATCAGGACGCTCATTTTATGCGTAATATTAGGGCATACAATTCTATGTTTTCTTTGCATCCTTCGGTGCTGAAATTGACATTTTTGTAAACAGTGGTCGTGGTCCGTATACCTTTAAAGTATCTGGTCAGGTTTCACATTATATCGGTTCGTTGTGTCCTCAACCTCCGAATGCGCCCCGTTTTCTGCAGATGTATGTGTATGACACTATGAACCAGGTCGAAAACAGATTGAGTTTTTTCTCTACCTCGGACGCTGAAGATAGTTTGAAACCCGAGGTAGTAGGTATTCTGAATCGCACCCTGCTCTCTTGTAACGAATATGTGCGTACTTTTAGGAAGGCCGTTGAGATTGCTGAATATAATAATGTTGATGAATATGCGGTAAGGTTATATAGTAACGTTTCTGATGGTCGATACGTTCTGCCGAAAGAAGGAACTCTTGGTGCTATTGTTGTTGCTGAAGACCCAAACGCTAGCTCATACGACATTATCGTTCGATCAAACAGTGATCGTCCTCATCGCATAAGTAAGCTTCATCAATCTTACATGCCTCTTCAATATCCCTTACTGTTCCCGTATGGCGAATTCAGTTGGTCTCCATCTTTAAAGTTACGTCCTATGCTAGGTAGAGAATGTAGATCTCTCACAGTTAATATGTACTATAACTATATTTTACATACGCGTCGCGATCTCTTTTCTCTTCTACTACACGGAGGTAGATTATTTCAGCAGTTTTTATTGGATGCGTACCTTTGTGTAGAGGACAGCAGACTCGAATACTTTAGAACACACCAGAATAGTTTACGTTCCGAATACATGGTCGGGGTTTTTGACGCGATCTCCAAAGGGGATTCAGTAGGAAAACAAATTGGCAAACGAATTTTTTTGCCCTCTTCTTTCGTTGGTTTTCCACGTTATATGTATAAGCACTATCAGGACGCTCTTTCCTTGTGTCGTGTATATGGCAATCCTCAGTACTTTATTACGTTTACATGTAACTCCAACTGGCCTGAGATAACGAGGTTTATGGAATCGAATAACATGGGCCATTCTCAGAATACACCGAATATTATTTATAGGGTCTTTAGTATGAAAGTCATTCATTTTATCAAATACCTAAAGGAAGAGAAGCCGTTCGGTTCTGTAACCGCATGTAAGTTTTTATTCTTTCTTCATATGTTTCTTTACTGCATTCGTACCTCATTTTTTTCCTTATTGTCGTGGAGTTTGTGTTCTGTCTTTAGATTTGTATACAATAGAATTCCAAAAATGAGGACTTCCACACTGTCATACTCTTGTATGGGTTGACGAAGCTTCCAAAATTAAAGTAGCTTCAGAGGTCGATAAATATATTACAGCAGAGTTACCTGACCCGATCAACGAACCGACGTTATACTCAACGATCACAGCTTGCATGGTGCACGGTCCCTGCGTTTCGCCAATTTTAGCTCTCCTTGTATGCGAGATGGGGCCTGCAAAAAGAGATTCCCAAAGTCGTTTAATCCTACAACAACCTTTGAAAAAGATGGTTATGTCCATTATAAAAGAGGCAGTGTTGCTGTACATACAATGCAGAATGGGTTTCGGATTCACAACGGGTTTATAGTTCCTTACAATAAGCTTCTATGTAGTCGATTTAACGCACATATTAATGTAGAATATTGTGGTTGGAACATGATGATCAAATACCTATTTAGATACATCTCGAAAGGAGTAGAACGCATAGCCTTCTATTTACGAAAGAATGAAACGTCGGCTCAACCCATTCGTAATCCACACACATCTTCTGCCTCTGCTGATCCCTCTGCAACGGCGTCAGAGACAGTAAACGAGATCGAAAATTTTGTAAACGGTAGATTTATATGTCCGCACGAGGCCGTGTGGCGCATTCTTAATTTTCCGATACATGAGAGGGAGCCTTCTGTTCAAACATTGCAAGTGCACCTTGAACATATGCAAACTGTCACATTTGACGACAACTGCAACTTACAAAGCTTAGTGAAAAATGTCAGCTTTGGTAATTCTACATTGTCGCGATGGTTAAGCAGTAACAGGTGGGATCCAGACGGCCGTCATTTAACATATAATGAATATCCATTGTTATATACATGGAATGCGGGTAAAAAGGAATGGATCTACAGAACAAAAAATAATGTCACCCCAGTTGGTCGAATGGTGTACGTACATCCAACTGCTGGAGAACTCTTTTATTTGAGAATACTCCTGTGCCATCAAAAAGGCTGTCAATCTTTCAACGATATTCGTACTGTCAACGGTGTCGTTTATTCGTCTCATCATCTTGCCTGTGAAGCTCTCGGCCTTACAGGCGATGACAAGGAGTGGCTTACCGCTTTTACTGAGGCATCTCTTTGGGCATCTTCTCCAGAGTTAAGATCACTTTTCTGCAATCTTCTACTATTCTGCGAAGTCAGCGATCCAAAGGAACTCTGGAATAATGCATGGCAAAAGATGGGAGACGACATCATGTATCAGGTATCCAATTCTTTATCCTGTTCAGGTGGCACTATATCAGAAGATAGTCTGCAACAACATATCCTCTTCGAACTTGAACGGCAACTGAATGCAGCATCTCCTCCAAACACTTTGGCTTCCTTCGGTCTACCACTTCCGTCTTCGAACCTCTTGGCTGTGTTGAAAAACCGACTACTGTTGGAGGAAACGTCATACGACAAAATTTCCCTAGCTCGACAGCATTTAGAAATGACACATAACCTAAACTCGGAACAGTTGCGTGTATACAACAAAATATGGAGTGATGAGATACTGAAAAAACAGACTCTGTTATTTGTGTACGGGCACGGCGGAACTGGGAAAACGTATCTCTGGTCCACAATACTCGCTTATTTTAGTGTGACAACCGTCGAATTTCCGGTGTCCTTTACGCTCTATGTCTTCCGTTTTACTATTGTGTCTTTAAATGGAACTCTTATCGGAACACACTCGTGTCGGAATCACAACCGGAACCAACTTATATAAGTCCTAATACCAAGAAAGCACCTAATGAACTTTCTTAAGTTCATAACGTAACATACTTAAAACATTAGTTAACAAAAGGTCCAATGAAACACTTATACAAAATCGGCTAAAATACAAATTTTGTTACAAAAATCGTCCAGGACGACGCACATAGGCTATGTGCGCCGTCCTATAGGACGAAAATTGTAATAATTTTGAAATTCTGCATGTCTCGATTCCACCAACACTGTAACCAATAACACCCGATTTTTGACCATCATTACCGCCAAATTATTATCCCAATACACCCACCTTACTCCTCCTAACATTTTCTTTTCATTTATCATTTTACATATTCATTTTACAAAATAAAACACACACATAAACATTTTCTCTCAACTTTTCTCTCAAGAACTCATCCCCTCCAGTGATTTCCAGCAACCTAAACCCCATTTTAATCCATACAAATCGATTTAAACATCAAGGGAAGCAAGGAGAAGTTAAGTTTTCGAAAAAGGACCATTTTTGTAAAGATTTTCGGAGCTCAAACATCACCAAATCATCATCCAAACGATTTCAACCGGTAGATTTCTTTTTACTTACTTTTTTTTTTATGTAAATAACAACTTGCATGTAAGATCTATCGGTTTAAAATAAGTTTTTATTCGAATCTATGACTTTTTATGGTCAAAAACGTTTTTAACCGAGATAGTCTTTGAATCCACGATTTTGTAACTAAAAATGCTTTATAAACTGTTGAAATGATGTTTTAATAAATTTAAACCAATTGCATGTCGGAATCTAAGGCTTAAAATACGTTTTGCAACAAAAGTTCGAAAACCCACGACCCATAGGCCGTTCCTGTGACCAGAACGACGCAGCGGGTGAGTTTTTGGTCACCGTGCGTCGTTCCTATGGTCACAACGGCGCACAGGCCTGGACTTTTTCCCGATTTTTCGTTATTTGACGTTTCTGAATATGTTGACCCGCTGACTTTTTGAGAAATGGAATTTTGGGACTGAATATGTAAAAGTACTAATATTTGGGACATGTGTGGACTAAATCGCACTTAAATGGACTTGTTTGGATATAATATAGTGTTGTATGTATTTTGTGAGCGGAAGTGGTAGGTACATTTTTGGATGTGAAATTTGGGCGCGGAAGCGCTGCCCAAATTTCCTTAGAAAAATGTAAACCACTTCAGCGAGCAAAAACACTTATGACCTAACAATAATAAACGTTAAAATTGGACTTTTGGACAAAAACGTAACTTTACCATTTTGGGACTATTTTGATTAAACTTAACCTTGACACTTAAAGTTTAATTAAAAACTTGATTATATTATCTTAAGTACAATAACCTAGTAAGTTAATAATAAATGGACTATCTTGGTATTATTAGGCGACCCGTGATTCCCGACTCCCGCTCCGACCGATTCCCGAGCTCTTTGTCTTCGCAAACCGTGAGTTACACCCCTCCTTACTCTTACATTTTAAGTACTCTTTTTGGGGGAAACATGAGATCAAATTCTTTTGTGAACAATATCTTTATGTGAAACTGTTTTACGTGCTTGAATCGATGTACTACGTATAGTGATCTATTTTTGGAAACTTTTTGAACTATTGAGCTACCTTTCTATTTTTAGAAACTTTTTGAACTATTGAGCTACCTTTCTATTTTTGGAAACTTATTGAACTTGCAACTCTTTGAATCTTTGGAACTTTGAGAACTATTTAACTATTTTGGAACTTTGCAACTAATATGCGTAGACAATATCATGTGTTCAGATTGGCTTACTTTAGACTAAATAGGTTTGCCTCTTTGGATATTTGATTAGATAATGATAGCTTGGTTGTATTTTGGAGCAAAACCCTAGGTGAGGATATAAGCGCCGTAAGTACAAACAAACAATTTTTAGAACGGAACGAACTAAATGCCCCGCAACTTTTTCTTGGAACTGGACTCTACACACTATTAACAATAGCCGTTAGCAAATAATGGGTATCGATACTTAGGAGCGGCCACTCCTTACTTTAGGGTAGCAACCTGGGTACATATTGCTAAGTTCTCGCGAACTCGAACTCTAGACCGGAACTAGGGGCTGGAACTTGACCAGAATCGGATTAGTGTGCAAAACTAAATCTTACGTTATATTAAGCTTAATGATTGGTTCAACTCGAGGATCATAGGTCTTTACTATTTACGCATATGCTTATTTTCTGTCTTACACATGTGGATTAACCCACCCCTGAGGTAATGACTACCCTTTTTACCGCTTGCTACGCGACTTGAACTTATTTGAACTTGAACTTATCTTGAACTTTGAACTATTCTTGAATTTTAAGCACTTGGACTTATTTTTGGACTCTTTGACTTGGAACGAATCTTGAACTTTTACGAACTTTGAACTTGTCTCGAACTCTTACGAACTCTAAATTCTTGATTTGAACTATTACGACAGTATATAAACTATCTTATGCGACTGCTCATTCGCTTACTCCTTTTGGAAACTTTGTACTTATATATATATATATATATATATACTTGTCGAACTTTTGTTTGAAACCTTTTGTCAACTTATATACTGTAACTCACTCACTACGTTTTCGTAGTTGACACTTTATCTCATGTTTCAGGAACTAAGCGTAAGTTATGAAGTGCATTGCTCAGGCGGGTCAAGTCAATTATGTGAAGTGTACCTCGGGAAGAAGACCTTATTTTGGGAATTTTTATTTAAAAACATTTTATTATGTATTATGGTCTTAACATTGAATATTGGTTGTAACTTTAACTTTTGTACTTTTCAACATAAATCTTAATGACTTGAACCGTTGATTTTAGTGTAACCCGTGAAATTATTCTTTGCTCTTCACATTCCGTGTTTCCGCTTTAGCGGGGTGTGACATTTAGATCCACTGACAGAGTAGTGCTAGCCGTTGCTTCGTCAGGTATTGCCTCGCTTCTTTTGCCAAACGGTAGGACCACACATTCTAGATTTAATATTCCTATAAACCTAGCCGACTCGTCCGTCTGCAATATTAAAAAAAGAACAAAGTTAGCTGAACTGCTGGAACAAACACACATGATCATTTGGGATGAGGCGACAATGATTGACCGCAAGTGCTTTGAATGTGTAGATCGTACGTTTAGAGACATATTAGAAAACAGGGAAAAACCGTTTGGCGGAATGTCAATGTTGCTTGGAGGAGATTTCAGACAAACGTTGCCTATAAAGCGGAAAAAGGTCATAAAGATATAATGCTTGCGACTCTGCCGAATTCTTACTTATGGCCACAGTTTGCCTTATACAAATTATCGTATAACATGCGTCTGTCACGTTCGATTATAGGCAATTCCATATGCACAGATTCTGCTCTTTTTGCAAAATGGTTTCTAGACATTGGAAATGGAATGCTCGGCACTCCAGATGTAGCTGATCCTCAGTATGCCTCTCATATTCAAATCCCAGATCCCTTTCTTATAACTGACAGCGCATCCGGCCTACAACAGTTAATCGATTTCGTATACGGGCCTACGACACTTCTCCATCCGACTCCAGAAACACTTTGCAACAGGGCAATTGTCTGTCCGAAGAATTCTACAACTGACGACATCAACTCTACGGTTTTAAATAGCACCTCAGGCCCTGTTACCTCATACTACAACATTGATTCAATAACGCCTCACACCCGTACATGATCAGACTTAGAGTTACTGTATCCGGAGGAATATCTGAATCAGCTAAATTTTCCTAGCATTCCGTTACATAAATTGGATTTGAAAAAGAACGTCCCAATTATCCTTTTGCGTAATATGTACCAGAAGAATGGTCTGTGTAATGGCACAAGGCTTATTGTTACTCCATTAATGCCAACAATCATTGAGGCTGTCATTATCACTGGAGCGTGTATCGGACAAAAAATCTACCTCCCTAGAATAAAATTTATCTACCACGATCCAGAGCTTCCGTTTACCTTTAATCGAAAACAATTCCCCTGTAAAGTATCTTACACTATGACAATTAACAAAAGCCAGGGGTAGTCGTTGAAACCCAATAGGCGTGTTCTTACCCACTCCGATATTCGGCCACGGTCAGTTATACGTAGCATTGTCCAGAGCAACATCTCCAGATTCGATAAAAGTACTAATCACGAACGAAAATAGAGAATGTTCTCAGTATACGAAAAACATAGTCTACAAGGATTTTTTGTCATATGTTGATAGCCTAGAAAACACACTGTAAAACGACAGAAAAGTATACAGATAGATACCTATTACTTTAACACATACACAACATATATAAAGTATACAAAATACCGCAATAAACAACTAACAATAAAGGTAACTAATGTAAACAGTATTAATACATACGAACACGTACATTTTTACATTTCCATCTGCTATTCTTCAATTATTGACTAACGAATATTTGCTATTGTCTCAGAACAGGAAAAGATGGTACATATTAAAGATCTTGAATACGGATGTGATGGCTCACCCATAGAACTACGAATCCTGAGAAAATGGACTCCCGATTTTCGAAACAAAGAAACGTGGTTTCTTGCCGTAGCCGATATACATATTTTAAACTTGTACCAATCACATATTTAAAGTATTCAATAATAACAGGGAGACGGTGTCACAATTCTTGGCGAAAATCAAGGACAGAGGTTTTTAGAATCCAAACTCAGGTTGAGATCATGCTGTAGAATACAACAGTATTCGTGCATCGAAACGCCTAAATACCATAGGATTATTAGAAACCCTATCCATCTTAATGCCGGTGAGGCTTCAGAGATAAGTGTCCTTGAAAACAAAAAGGAAATCCCACAAACATACTTTGACTTCACAACGATAGATCAACTACAGTTTTTCCTTGACAAACCTACACACTAACCAGGTACGTAGAAAACACTTCATCTTATAACTATCAATCAAGACATATAACGCAACGAAAGAAATACTAACTAAAATTATAAACCCAGACTTTGTTGGAAAATACAAAAGACAAACAACCAGCAGCAAAAGAAACGGCGACCCCCTTGTATTGCTCACTCTAACAGAAGCTGCGTACGTAGAAAATAAACATACATTTTTAATAAGAAGAATACAAGTTATCAAACATTTTATTCTATCTACATCACAGGGACCAACACATAACAATCACGCTATGGAAGGAATGTTTCGAAGATTCTGAAAGGGTAGATATCTCCGCTCTATCAACAGTGAATGCAGACACGATTATAGCAGTCACGAACGTAAAACCGGCAATGTAAGGAGGTAAAATGTTACAAATACATATATATTTAGTAAATTTAGATTCCCGTTACACCTATCACTGAGCTCCCGCATTTGAAACATTACAGGTTCCCTAAGAATGTCATCTACTGATGCCACCCACATCTACATCAACCCGAAACTACCCGCAATATCAAAAAACGATCGCCAATTGATTGTAGCAGGTACACAACCCTCGATAACCAGCTCAGACAGTATTATGACATTGGAGGACCTCCAAAACAAGCTGTATGACACAATACTGGTAAACGCGCCTATATTTTCCACACACACTCATTATTTTCAGATTGACTGACTACTAACTGACCACTTAACCACATGTGGTGATAACAACGGAAAACAGTAGCAGTTGATGCAAGAATTACAGAGACTATCTTCGATAATTGCTGGTACACAGCCACATGCGCCAATTGCAGAAGCCAGATATCCAGGCAAAAGGAAGCATGGTTCTGCCCTAACCACGGAAGGAAGTGCGACCCCACGTTTTTGTAAGACTACAAACACTAAACAGAGGTACTTAGAAAAAAAAATTCATAAACTAACACTGCCAAAATTTACGCAGCTACAACATAAGGGTCATTCTGTCGGATGGCAAGAAATTTAGAAGCCACATTCACCGACTCATGCATGTAGAAACTTATGGGCCATAGTTGCAAAGAAATAATAATGGAACAGGGTTACGAAGACCGGAAAACGATGCCCCCAAACTTCAGAAGAGACGGCTCGAAAACACATAGGTTTCATATTGAGATGAAAAAAAATCCAACACCCGATAACATCAACTTTATAATCGTAAACATAGAGGCAATACCGAGTCAACCACCACCGATACAGATCATTGCACCAGCCATACACCCAGCAAACACATTAACAATGACACCCGAACCCACACATACAACTCGACCACTCCAACGACTCCAACCACCGAAATAAGTCCGATTCATATACACAAATCGACAACACAACAACCCAACACAGTCTCCGTTGCAAGACGACTTACATTTGATGCACTAGGTAATTACAGTAAAAAACTAATCACTTTCCGTATTGATGTGCCTAAAATAATCTATTTTTTGAAGCCACATTTATCGTATTTAAGCTCATTTTCTGCAACTTTTATTATGATTTGGTATATTTTTAGTGAGAATTGCAGATTAGAGTGATATTTGGATCATGGAGCGAAAAGGAGTTGAAATCGGCTTGAAACGGAGACAAACGAGCAAGAAATGTGAAGATGGAGAAACAGCCGACAGCTGAAGATATTTAGCCGACGGCTAAATTAAAGTTTTTCACAAATCGTTCAAAACGTGCCGCGGAAGCAACTTTTTAGCCCGCGTGTTCCAGCCGCCGGCTGAATTCAGCCAGCCGACGGCTAAAATGACGTTTTCAGTAATCTATAAATAGGTTCGGATTTAATACACATTATTCATTATTTTCAACCTGCATCCACCCTGGAAAGCTGCAAGAAGAGTCCTAGGAGCCGTTAAACACTTGGAAGCTTTGGTTAATCACAATTAATCATCTTTGAAGCTAGTAATCGTTGGTTTGAACTTTTACGCATTATTATCTTGATACAATGTTTTGTTTTAAGACCTTATTTGTTAATTGTTTACAATCCAACATGAGCTAAACTCATTAAGCGATTGCTTGGATTGTTGAACCTGGATCTATGTTTTAATCAAGTTTATGTTTAAACTCATTGATTTTTCCTTTATTATTTACGTTTAATCGCAATCCATGTTTATTCAAAGTTATTAAATCTACTACTTAGCGTGATTGATAGATCTATAACATAACTAGCGTTCTTATAAATCTATTAGTTATTTACAATTATATGATTTATTAGATAATTGTAGCTTGAGACTTAATTGAGATAGGCTAAGAGATTAGTAATTTAATGAATTGAATGAACATGACAATTATATAAGGATTGAATAATTGAGACTTTTGTTAATTCGTAGTAGACAGATTAAATTGTAAATAATAGTGAACTTAAGGCACAATTTAGAGTGGATAAATCTAAGATAGCTCTTGATGTACGAACAGTCGTATGATCTTTCTCTAAAATTGTAGGATTAGATAACTCTAGCGGGAAATCTAGTTATCATAGGAATCACAGTTAAATCAATCAAACGTATTCTTGTTAATCATAATCCAGGTGAAACGTAATTCCAAGTAATCGTTGCTTTCTAAATATTGATTACATCTATAAGACTTTTTAAACCAGTTTTTCATCCATAAATTCACTTAGTTAATTAAATTGTTATTTTACTTTAATTATTTGTTTTCTGAAATATGTTCTCACAGAACTAAAACGTCCCCCATATTTACTTGCTTTAATTAGTTTAATTATATAATTTGAGATAACGGATATAAATACACGTTCCCCGAGTTCGATCCGGACTTACTATATTTGCGTACGATCAGGTACACTGCCTGTTTTGTGTGTTGATATACGTTGGTAAAAATCCTTTTCTAAACTTTAAATAATTTTATGTTATAAAATACACATCAAGTTTTTGGCGCCGCTGCCGGGGAACGGTAGCTATTTTTATTCGTAATTTTGAATTTGTAATTATTCGATCCTTTTGGAAAGATTTATCTTTCTGGAAGTTGCATTTTTTTTGTACTACGTGATAATTGTTAATTGGACTAATCGGATTTTTGAAGTTACAATTTTTCAAGAAATTTGCACACATCACTTTTTAACCGCCGGCTGAATTTAAACAGCCGCCGGCTGAATTTAGCCAGCCGCCGGCTGATTAGCAGCTGTTTGTTTATTTTTCGTTTTATTGTAATTTTAATATTTCGGTTTGTTTAATTCTCAGTTATCACGGGCTACTGACATATTTTCTTCTGTCTTATAGGTTTTGCATGACCCGGAGTTCAAATCCAAATCTTGTAGAACCTTTCGAAGATCCGGAGAAAGCTTTTCGCACTCGACGCAGACTGTTTTCCCCAAAAGCTCAACCACTCACCATTTTTAAGATTCAC
>CAJVGC010000065.1:28555069-28608721 GCA_910822075.1 Senecio squalidus | reverse complement strand
TTGCCTATAAATACAACATCAAAATCGTCCAGAAATTCATTCAGTATTATTCATACGTTCCTGGAGCTGTTATTAAGTTTGGAAGCAAGTTTTCAAGGCAAGGAAGATCATAATTTCGGCAATCGGCGATCACGACACTTTCGGCGATTTATCCGTTTGTTCTTTTCTTTGTTTTCATTATTATTCCAGAATGTTTTCTAACACTTTTATTGCTTTTCAGACTACGTTATGAGTAGCTAAACACTCTTTACGCTTGTTTGATTACGGATCCTGTTTGATGTTATTTTAACGTTTTCGGTTGTTCTATGTTTTTGTGTTATCCTTATTTGCTTAGATTTTAATATGTTATCATAGTTGTTTATATTTAATTTGTTTAATCAACATTCTAGGTATTCGGAAGGAATCTAGATAGGTTAGATAAGTTTTATGAAATAATCGGTCGGTCTATAATCGGTTTAAAATTATTAAGATTCGGAAGGACTTAGTAATAACAACTTAGGTATTTAAATTTAAGTGAGTAGGTCTAAGTATTAAGATTCGGAAGGACTTGATAATTAGAGGAGTTATTCGGAAGGAAACTCTATAAGGTTAAATCACTAAAAACAGGCTTAGTACTTATAGCTTAATTATTAATATTTATTAACTGTATTCGGAAGGAACGGTGTAAGTAGCAATAATTAAAGTTAGTAAAAGATTCGGAAGGACTTTTAGTATACATTAGAAGTTGAAACAACAATCGATCTCGTAAAATTAACGGAAAATAGGTGAAGTATCAAACAAGTGTAATCTTTCTTTATTTGATTTAAACCATAAATCTTTCGCTCGATTTTAATTAATCACTTTTTACTTAATTACTTGCAATTTTAGTTACGATAAAAAAACCCCCAAATACTCTTAGTGTTATTTATTCGAACATAAAAACAAATTAGTCCCTGCGAACGAACCTATACTTACTATTAAACTATATTACATACGAATAGGTCCACTGCCTATAAGTGTGTAATTGCGTGAAAAGTAGGTTTAATTTAAGACTCGATTTTACACAACAAGTTTTTGGCGCCGCTGCCGGGGACTGATTTTTCGTTTTTGTTTCGAATTTGTAATACGATCCTTTTTAGTATTTATTTACTTAGAAGTTATTTTTTTTATTTGTTATTACACCGGTACGTTTTACGCTTTTCTTGTTTTTTGTCTTTTTAGGTATTTCAGGTAGTTGATGAACACAAGGGCTTCGGGATTACCACTCGCGAGTCCAAAATCAAATCCAGGAGTATCAAGGAGACCGAGGCAGGAGAAGAGGCAATTTATCACTTCAGACCACCCGTCAAGTTTGAAGAACATTGCGTCGTCAAAAGCGGAGGAAGCGATTCAGAACCAGAGGGTTGAAGAAGTCTTTTGTGAAGACAAACCGGAAACCGCAACCAGCTATGGATCCTTTGGACACACCAATGAACCGACCGGGCCGCAGCTGTAGCAGTGCCACCCACCCGCGGGTCGGCCATCACCACCCGAGAATTGGGTGATGATTTTGTTGTCAAGGGTCACCATCTCAAGATGATCCAAGACAATACATTCGATGGGCGTTCCAAATTCAGATCCACATAAACACATAGCAAAATTCAACGAGCTGTGTGAGATGTTCAAATATGGCCAAGGCAAGGCGATCCATGTCAAACTGAGGTTATTCCCTTCGTCTCTCACCGGAGATGCGAAGGTTTGGTTCGAGGAGCTTAACGAAAATTCAATAACCACATGGACGCAAATGCGCGGCTTTCATCACAAGATTTTTCCCACCCGCCTTGGGTAGGAAATTGCTCAATCAGAGGATTCCGACAGGAAGATGGAGAGACTTCCACTGAAGCATGGGCTAGACTTAAGGAGTTGTTGCGAAGTTGTTATGGTCACGGACTGGGCAAGGACCATATCATTGAAATTTTCTTCTACGGGTTAACCAAGGAGTCTCCCAAAACGAACTGGATCTAGCTGGAGGAGGAGATTTCATGTACAAAACCACCAACGAAGCATACAACCTAATGGAAGACAAGCTGGTCATTAGCCTATCAAGGGAGTATCGGGATGATGGTCGAGGCCGAAGAAACAGGGGACAAGTTGCTCAGCTGAGAGTAGCCATGAAATATCCTCGGTAGTTCAAGAGGTCAAGACCACTAGCGGATAGAATTGATAAACGCATGGGAAGAATGGAGAAGGACATGCACTTGGTGAAGAATGGGTGTGAAGGATCGGAGGACCTCACTATGCTAGTGAGTGTAATCAAGTGGAGGATGCAAGCTACGCACAGTATGGTTATCCTAATCGAGCAAACTGGCAAAACCGCGGAGGTAACTACAACCGCGGTGACAATCGAGACACGGATGGCAAAGAAACAACACCCGCTCCCCAACACGACAAAGATACGACGAAGATGAAGATCCAAGCATGAAAGATCTTTTGAAATCATTTAATCAACACCCAGAAATCAACCAATGACGATACCCGGAAACAATTTAAACTTTGACTGAACAAATCGAGCAAGGACTGAGAATCAGCAGGCAGCACATCAAGATTTAGAGAGAAGGTTCGACAGGATGAACGAACGGAACTCAAATCGACCACGGGCCAATACCAAGCAATACTCAACCGAATCCACGCCCACAGAACCAAGGAACCACTTCAAATAATCAAGCACCAAAATATCAACATCCCGGAACACGAGACGGAATGCCTCCCTGTCCAAAACACCGAGATGAACATGTAAATGCAATCAATACACGCTCGGGACGTTCTTATGGAGGAGATCAAGCCGAAAATGGAGCAGAACAGAGCCCAGGTGCGCAGCACCAGTCTGGAGGTGCGCAGCACCTAGGTTCTGCTCACGCAGGTGCGCAGCACACATCTACAGGTGCGCCGCACCGGGCCCCTGATCACGCCGGTGCGCAGCACCTCCCTAGGGGTGCGCAGCACCTGTCTGCTGAGCCCGTAATTGATGATTTCGAGATCGATGACGATGAGGACGAGGCACCACCAGTTCAGACCAAGACCACGACACCTGAACCAGTAGAGGAAGTTCCAATAAAAGCTTACAAGCCTCATGTTCCATATCCTCAACGACTACGAAAAGCAAGAATGAGGGAGCATTACGGTAAATTTTGTGACATGATCAAATCTGTTAATATTAACGTTCCTCTTGTAGATTTGATTGCAGGTATGCCGAATTACGCTAAATTCATCAAGGAATTGGTCACAAACAAAGGAAAGCCATCGGAGGAGCAAGCCGCATTCCTAAACACAGAATGTTCAGCCTTGGTGAAGAACACGATACCACCCAAGTTGGATGATCCAGGGAGCTTTCTGATTCAGTGCAACTTAAGTAATACCTACAGTTGCAGCGCTTTAGCAGACTTAGGAGCTAGCATAAACCTGATGCCGTATTCACTTTATGCTAAACTCGCCCTTGGAGTGTTAAAACCAACCAGAATGAGCATTCGACTAGCAGACAGATCATTTCAGTACCCATTAGGAATTGCTGAGAACATGCTAGTGAACGTGGGAAAATTCACTTTTCCGGTTGATTTCGTGATTTTAGAGACGGATGAGGATGTCTCCGTTCCACTAATCCTTGGACGACCATTCCTGAACACTGCTGACGCAACTATTCGGGTTAAAAATGGGCAAATTTCATTAGGGGTTGGGAATGAAAGAATTGTTTTTAATTTAGATAGAGCTATGACTCATTCCTATTCTACTGATGAAACCTGTTTTCGGATTGATGTGTTTGATGAATTAGATTGGCAGGAAATTCTCGAGATAGAAACTAGCTTGGAGGAGGAGTTGAAGGACGAGAAGATCGAGGAAGTGGAGGTTGAAGTTAAGGAAGAACTGAAGTTGGACCAAAGCATGAGGATCAAATCCTCAATCGAGTCACCACCAACCGACTTGGAGCTAAAACAATTACCGGTACATTTAGAATATGCTTTTCTTGAAGGTACTAATTTATTACCGGTGGTTATTTCGTCATCACTTTCGGGGTGACGAAAAAGCTCGATTATTGACAGTCCTTAAGGTCATAAAAAGGCCTTTGCTTGGCGTATATCTGACATACCCGGAATTAGCCCCCGATTTTTGCAAACATAAAATAAATTTTAATGATAATATAAAACCCGTTGTTCAAAGACAACGGCGGCTAAATCCGAATATGACAGATGTCGTTAAAAAGGAAGTTGTGAAGTTGTTGGATGCAGGTATTATCTACCCTATTTCAGACAGCCCATGGGTTAGCCCCATTCACTGTGTGCCGAAAAAGGGAGGTATGACCGTGGTGATGAACGAGAAGAACGAGCTCGTGCCAACAAGGACAGTTACCGGATGGAGAGTTTGCATTGACTACCGCAAGCTGAACGAGGCCACCAGGAAGGATCATTTTCCACTACCGTTCATGGACCAAATGATCGAAAGACTAGCAGGAAATGAGTTCTACTGCTTCTTGGATGGATTCTCAGGATACTTTCAGATCCCCATCGATCCCGAAGATCAAGAAAAGACCACATTCACATGCCCGTTCGGAACCTACGCATATCGGAGGATGCCATTTGGTCTATGCAACGCACCCGCCACTTTTCAACGGTGTATGCTAGCCATTTTTCAAGATATGGTGGAAAAGACGATGGAAGTGTTTATGGACGACTTTTCAGTTTTCGGAGATTCTTTCGAAAATTGTTTGAAGAATTTAGATCAGATGTTGGGAAGATGCGAGGAAGCACACTTGGTCCTCAACTGGGAGAAATGCCACTTCATGGTTCGAGAGGGAATCGTATTGGGGACACAAGATCTCAAGGGATAGAGGTAGACAAAGCGAAGATCGAGGTCATTGCCAAACTACCACCACCGACAAACGAGAAAGCAATTCGGAGTTTTTTGGGACATGCCGGATTCTACCGAAGATTTATCAAGGATTTCTCCAAGATTACTCGTCCTATGACGAAACTCTTAGAGAAGGAGGTAGCTTTCAACTTTTCGGAGGACTGTTTACAAGCTTTCGAGATACTCAAAGACCGGATCACCAATTACACCTATTTTGTAGCACCGGATTGGTCTCAACCTTTCGAGCTAATGTGTGACGCCAGTAATTTCGCAGTAGGAGCTGTTTTGGGGGCAACGGATCGATAAACATTTTCGACCTATCTACTTCGCCAGTAAAACACTGAACGAAGCCCAACAGAATTATACCACTACGGAAAAGGAGCTTTTGGCTGTAGTTTTTGCCTTTGATAAATTCCGCTCATATTTAGTGATGAGCAAGACAATTGTTTTCACGGATCACTCTGCGCTAAAATTCTTATTTGCTAAATTAGATGCTAAACCTAGATTAATTCGTTGGATTTTATTGTTGCAGGAATTTGACATCGAAATCAAGGACAAGAAAGGGGCTGAAAATGTCGCTGCGGACCACTTGAGCCGATTGGAGAACCCAAGTTTGGGGGAGTTGAAGGAAGAGGACATAGATGACGCTTTTCCGGGGGAAATGCTGGCCTATATCAGTAACACGGACAGCTACATCCCATGGTTCGCGGACATTGCGAACTATATCGTAGGAAAAGTCATCAACAAAGACCTAACCTATCAACAGAGGAAGAAACTTATTTCGGATTCAAAGTACTACTACTGGGACTCGCCATACTTGTTCCGTAGATGTGCTGATGGAATGGTTCGCAGATGTGTACACGGAGAAGAAACTCGTAAAATCTTGAACGAATGCCATCATGGACCCACCGGAGGACATTACGGACCAACGGTAACTGGGAAAAAGGTCTATGATGCAGGATTCTATTGGGCAACAATTTTCAAGGAGGCCTATACTCTCGTAAACACTTGTGACGCATGCCAACGCCAAGGGAATATCACGAAGCGGGACGAAATGCCACAGCAAGGGATCCAAGTTTGTGAAGTTTTCGATATCTGGGGAATCGACTTTATGGGCCCTTTCAAACCCTCAAATAGAAATATTTACATTCTAGTTGCTGTAGATTATGTTTCTAAATGGGTTGAAGCTAAAGCATTACCGACTAACAACGCTAACGTGGTTGTTGATTTTCTTAAAAGTTTATTTTGCAGGTTTGGAGTGCCAAAGGCATTAATCAGTGATCGAGGAAGCCACTTCGCCAACGCTCAGCTTGCAAAAGCTTTGAAAAGATATGGAGTAAATCATCGATTTGCAACTTCGTATCATCCTCAAACTAGCGGGCAGGTGGAAAATACAAACCGTGCAATCAAGAGAATTTTGGAAAAAACGGTCAACAATAATCCCAATATATGGTCAAGGAAGCTGGAGGACGCATTGTGGGCATTCAGGACGGCGTATAAAACACCAATTGGAACCACCCCGTATCGACTACTCTACGGGAAAACATGTCATCTTCCGGTGGAAATCGAGCATAAGGCGTATTGGGCATTGAAGCTCTGCGACATTGACATTGACTTAGCAAAAGATTTGCGATTCTTACAACTTCACGAGATGGATGAATTACGGTTACAGGCTTACGAAAGTTCCTGCCTTTACAAGGAAAGAACTAAGGAATTCCACGACCGCAAAATTCGTCGTAAAGAATTCAAGGAGGGCGATAAAGTACTTTTATTTCAATCAAAGTACAAATTCAAGGCTCCTAAATTACGCTCGAAGTGGACAGGACCGTACACCATCAAACAGGCTTATGCTTCCGGATATGTCGAGTTGTGGAAAGAAGGCGGACAACCATTCATCGTTTCTGGGCAACGAGTCAAATTATATCACGAGGAAGATAATGAAAACGGGCTGATGATTGAGGATGGATTCTATTCCATCAACGCCTAATAAAGAGGCATCTCGAGTCAAGCTAACGACTCGGTCGAAAAATTAGCGCTTCTCGGGAGGCAACCCGAGTTTGTTCCTTTCCTTTTCTTAGTTTTATTTTTATTTTTATTTTTTTTAGAACTCTTTAACGTTTTTCTTTTGCAGTTTATTTAGTTAGGTACCAAGAAAAAGTCAGAAAATACAAAAAAAATCGAAAAAACGAAAAAACGAAAAAATCACAAAAAATTTAACCGGTGCGCAGCACCCCCCTCTTGGTGCGGCGCACCGAGGTTCTGTCAGGTTTATATTATTCTTTCACATAAGTCACAGCACACACAAACACATTTTATAACAATAGCAGCGACCGACGAACACACACACATAAAACCATCGATTGTTCATCGTTTTTACTCGCTTAACTTACTGATATGTCGAGACGAGTATGTTTCTCCTCCCTAAACTCTTTATTTCGTTCGATTTCATTTTCAATTAGGTTAAATTGATTTGGGGAAATTTCTAGTGAAATTGATTGCATAATAGGGTTAGGATTGATGAATGAAGCAGGTTTGAGGTGTTATTTATGGATACCGACCAGCTATGCCGGATTTTTGGCCGGAATCAGCCGCCGGTGCGCAGCACCTCCGCTGAGGTGCGCAGCACCGGCCTATTTTCCGGCTGCTGGTCGTTTCTTTCGTGTCTCTCACGTATTACTTGCTGTTTGTTTTGTTGAATTTGTGTTGTGCAGGGAAAGAGGGCAGCCGTACAAGAGGAAGGAGAGGGTAGCCGTAGAGCTCGGCCACAATCTCACGCGTCCCTAAATGCGGCGATTATGGCGCCCGAGCGCCACCCATGGTTACTTTGGCCGGGATGCTCAGCTGACAGAAGGATAAAACTCAACAACAAACTTGAATCATTACGAGGTCGTTCAGTTGCTGCACCTCGCACCGTAGATTGGAATTTCTTGCGAGAAATTTCCGTGGATTTGAGAGAGTATATGACCACACACAGCCACACTGCCCAGCGTCACATTCCGATCTGGGGCCGGGCCTGGAAGACCGAGGAGCCCGTGTTCAGGGAGTGGGTACTCGAGTTCTATTGTTCACTGGAGATCTCGAAGGAATTCACCGACGAGACCTTCCTGACCGCGCCTCTGACCGAGGAGCCCGTGTCCAGGTATCGGTTATTGATTTTGGTCGTCTGACAGGTTTGCTGACTGCCAGTGAGGCAGGTAACGAGGCGTTGATGGTAGCCTATTTCTCGGATGCGGAGCGAGATATCTTGGGTTTTGATGCCGATGCGGCATGGTTAGCTTTATCGGGGTTGGAGGGATATCACCCCAGATCCAGCCGCGCTAAGGATGTTCAGGACCCCATACTGCGGCTTCTGCATAAGATGATTTCCTACTCTTTCTTCCACCGTGACACACACCACGATAAGTGTTACAGGGAGGATTTGTAGGTTTTACATGCCTTCAGTGCTAGAGATCCCACCCAGTTTGTTAACGTCCCATGGGCGTTAGCAAAGTATATGGCTGAAAAGGGAGAGGGCCAGACGGATTCCAGCAAGATGCTTTGCGGGCATTTCATTACCCGCATTGCACGAGAGTTAGGGGTGGCCACAGCGGCCAACATCCAGATGTGCTCACCAGCGGTTCAGTGCAAGGTATACGGGCAGGCGGATATGCTCCGAGTTGGGATTCTTCACCCATCCGATAAGCGTTTGGCCACTTTTGGTAGAGTTGATGATGTTCTAGCTCCAGCTCCGGCACCGAGGCGACGGGCCCTGCCACAGTTGGATTTTCAGGATCAGGTTTTGGCCGGGTTGCACAGGATTCAGTTCGATAACGTTCAGGCGGAACGTCAGCGGACGCATGCCCAGCACCGTGCTCAGTACTTCCAGGATAGATACCAGTCATCCTGGGAGTATATTTATCAGCAGCAGCATCCAGCTCCGTACCCGGCTTTTGATGCGCCCGCCTACTACTATCCGGAGCCATATCCCGGGTACCATCCAGCACCACCACAGGAGGATCAGCTTTGTATTCTCTTTATGTATTGTGTTGTTATTTATGAACTTATTATGTACTTTCTACTATTTCTTATTAGAAGAAATAGTCAGACTATTTTATATTTCGTCGTAATGTGTTTGCTTATT
The DNA here is from genome assembly GCA_910822075.1 of Senecio squalidus. Taxonomy (NCBI): domain Eukaryota; kingdom Viridiplantae; phylum Streptophyta; class Magnoliopsida; order Asterales; family Asteraceae; genus Senecio; species Senecio squalidus. The sequence goes on along the minus strand of CAJVGC010000065.1, from coordinate 28,599,744 downwards.
ATTTTTCTTTTTATTTCTTTTCTAACATGTGTGGTTGATTTTTTTTAGTTTTTTTCTAAGACTGGCAGTAAGTTCAGCACCCGCTCATAAGCCTGGCATTCAGTTCAGCAAACCGCATTCCACCGCCATATTTCCACTTTACACCAACGGGTTCTATACTTTCTACCTTTCTTTACTTTTGTATTATTTTTATTTTTATTTTTAGGATAGTTTTTTGTAAATTTTCCCTTATTTTTGAGTCGTAAACACATTAGGGACAATGTGTTACTTAAGTTTGGGGGGGTCATCGGGAAATTTTACCTTTTATTTTTCGACCCTTAGCTTAGTTTCCATCATGTTGAAATGTGTTGTTGTTGTACGTGTTTGAGTCAGAAAAAAACAGAAAATCCAAAAAAATTGAAAAATTGAAAAAAACCAAAAAAATATAACGTGTCTAGTCGGTAAATACCTTAAACTGTAAGCATAACCAGACGCATTTTTACCCCACTCAGAAAAATAGTGAGATTTTTGAGCCTTTGAAAGCATTCATTTTTAATGCTACTTTTTCGTTTCTTTGAGTGTGCCGATGGTTGATGACTTTAGAACTTGACATTGTTATACATTTCGAGACCACATATGAGCAATTACATTAGGGTAACTTAGTGTGATTTTGGTACAACTTAGGGGCAAATTAGGATTAACCCATTTGATTAGCCTTTTCGTTTCTTTTTATATTTTTATATATTTTCCGTCTAACCCTTGTAACACTTATTTTTAGTGTTAGAAACTCTAGTAAACCAATTTGCGCCTAAACCGTTTCGTTTCTAAACACTACTATATTATTTTGTACACTCGCCTTAATTTCGTTTCTTTTTAGATTAGTTCCGAACTAAGTTATTTGATTGCTATATATGAAGTTAAGTTGAAGTTTATTAAGGCATGGAAGAAAAGTATCGATTATTATTGCCTTTTATTATTATTGTATTTGGAGAAATAGTAGAAAAAAAAAATATATATATATAGTTGATTACTAGCCTTTTGAGCATGTGAACTTACTACGAGAAAAGATTATTTTGTAAGGCATGTACTAGGCTGAAAGAAAAAAAAAAAAAGAAGAGAAAAAAAAAAAGGTGAAAAAGAAAAAGAAAAAAATTCGAAAAAACAGAAAAGCGAAAAAAAAATTAGTTGTAGATTTTAAGCGAAGTAGTGTATTATGAGTCATGTATTATTTTACGATACATATATATTCGGAGAAAAAAAAGAAGAAAAAAAGTACAAGTTGAAGAAATTAAGCAATCCCGTACGTTAGAGATTTTATTTAGTTCGGATTTAATCTAAGTTTGTATTATTTTATTTAACCCGTTTACACTCCAGTATATATTTATTCACATGCCTTTACCTGTATATTACAACCCGAAGACTCTAGTGGTGGAGATTTGATACTTTATCAAGCCTATGATAGAATATTCACCATGACTGAGCAATTGAGCGATTCTACAGAATACGTTACACACCTTTTAGATTAGTTTGAGAGTTTGTGTGATTTTACTTCCAATAAAAATCGTGAGGAGTTTGGTTATGTTTATTTTTGGCTTTGATAACTAATTTGAAAACAGTTTTTGCTTGAGGGCAAGCAAAAAGGCAAGTTTGGGGGGATTTGATATCGCATATTTATATAGATATTTCTATGCGATATTTTGTCAGTTTTCATAGTAAACATGATGGATAGGATAGGTTTTTACATTTAATCGTGTGGAAAAGTGTTTTTATCTATTTTACAGGTTTACATGCTCGGAAAGTGGATAGGAGTGAAGAAATGAGCTTAAATGACGAGATTACGGAGAAGCTGAGGAGGTGCTGCGCACCTGGGGTATGAGTGTTGCGCACCTAAGGAGTTTGAGTTGGTTTTGAACACGGGAAAAGCCCGGTGCTGCGCACCTATGCAAGTGGTGCGGCGCACCTGTCTGGATAAGCATAAGAAATTCGTGTTTGAGTCGAAAAAGATTTCCACCTTGATTTTGCCTATAAATACAACATCAAAATCGTCCAGAAATTCATTCAGTATTATTCATACGTTCCTGAAGCTGTTATTAAGTTTGGAAGCAAGTTTTCAAGGCAAGGAAGATCATAATTTCGGCAATCGGCGATCACGACACTTTCGGCGATTTATCCGTTTGTTCTTTTCTTTGTTTTCATTATTATTCCAGAATGTTTTCTAACGCTTTTATTGCTTTTTCAGACTACGTTATGAGTAGGTAAACACTCTTTACGCTTGTTTGATTAACGGATCCTGTTTGATGTTATTTTAACGTTTTCGGTTGTTCTATGTTTTTGTGTTTAACCGTCGATCCTTATTTGCTTAGATTTTAATATGTTATCATAGTTGTTTATATTTAATTTGTTTAATCAACATTCTAGGTATTCGGATAGGTTAGATAAGTTTTATGAAATAATCGGTCGGTCTATAATCGGTTTAAAATTATTAAGATTCGGAAGGACTTAGTAATAACAACTTAGGTAATTAAATTTAAGTGAGTAGGTCTAAGTATTAAGATTCGGAAGGACTTGATAATTAGAGGAGTTATTCGGAAGGAAACTCTATAAGGTTAAATCACTAAAAACAGGCTTGGTACTTATAGCTTAATTATTAATATTTATTAACTGTATTCGGAAGGAACGGTGTAAGTAGCAATAATTAAAGTTAGTAAAAGATTCGGAAGGACTTTTAGTATACATTAGAAGTTGAAACAACAATCGATCTCGTAAAATTAACGGAAAATAGGTGAAGTGTCAAACAAGTGTAATATTTCTTTATTTGATTTAAACCATAAATCTTTCGCTCGATTTTAATTAATCACTTTTTACTTAATTACTTGCAATTTTAGTTACGATAAAAAAACCCCCAAATACTCTTAGTGTTATTTATTCGAACATAAAAACAAATTAGTTCCTGCGAACGAACCTATACTTACTATTAAACTATATTACATACGAATAGGTCCACTGCCTATAAGTGTGTAATTGCGTGAAAAAGTAGGTTTAATTTAAGACTCGATTTTACACATCAGACCCTTTCCTTCAAGTCGGGGAAATAAATATATTTTAGTGGCTGTCGACTACGTATCAAAGTGGGCTGAAGCGAAAGCTTTACCCACCAATGATGCGCGAGTCGTCGTTCATTTTTTGAAACAATTATTTTCCCGATTTGGTACCCCTAAAGCTTTAATTAGTGATAGGGGTACACATTTTTGCAAGGCCCAACTTGAGAAGGTGTTAAAAAGATATGGTGTAAACCATAAATTTTCAACAGCTTATCACCCCCAAACGAGCGGACAGGTCGAGGTTACTAACCGAGGCTTGAAGCGCATTTTGGAAAAGTCGGTCGGTGCAAATCGTAAGGATTGGTCCGATAAGTTAGACGATGCTCTTTGGGCGCATAGGACTGCATTTAAAACTCCTATTGGTTGTACTCCTTATCGTTTGATTTATGGTAAAGCTTGTCACTTACCCGTTGAAATTGAGCATAAAGCCTATTGGGCTTTAAAAGCTGCCAATATGGAAATGATTCCTGCAGGGAAGAACAGGTTCCACCAGATACAGGAGTTGGACGAGTTGCGCATGAACGCTTATGAGAACTCGATATTTTACAAGGAACGGACGAAGAAATGGCACGATAAGCGAATCAAGACGGATAGGAACTTTATCTACGGTGATATGGTTCTCCTATATAATTCAAGATTGAAGCTATTTCCGGGGAAATTACGGTCAAGGTGGTCGGGGCCGTATATCGTGCTAGATGTATTCCCCTACGGTACGGTGGAGATTGCCAACGAAAAGGGCGAGAGTTTTAAAGTGAATGGGCATCGTTTAAAGAAATATTATGCCGATGGACGTGACAACCAGTTTGATCTATTTGGAGACGACGAGGAGCTCGATCTCCATGAACGTGACGGTTAAACAAACATGGTTTGAGTCGAGCTTAACGACTCATCACTAAACAAATAGCGCTTACGGGAGACAACCCGCTTCTTTTCCCTTTCTTTTATTTTTATTTTGTTCAGAAAAATATAAAGAAAATACACAAAAATCAGAAAAACAACAAAAACCAAAAATATATGTACACTACGCGTTTTTCTCTTTTAATTTTTGATTTTTTGTTTCAGGTCCACTTAGATCATCATATGAGAGCTGCTAAACATATCGGACACCAGGTTAGATCGTGCTAAATCACCGAACGAAAAAACATTTTTTTTGGAACAGAAAGATTTAGCCGACGGCTAAAATTTGGAATGAAAAATTGGCCGGCGGCTAAAATTCAGCCGACGGCTAAAAATTTCCAGCCGCCGGCTGAAACATCAGGTTTTGAAATAATTATATAAACTCGTTTTTTTTTACATCACAACTCACACACACACATACTTATCTTCCTAACCGGCGGCTGAGCAAATTTGTTCACCTTTTTGCCGATTTTCTTCCATTTTTCAATCCAATTCCCCTAATTCAAAGACCAAGGTATGGATTATTCACTCCTCTTTCTTGTTTTTCTTTGATTTTTCATGAAGAACACCATTTGGGGGTTTCGAAAATCAGAGATTGTTAGTGCTTAATTTTACAATTAATTGATAGGATTCATTCCTTAGATGATTTGTATGCTTAGGCTTAGTTCAATTTACTATTTCCTTGGTTTAATTTTGCTTAGAGGTTGTTGAAATTTGGGGGGTTTTGCTAGGACTATTTGTAACTTGGTTTAATTCAATTTGTTAGTAGGATTTATTTTTGCTACTACTTATTAGTTACATTGAGTTTAAAAATCAAAGTTCCATGTTTTAATTGACGAAAAGGGGTTGGTTGTTTATGTGAGTATGGACTTGATGATTGAATTTTTGGTGGAATTTAGTTATTAACATGTGAAGTGGATTGTAGATTAAGGTACTGATTTAACAGATTCAGCGAAATTTTTGTGTGCAACTTGGTAATTTGCATGTTATTTTTGATAGGGTGTTTAAACAGCAGCTCGAACGGTTAACAGCAATGACTAAACTGAATAGGCATTTTAGCCGGCGGCTGAAATTAGCCAGCCGGCGGTTCCCTTTCAGCTGGCGGTTCCCTTTCAGCCGGCGGCTAAAACTCGCTGCCTTAATTTTTATTGCTTTCTGTTTAGGCTTGTTTTTGCGATCCCCTATTTTCTCGCACTGTTTTATATAACTAATATGGTTATTCTAACTTGGTTTATGCAGACTATGGCACAGGAGGTCCCCCCTCACTTTCCTCTTTATATCATCGATCACCCATACCTTCAAGTATCTGAAGTAAGGCGAGGCCTTACGTATCAACAGAGGCAAGACATCCAGACTAAGTTAAACAACATGCAGCAATATCCGGTCTTTGCCCCTAGCGGTATTGATTGGACGTTCTTGGCCGAAGTTCTCCCACACGATTCCCGTTATCGATCGGGAGCTGCTGAGATTTTGGATATGTTGGAATTTAATTATCAGGGATTTCGCTGTAGAGCCTGGGAGCGGCTTTTCTCTATCCACGAGCCGGTCCACATAGAGGCCACATATGAGTTCTACGCATCCTTTACTTTCAACCACTCTGACCCCAACCCGAACCACAAGACCGTACAGTTTTAGCTAGGGGGTGAGGTTAGGAAGTTGACATTAGCGGAGTTTGGGCAGACACTTGGGTTGTTTGACGCTGCTGATCTTGCACACCCGGATTTTGCTGAGTTTATGGCTGAGGGAGTTAAAACTCCGGACTATCGTGAAAACGCGGCAATTTGGTCCGTCATTGCTAGTGGAGAGTTAGGCAACTCCCGTCCCTCCTATACACAGATTCGGGACCCGAAGGTTCGGGCTATTTTTGCTATGGTCTGTTTGTTTGTAATTGGCAGGAAATCTGGCATTGAAAAATGCCATAAGGAGGAACTTTTCTGGCTAGGATGCATTGTTCAGAAGAGGGCCGTTAATGTCCCCTATGTCTTGGCTAGATGGATGACCAACATACTGAAGGGCGCACGACCCGGAAGTGTGATTCGGGGAGGTCACTTTGTTAGCGCTATTGGTAGACGCTTGGCATTCCAGGGACCAGGATTTGACACTTGTACCACGTTGACACCAGGGATGCGTCTGTTTGGGGCAGCTTGGTTTAAGTCATCCGGTTTAGTGAGCAGGTTTGTTTCTCCAGGAGGTGAGGTGACTTACAGATGGGTTCCCATTAGAGGGATTGATGGTGTTGATGAGTCGGATGAGGAGGAGCATCCGCCAGGTTACGAGGATGTTCCACCACCAGTTCAGGAGGAGGGCGAACCGGGTCAGGGGTTCGATTTTTCGGCTCAGATGGCTGCTTTGACATCGAGTATGGGGCAGATGTCATTACGGTTCGATTCATTTGCGGACCGCATGGAGGATCGTTACTACGATCTCAGTTCCAACATCAGCCATGTCAGCAACCAGGTCGGGCACTTACAGTCCGAGTTTGATAGCCGGAACCGTTATCAGGACGAGGTTTTATACCAGTACCACCAGCGTGCAGGTATTAGTTATCAGGCCTATGACGGATCTTATCACTCGTTCGGCAGTAGCACTCCGATGGATCAGGACCAGCCATCTTCCTCCGCCTATGATGATCGCCACCATCTGTGGTCTACCCAGCACTACCAGTACTATCCTCCTACCGAGGCCCAGAGACAGCAGGATGAGGAGGATCAGCGAGACATTCAGGCACGCCAGGCGGCAGCTTGGACAGGCCGATGGCCTGACATGTGATGATGTGGTGTTATGTTTGTGTTTTTAAGACTATTTTTTTATGTTTCTTTATTTCGTATGGATTATTATTTGGGATTTTTGTATTTGGATTATGTATTTCTTTTGATTATTTAATTGTGGTGCTTAATATTTGTGCATGTGTTTCCCATTTTAGAATATCAACCATTTTAGTGGAAGTAATGCCGAAAATCCAAATTTACAAAGGAAGCTATGCAGATTTTTTGAGGACGTTCAGCTCTTACAACCATACATTCTTTCCACTGCTATTTCCTTTCACAGCATTCAACATCTAAATGGGGGAGTTCTATTTTCCTTTCTCTTTTTCTTTTTCCACTTATTCGCTGAAATTGTTTTTACAATGAGGACATTGTATTGATTAAGTGTGGGGAAGGGGTTAGGATTGAATCTATTCGTCCTTAGGAACAATTTGTGTGAAAATTTAAAAATTTTGACATATTTTTCGTAATTAGTTTTATCTAGTTGCATAACTAGGCACACCTACCCATTACAATTTTTGTGAGGATTTGAGCCATTATAGCATACATTTTATATGCGTTTATCTTCATTTGTCATGAGTGTGCCGGTGACTTGTAGACTTTAGAACTTGACACTGTATACGCTTCGAGGCTATGAATGAGCATAAGTTTTTACTTATTAGTAACTAGGAAAGAGGCAAAAGAATTAGGATTGTTAAACCGTTGATTGGCCTATTCGTTTCTTATAGTCGGTAACTACACTGGTTATTTGACTCACACTACCTATCGAGCACTCATTTTTAGTGTTTTTGACGTTTAGATACCATATTTGCGCCAAACCTTTTTCTTTTATCACCTTTCCAGATATATTCCATAAATTGAGCCTAATGTATAAGTCGTTTAATCCGGATGTTTTTGTTGAAAATTCCCTCTTTCTTAACTTGATTGACTATTAGACGGAATGTTATATATGATGGCGTGGAGTTGTTTAATTTACTTAAGTTCACGAAGGAAGTTACTGGTGTCTTTAATATAAAAAAAAAAAAAAACAAAAAAAAAATATTTATTAAAGCCCGTACTAGGTAACCAATAATTGTTGAAGTTATTTGACGAAATTTGCGAGAAATAAAAATTCTCAAATGAAGCGTTGAAGAATTAAGACGAAGTTTGGTCTTAGAAGTTTCATCAGAGTGAGCCATTAGGGATAATCAATCGAGTTTTGAAAGATATAATTTTTGACTAAATTTTTTGGATTTGTAGACTAATTGGAAGTTGATTGTTTCATGTCGTTCATATTAATTCACTTTCATCCTATTTTTCCATTATTTCACCCATCACCCATTGATATGACCATAAGCCCTCTGAACTAGTTACTTAGACTCTATTGGTGGAGAAGCGTATCGTTATCAAGCCTATGATAGAATACTTGTCATGACTGAGCGTTGAGCGATTTCACATATATATTACACGTAGATTAGCTTTTTGAGTGATTGAGTGTTATACTTCCCAAATCGTGAGATGTTTAGTTATGCATTTAAATTTTGGCTTGGTAATTATTAAATTCATCTTCATAAATAATTTTTTTGTAATTTACTCGACTCGTTGGGTATTTTATTGTTATTGAAGATGTTTGTTTTGTTTTAAATCTAACAGTTTACTTGAGGACAAGTAAGATTCAAGTGTGGGGAATTTGATGTGCCTGAAATAATCTATATTTTGTAACCACATTTATCGTATTTAAGCTCATTTTCTGCAACTTTTATTATGATTTGGTATATTTTTAGTGAGAATTGCAGATTAGAGTGATATTTGGATCATGGAGCGAAAAGGAGCTGAAATCGGCTTGAAACGGAGACAAACGAGCAAGAAATGTGAAGATGGAGAAACAGCCGACGGCTGAAGATATTTAGCCGACGGCTAAATTAAAGTTTTTCACAAATCGTTCAAAACGTGCCGCGGAAGCAACTTTTTAGCCCGCGTGTTCCAGCCGCCGGCTGAATTCAGCCAGCCGACGGCTAAAATGACGTTTTCAGTAATCTATAAATAGGGCTCCTAGGGTTCGGATTTAATACACATTATTCATTATTTTCAACCTGCATCCACCCTGGAAAGCTGCAAGGAGAGTCCTAGAAGCCGTTAAACACTTGGAAGCTTTGGTTAATCACAATTAATCATCTTTGAAGCTAGTAATTGTATGGTTTGAACTTTTACGCATTATTATCTTGATACAATGTTTTGTTTTAAGACCTTATTTGTTAATTGTTTACAATCCAACATGAGCTAAACTCATTAAGCGATTGCTTGGATTGTTGAACCTGGATCTATGTTTTAATCAAGTTTATGTTTAAACTCATTGATTTTTCCTTTATTATTTACGTTTAATCGCGATCCATGTTTATTCAAAGTTATTAAATCTACTACTTAGCGTGATTGATAGATCTATAACATAACTAGCGTTCTTATAAATCTATTAGTTATTTACAATTATATGATTTATTAGATAATTGTAGCTTGAGACTTAATTGAGATAGGCTAAGAGATTAGTAATTTAATGAATTGAATGAACATGACAATTATATAAGGATTGAATAATTGAGACTTTTGTTAATTCGTAGTCGACAGATTAAATTGTAAATAATAGTGAACTTAAGGCACAATTTAGAGTGGATAAATCTAAGATAGCTCTTGATGTACGAACAGTCGTATGATCTTTCTCTAAAATTGTAGGATTAGATAACTCTAGCGGGAAATCTAGTTATCATAGGAATCACAGTTAAATCAATCAAACGTATTCTTGTTAATCATAATCCAGGTGAAACGTAATTCCAAGTAATCGTTGCTTTCTAAATATTGATTACATCTATAAGACTTTTTAAACCAGTTTTTCATCCATAAATTCACTTAGTTAATTAAATTGTTATTTTACTTTAATTATTTGTTTTCTGAAATATGTTCTCACAGAACTAAAACGTCCCCCATATTTACTTGCTTTAATTAGTTTAATTATATAATTTGAGATAACGGATATAAATACACGTTCCCTGAGTTCGATCCGGACTTACTGATTCTATATTTGTGTACGATCAGGTACACTGCCTGTTTTGTGTGTTGATATACGTTGGTAAAAATCCTTTTCTAAACTTTAAATAATTTTATGTTATAAAATACACATCACGTATGCATATCAATAATCATCAATCTAACAATACATGCACTATCGACACCGCTCATCCATCAACACGTTCAAAGGAAAACCGTACAGATGTCACCGCACAGGGAAGCGAACCACAGGAACCAACAACAGAAGACACTGACACTTCTAACACAATCAAACGCAAATCGACAACGAAAACAGGTACATATATTTAAATAAAAAATTTAGTCACAACCACCCTAACAAAAAACATTTATATTTTACAGACAAGCTAGAGGCTTTGAACCCCACAAAACGAGAAAGGTTTCCGGAATAAACAATGAACAACACAAGAAATCAGCAGAAAGTACTCCAGACGACAACAACAGCCACTCCAAACAACGCTTTTGTAATAGCAACAAGCCATCCGTGTAGGCAAACGAAGAACGCTTTAGAATCGCATATATTATAAAGTTTGAAACATTATCGAATATGTTATAAAGTTTGAAACATGTAAAAAATGTGTTGTATTTTCATAACATTTATCCATATTAAGTAGATATCTATCATTCGGTTCAACAATCGGATATGTTATAAAGTTTAAAACATCTACAAAATACGTTGTATCTTTATAACATCTATCGAATATGTTCTAAAGTTTCAAACAAATCGGATATGTTCTAAGGTTTCAAACATCTAAAAAACGCATTGTATTTTTACAACATCTATTCATATTAACTATCATAAACGTTTGTCGAACTATATATAAACGTTAAAATCATAAACCAAACAACAGTGAAGACGATCTCTACAAGAAATGGTTTGATAGAGTCGAATCTTCAAAAAACAATAAATAATATGAACGATATTCGTGATATACTCTACAAGCTACAAAAATGTAGTTTCATATTACATGGACCTAAGACTAATAGTCCTACATTTAACACAAAAAAACCCTCATAGAAGCATATGCACTGATTATTACTTTTCTTTGATTATACCATAACATTTATTCACAACAATAAATTTAGCATTTAAACAATAAAACCTTTACACCACAAAACTAAAAATATAGAAAAGGACAAGATCTAACATTACAAATATCCCATTTATGTACATACACTTCCCAATACCTACCGACACCTTTATCTCTTCCCCATTCTCCTTCACACACACTAGAACCCAAATCCGAAACCCTATCTTCAGCAATTCACAAACCATTTGAATTACTCAGGGAAAGTCAAACGATTTTACCCGAGTAATTCAAATGGTTTTGAGACCTGTCCAACACTTTGGAGGAAAATAGTAGACGTCCGCGGTTGCTCATCCTCCTCCCAACAATCACTACAGATGAAACGATAAGTAACTTTAGCTTATATATTCTGAAAACCAATATATTAATAGTTACGAATGCTTCATATTAGCTAACCAGTAAATGTAGATGAATACAGACTAACTAAAGTGAGAATGTCGTACAAAACTGAGGATGTGATCATGACAGCACATCGAAAGAAAGCGGTCAGTATTCGAGATGACAAAGCCACTACTAAACTCAAAGGAGTTTATAAAGAACACCGATCAACGTCTTTTGTATATACGGACTCGTGCAACGCACGAGTCCTTACTAGTTTTAATAAAAAGTTACATTATGGCTTTTGTATTTTGTATATTGTACATAAATATCCCATTTCATATAATATTTCTTCCTTGCAGCACCTAACTTAAGTGATACTTATGATTTTCCCTTATATATAGTAGTTTTAATACCCGTACGGGTACGGTTATTTTAAAATTAACTATTAAATGTTAAATAAAATATATAAATTATTAATTTATCTTAAATAATTAAGAATTTTATATAAAACCCAGTATATTAGTTACATATTATATCTTATAATCAATTTTCAAATAAGTTTTTCTAATATATAGTGTCTGGTTCCGTTATCACATTTCTATTCGGTTATTACATATTTAACAATAATATTTTTGTTTTAGACCATCGAATTTAATTATTTGCTTTTTAACATCCCAATGAAATTATTTAGCTAATAATAATTATCCCTGCAGCGAAGCACGAATAAATAAAATCTGGTTTTGACTAAATTAGTTTTTATTTATAACATCAAATATTTATGTAAAAGTACATAACATATAATGTTTATCATTAAAAAAAGTCAAATAATATAAAGTCAATAGAAGGCCAAATAAATAGTAACTAGAGGATTTCCCGTGCGTTGCACGGGTTCGTTCTTATATGTATGTTCAGGATGGTAACGATAACAACATAAATCTGTAGTACAAACACGAGTTAGATATTTTGGTTTGATGATTTCATCTTCTGTAAAGCAGAAAGTTGTTTTCACCATCGTGTTCTTGCTTCTTGTTTGCTGATTTCATCTTTTGTAAAGTAGAATTTAAATTGTTTTCACCATCATCATTGCGTACATAAAAGTTAACAACCATAACTATATTTGCAATTATAGCCAAAAAGATTAAACTGTAAGATGTGGATATCTACCTAATAAATTATTAAAAACTTAATTACATATCTAAGTGCTCATGAAACCACTATCTAAAAATGCAACGAGGTTCTTCTTTAATAATGAAGCTTGCCGCAGAAGGCCTAATTCCTCCAAGTGCAGTATATAGAGCGAGTTTCCCAACTGGAATTCCCATACCCTCTACAAATATATATATATATACTTTAATTATTAGGGACTATTACATCCGCTAAACTTCCTTCGGTTTAAATGAAATAAAATCAGGTTATTTTACCTGACAACCAAGATCTCCAAGTCCGAAGATACGCTCACAATCTGTCATGACAATCACCCGAATACTTCTCTCAGGCCAGTTCTAAAACACCTAAAAAATGAGTAAAACAATTAAAAAACTTTCATATGCAAATAAAACAAAGAACCAAAAAATCAATTGTCGCGCAAAAGATTCCGTATTTATCAAGTTTAAAGTTACCTTGAATGCAGTATATGATTAGATCATAGCACCGAATACAGTGATTGACGTTATTCAAAACCATTTGAATTGCTTGGAGAAAATGGAATTTTCCAAAGTTAAACTCCGTCCTTACATATTAATGAAGTTACGCGAGGTTCGTTGGAAGGAAAATCAGCATCAGCCGAAACTGCAGAGCGGAATACCGGAGGTCAAACAGGTTGATGAAAAAGTTTTTCATCCAAATGTTTGGCCTGTTGTATCCCGTGCTCAGGTTTCGGTGGCTACTGATGTTCGTTCCAACGAAGCTCAAGTGAGTTCATCAACATGTGAGTAGAGAGTTTTACTTTGGGAATTTCCACTTTCTCCGAGCAATTGAAATGGTTTTAAACTCTCTTCGTCACTTTGCATAAGAAAAGATAAATAAAACGTTTATAGAAGTTAAAGAAAAAAGTGAAGGTTGGTCAGAAGGAGTGGCAGCAACTTTCGAAGCCGTAGGGTACACCGTACCCTACGGCGTCCGTGGTTCCTGTTCCTCGTCCCAACCAGCTTTCACTTTTTTCTCTAACTCCAGCCAGATGCTCAGCTTTAACTGACGTGAAGAAACTTATAAAAAAGAACACAATTGTCTAAAAACAAAACATGAAAACGAAGAAGATAAAACAAACCAAAATTGAAGAACTGAAAAGATGAATTATGAGGTAGAACTGAAAATTAGGGTTTCTGAAAAGAGGTTTTTGGATTTAAAGTCAGGGTTTTGAGTTTGGAAAATTTGGGTAAGGAGTCGATGAGCCGGCAACAAAAAAAATTGTCTCCGCGTGTCCGTGCTGCTATGTAGTGCGAAAGACAGATTATGATCCGCAGCAGTACGGAAACTCGGAGAAAATTATTTTTGCTGCTGACTCAACAACTCTCTACCCAAATTTTTCAAATTCAGAACCCTGACATTCAAATCAAAAAACCTCTTTTCAGAAACCCTAATTTTCAGTTGTAGCTCACAATACATCTTTTTCAGTCCTTCAATTTTTGTTTGTTTTGTGTTCTTCCTTTTTATATTTTGTTTTTAGGTAATTGTGTTATTTCTCAGGAGCTTCTATTTGCCTATATTAAATAAAGAGTAGAGTTTAAATAAGCGTACCTAGGCGGAATAGCAAATGTGTATCTTTGAATCTAGTGAGGTGTTCAGTTTTGATTTTGACAACAGATGATAAAACAGAAACCAGAATTGAGGAACTGGAATACTTCGGTGAGATCTTCAGTTTTGACTTTGACAATAGATAACAAAAAGTATGTGTTATAGTTACCTGTGTTGAAGATTAATTTTTGCCGGTATATCTGAACCTGGAAATTCTGAAATCAAATTTTCGTCTAACTGCATGTTGTTAAAGATTTTAATTATCAAATCTTTGGTATATAAAATTAAGGTTTGTAATAAAGAAATGCTGAAATCTTACAGAGTAAATGCTTTAAAGGAAACGAAATAAAAATTTGAAAACACTATGCCGGGGACTGATTGCTTACCAGAATCGGTTGATCGATGTTGTTTGTAATCTTGAATCCTGTCTGACGATATTGCATCTTGGAATTGTTGAATAAAACTCATAAAATTGGTTAAAATTACATATATTTAGTAACCGTGTTAAATCAAAAAAATTTGTTTACATAAATTCATAAAAATGAGGGTTCTTTATTATTTCAAAGGTAATTGAGAAATTGAGACTACACTTACTGGAAAGGACTAGTTCAAAAGCGTCTGGTTTGTTGGTGTGTTTTCCCCGATTAATCTGAAAACTGAGACTTGGTTACCTCGAGAGGTTGAAATCGCCAAAACCAGAGGTAGTCCGGATTATATATCCTTTTGAGGATAAGGTTTTGGATTTGTGTTGCAGTAGGGGGTGGTAAAGGAGTGGCGGTGTGTTGTTTTTAATTTTGAAGATAGGGTTTTCTATCCTGTTTGTAGATATTGACATATGTATATGGGTGATAGTGTTTTTTATATTATTTATGGATTCATTTGTTTTGTGATATGTAATTTTTATTGTTTTTTTTTTTTTTATGTAAAGCCATTTGTTTGTTTAGATTATGGATGTTAGTGTTTTTTATACCTATGTATTTTTTTTAGTAGCTTTTATTTTTTGAATTGAGAATTTGTTGTTGTAATTGATGTGTTTGTGTTGTTTGGTATTTGTTGAATGTGGGGCGTCATTTAGACTGTTTTTTGTTACCGTTTGGTGTTCGGGAGGCATGTTTAAAAGTGTTATTCTATAAGATTCATCAGAGTAGATATTAAGGTGCTGTTATTTTTCATATTCATAGCCGCGTAAACCCGTGGTAGTTCAGTTTTGTTACAAGACACGTTATGTTTGTTGTTACAAAAATGATGTTGTTGCATGTGCCGTGGATTTCTGTTTGATCTGTGGGCAGGCGGCAGGTGCGTCTTGATTACTCTGGGTAGCGCTCCTTTTTTGTCGGTTTTATCGTATCTAGCTTTTCTTTTTGTTTTGTTGTAGTAGCTTTTTTGGTTTTTGTTGTTCAGTTGCATCTGTTATCGAAATAGTTGTTTTTAGTACATGTATGTAAGATAGTTGTTGCTGTAATGTCGATGTGTACCTGTGGCTCCTGTTTCTTTGCGTGTTGGTTTTGTATCTGTGTTTGAAGTTGCTTCCTTTGATATTTGTTGTTCCGCTGCATTTGTAGGTGGGAAACATGTTTCCAGGGCGTTTATAAAAAATTATGGTGTTGTGAATGTTGTTACCTGGCTGCTCGAATGAAAGTTGGCGGGCAATTGCAGGCTTCCCAGTTTTGTCTGTTGTTGATGCAGTTGCGGTTGTCGATTTGTTTATAGCGGAAGGTGTGACGGGAGTATATGGTGGAGGGGTTATGTCTGTCAATTCTGTTCCCGTTGGGGGTGTATTTGATTCTTGTGGGAGTGGGATTATTGCCTGTGAAGATGGTGATTGAGGTGGGGGTGATTCCTTGTTGAGAATGATGAAGTTTATGTTGTTTGGGCTGGATTTTTTTCTCATTTCGATATGGAATCGGTGTGTGTTCATACCTTCTCTTTTGAAAGCTGGTGGAAACGTCTTGCGGTCGTCGTAACTATCTTCCATAACTGTCTGCTTGCAGCTGCGGCCTATTATTTTTTGTATGCATGAGTCTGATGCAATAGCTTCTAGAGTTGTCGTTCCGTCTGAAAGTACGAATCCCATGTTATAGTTGCAGTAGTTTCGATAGTGTTAGTTTATTGCATCTATGTTATATAATATCTGTGTGTAGTGTTTGTTATCTTACAAGAAGTTGGGATCGGATTTAGCCCCATGATTTGGGCAAAACCACGTTGTTTTTTGTTTTGAAATTTGGCCCCTGCAGTCTGGGCATGATGCTGGTTACCAGCTATTTTCTATGATAGTATCTATGATTCTCGCGTCCACATCAATTGGCTTTCGCTGTTATAACATAAGCGAACACATTTATTTGTGTGTTATATCGGTAGTTATATTTGAAATAGTTAAGTTGTGTACCAATATAGTCTGATATTCCTTTGACTGTAGTTCCTCTAACGTCATGACGTTATGCTTCGTGGTTGATGAAGTTTCTGTAGGTGCTTCGGTAATTTCCTGATAGTGTTCCGATTCTGGATTCAGCGGTGGGTCAATGATCACGTGAGTTGCATCAGTTGATGACAGTCTCAAAGCATCTGATATTTATCAAATTTTACACATCATGTAAATTTTAGTGTAAATTTATGAATACTGTATTTATGAGAATTAAAGTCGTCATACCCGCATATATGGAGGGTTTTACATTTGTCACGACTATGATCGTGTCTGTCGTCGATGCGGATAAGCTTGCGTGGTTGACTTTGTCGGGATTGTCCATACATTCCTTCCATAGTGTTACGGTTATTTCCTGTCCCCTGCAGTGTGTACAATATTGTGGATTGAGTAGATTGTATTATTTTTTCTATATATGTAGAGAATCATAAAGTTGTTGTATTTGTTTGATCTTACGTGGCATCTGTTAAGCCTAGTAGCAGAAATGGATCACCGTTCTTCTTGTTGGCAAGAGTCTGTCGTCTGTATCTTCCGCAGAAATCTGAATATATTCTTAGATTTTATAAGCGGTGAAAGTAATATTAAGGCTATGTTTGAAAGAAACTTCGTTGCTTTTAGTATGTAAAGTGTGTCTTATGTTGCACACACCTGGATAGTATGGAGGAGTTTGTAAGAATTCATGAAGTTGGTCTGCAGTTGTGAAGCTGAAGCACGTTTGTGGTATTTCCTGCCTTTCTTCAATTGCGGTTATTTTAGAGGCTTCGCCCGCGGTAATGTGGATTTCGTTTTTGATCATCTTCTGGTATTTTTGTGTTTCGCAAGAATATTGTCGATGCTGTAACATCCTCCTACCTGTAACTTTGATTCTAAAATTTTTTTGCCCTGTTTTTCTCCAAGAATCGTGATACTGTCCCCCTGTTACAAATAACAAATTAAAGCGAGTTAATTTCATGAACGTGTAAATTGGTTAATATATGCATGTAATGCTTACGTATTTGTCTACGGCTAGGAACCACGTTTCTTTGTTTCGGAAATGCGGAGTCCATTTCCTTAGAATCCGAATCTGCAACGGTAAGTCGTCACAGCCGTAATGAAGGTCTCGAATATGGACCATTTTTTGCTATCAGGTTCAAACAATAAGTGTATATTAGTAAGTAACGAAAGCTGATATAAGGGTACTGAGTTTATCATTGCTACAAAAGAACGTAGTATTCCATAGAACGTGTTTTTGTTACCGACTCTATGTGATTGCTGAATTGTGTAGAAAAAGAAGAGTACCTGCATTGTTTTGCAGATTCCATGTACACGTATATATGTATGTAATGGTACATATGTAAATCTGTTATACAGTTTGTAAGGTATCGACGTATGATAAGAATTCTTTATACACGATGTTTTTTGTATGTTGGGAGTAATCTCCGTTTTCGTTTAGGATTAGCACCTTGATTGAGTCAGGAGACGTGGCTCTCGAGAGCGCAACATAGAGTTGACTATTACCAAATACTGGAGCGAGTAAGAATACTCCTATTCGTTTCAGAGACTGACCTTGACTTTTGTTTATGGTCATGGCGTAGGATACTTTACAGGGGAATTTTTTTCGGTTAAATGTAAACGGGAGCTCAGGATCATGGTATACGAACTTAATTCTCGGAAGAGAAACCTTTGCCCCGATACAGGTTCCGGTAATAATGAGTGCTTCGATAATTGTTGGCATAAGTTGAGTTACGATTAACCTACTTCCATTACAGAGACCGCTTTTCTGGTTCATGTTGCGTAATAAAACAATTGGAGCTTTTTTTTAAACTCTAGCTTATGTAATGGAAGACTAGGAAAATCAGTTGATTTAGATATTCTTCAGGGTATAGCAAATCCAGATCTGCTGTTGTGCGAGTGTGAGGGGTTATCGAGTCAGCGCTATAGTATGAGACAATCGGAGCTGTTGTACTGTGTAGAATTGTTGAATTTATTTCGTGTGTCGTGCAGTTTTTGGGGCATACAATAGCTCTGTTGCACAGATTCTCTGCGGTCGGATGTAGTAAAACAGTCGGTTCGTGAACGAAGTCAATCAACTGTTGTAGACCAGATTTACTGTCTTTTATAATAAATTCGTCCAGAATTCTGAGATCAGAGGCATACCGTGGATTTAAAAGGTCTGGGGTACCGATGTTGCCGTTGCCAACGTCTAAAAGCCATTGTGCAAAACGAATGGTGGCAGTACGCGTAGAAGCATTGGTTTCTGTACATGAAAGGCGCCTGTTGTTGCAAAGTTTATATAAACCAAAGTACGGCCACAGATATGAGTTTGGTAAAGTCGCTAGCATAATATCTTTATGACCCTTTTTTCGTTTGATAGGTAACGTCTGTCTAAAGTCACCTCCAAGTAGCACCGAGATTCCTCCAAACGGCCTATCATTGACTTCTAATATGTCCCTGAATGTACGATCGACACACTCGAAGCAGCGGCGATCCATCATTGTGGCTTCATCCCATACAATTATACGTGTTCGTTTCAACAGTTCACAGAGGTGTGTTTTTTTCTTAATGTCACATACCGAGGAGTCTAATAAGTTTATAGATATGTTAAACCGTGAATGCGCAGTCCTGCCACCGGACAGAAGTAACGACGCAATGCCAGAGGACGCAACTGCTAAAGCTATTTTTCCGCTCGATCTGAAATGTGCAAGAATTACAGACCATAGATAGGTTTTCCCAGTTCCACCATGACCGTATACAAAAAGCAATGTATGTTTCTATGATAACTCGTCTCTGCATATTTTATCGTAAATTTGCGTTTGCTCCGGGTTTAACCTACGTGACATCTGTAAACACTGTTCGCGAAGTGAAGTTCTATCATAAATGTTTCCTCTAAAATAAAACGGTTCGTCAATGTAAACAATGAACTAGGAGACGGTAGTGTAAAGCCAAACGAACACAGAGATTTTGGGGGACTCGCTGCATTTAGTAAAGTTTCAAGCTCAAACAAAATATGTTGTTGCAATGGATGATCTGACACGACATGTATTGAAAGTGATTGTGAAGTCTGTGTAGAGGCTGACAAATTCTGAAGAATGTCGTCTCCCATCTTCGACCATGCGTTATCCCACATAATTTTTGGATCACCAACCTCGCAATAGAGAAGTAGATTGCAGAAAAGGGAACGGAGTTGAGGTGAGGACACCCACAACGAAGCCTCATTGAAGGCAGTCAACCATTCCCTATCGTCGCCGATAAGTCCAAGAGCTTCACAGGCAAGACGATACGACGAATAGATTACACCGTTTACAGTTCGAATGTCAGCGAAAGAAACGCATCCTTTTTGATGGCACAGAAGCATGTGTAGATAAAATAAATCACCGGCTGTGGGATGAATGTAAACCATTCGGCCTACTGGTGTAACGGTATTCCTTGATCTAGGAAACCAGTCCTTCTTACTCATGTTCCAAATAAAAAGCTTAGGGTATTCGACGTAAGTTAAATGGCGACCGTTCTTATCCCATCTGTTACTCACCAACCATCTCGACAACGTAGATTTCCCAAAATTGGTATTCTGAACTAATTTCTCCAAATCGCAACGATCTTCAAACGTAACTGATTGCATATGTTCAAGGTGTACCTGCAGTACTTGAACAGCTGGATGTCTCTCATGAATCGAGAAGTTCAGAATCCGCCACGCTACCTCATGGGGACAGATGAACCTACCATCTACAAAATCGTCTATTTCATTTACAATCTTCACTGCAGAACCATGGGAATGATCAGAAGTAGATGATGTATGCGATGTTTGAGCTGATGCTGTGGCAGTGTCATTCCTTGTCACCGAAAAAGCAACACGGTCGGCTCCCTTGGATATGTACTTAAACAAATACTTGATCATCATGTTCCAGCCGCAGTACTCCACATTGATATGAGCGTCAAACCGACTACATAGAATTTTGTTATACGGGACGACAAATCCATTATGTGTTTGAATACCATTTAGCATTGTATGCAAACCGCGATCACTTCTTCTGTAATGCACATAACCATCTTTATCAAAATAAGTCGCAAAACTAAATGGTTTTGGGAATTTTTTCTTGAAAACCCCATCTCGCATACAGGGGGCAGTCGGATTTGAAAGACCACAGGGTCCGTGAATCATACATGTTGTAATAGTTGAATAAAGTTGTCACACCCCGCTAAAGCGGAAACACGAGATGTGAAGAGAAAAGATATCATTACACGAGTTATAATTAGAAACATAAGGTTTCAAGTCATTAAGATAGAAAATTTGAGTTTTCAAGATGAAAGAACCAAGTATTTAACGAGTTGCATAACAAAAGTACATAATTAAGCGTTTAACAAATTCCCAAAATGATAAAATAGATCTTTTCCCAATTCTTGATTTCACGTGACATGCCTGACCCATCCATAGAATGCACTTCGTGTCTTACATTTGGTTTCCTGAAAACATGAGATAAAGTGTCAAACTACAAAAGTAGCGAGTGAGTTACAGTTTTCTAGTCCTCGACTAATAAGGTTTAAGGTAAGTATATCAATAATTAATAGTTTTGATAAGTAGAACAATACTTAAAGAATAGTTTCGATCCATAAAAGCTGCTCAAAAGGTAGTTCGATCCATAAAAGTTGCTCAAAAGGTAGTTCGATCCATAAAAGTTGTTCAAAAGAAAGTTCGATCCATAAAAGTTGTTCAAAAGATAGTTGCGGAGATCGTATATCCATATACGCGCAAGATAAGTAAACTATTGATTGAAATCATGTATAACGACTATTTGGCATAATATAACTTAAGTGTTCACACTAAACCGAATTACCAACCGTGAGGCCCCTTACCCCGACTACTTACGGGGAGTCATGTCTGATCAATTAATATGTACTGAGCCCTGAATGCGGCGCATTAGGGCTTAATGCGGCGCATTTGGGGCCAGTTTCAGCATCGTTCGTTTTTCGTTCGTTCCATTGTTAAGCGTTTTCGTTAGTTGAAAGTTTCCGGTTAGTTTATATAGGAACTTAGGACAGTTCACTAGGTGTTTTCTTGGTATTAGGATTCCATTTATGATTCCGATTTCGATTCCGACACACACACGTTTACGAGACAAGTAAGGATAAAAATAGATTCATAATTAACTCAAAGATAGAGAATGCAGTTTTCACCGGAAATAAGACGGTTGTCATATTCTCCCCGGGTTGAAAAGAATTTCGTCCCGAAATTTAGTTCGCCTCATCGGGAGGAAGAATCTCTGAATAGATGTGGATACTTATGACGGATCTGGTATTCACGTTCCCACGTGAATTCGTGACCTCGTCGGGAATTCCACTGAACCTTGACAATAGGGATACGACTCTGCTTGAGTTGTTTGACCTCTCGATCCACAACCTCAAGCGGTTCTTCGATAGAGTTGAGTTTGTCGTCGATCTGGACCTCGTCCAGTGGAATGACAATGGTCTCGTCCGATAAGCACTTTTTCAAGTGCGAGACATGAAAGACGTTGTGGATGTTGGAAATAGTCTGTGGGAGTTGGAGCCGATACGCCACCGGGCCGATTCGCTCTATTACCTCGAATGGGCCGGTGTACCTCGGAATTAGCTTGCCGCGTTTCCCGAAACGGACCACCCCTTTCCATGGCGATATCTAGAGGACTACTCTATCACCCACTTGGACTCTAGGGGTTTCCTTCGGTTATCGGCATAGCCCTACCGCCGGGTACTGGATGTCTTCAGTCTTTCCCGAATGGTAGTGATTTTGTCGATGGTTTCCTGGACGATATAGAGCCTTGTAAGTTGTCGATCGCCAGCTTCTAGCCAACAAAGTGGTGACTGACACTTGCGTCCATATAAGGCCTCGAACGGTGCACACTTGATGCTGGCATGGTAACTGTTGTTATAGGAGAACTCGACCAAGGGGAGGTGAGCGTCCGAACTTCCTCCGAAGTCAACTACACATGCTCTAAGCATATCTTCAAGCGTTTGGATCATCTGTTCACTCTGACCATCGGTCTGAGGGTGGCATGCGGTGCTGAGGTCGAGTCGCGTCCCTAGCGATATCTGAAGGGCATTCCAAAAACGGGACGTGAATCGACTATCCCTATCGGAGATGATGGAGAGAGGTGTTCCCTGACGAGATACAATCTCGTTGATGTAGATTTGAGCGAATTTCTCCATCGAGTGTTTTTCTTGTATCGGGAGGAAATGAGCAGGTTTTGTAAAACGGTCGACGATGACCCAAATCGTGTCGTTACCCCTTTCCGTATGGGGAAATTTGGTGATGAAGTCCATGGAGATTTGTTCCCACTTCCACATGGTAATCTCCGGCTGCTGAAGTAGACAGGAGGGTTTCTAATATTCCGCCTCGACCTTTAAGCAAGTAAGACACTTGGCTACATACAAGGCGATATCCTTCTTCATGTCCGACCACCAATATTACTCCCCGAGATCTTTATACAAATTTCCGGATGCCGGACGAATAGAGTATCGGGATCGGTGGCCCTCGTCCAAAATAAGCTTACGAAGGTCTTCGGCTCTCGGAATCCATGCTCGATTCTTGAAATAATGGATTCCGTCCGGTTTGGGCTCAAATTCCTTTTCATGATTGTGAATGGTTTCGTCCTTAAGGTTCTCGGCTTTCAATGCTTCGTTCTGAGTGCTAGTGGTTCGAGTTTGAGCTTCTGAAAGGATTCGTCCTGTTCTTTTTCCCAATTGAAGTCCTTATCCTTCTGAGTAAGTTTGGTCAGAGGCTTAGCAATTTTCGAGAAATTTTTAATGAACCTTCGTTAGTAGCCAACCGATCCTAGGGGTTGTCGGATTTCCGTAGGAGTCGTTGGGGCTTGCTATTTCTCAATCGCTTTGATATTGGCTGGGTCTACGTGAATTCTCTACTAATTTATCGCCTGACTAAGGAAATGTACTCCCCGGAGTCGGGATTTTGATCTCGAGAGTTTCACGTACCACTTCTGATCTCTAAGGGGTTCTAGAATGGGTTCCAAGTGTTTTGCGTGATTTTGATTATTCCATGAATAGATAGGGAAGTCGTCTATGAATACGATCACGAATTTATTCAAATATGGTCGACACACCCTGTTCATCAGATCCATGAACACCGCTGGTGCGTTGGTCAGACCAAATGGCATAACTAGAAATTCGTAATGTCCGTATCGAGTTCGGAAAGCGGTTTTTGAAATGTCGGTGTCACTGACACGAACCTGATGATAACCTGGGCGGAGGTCGACCTTTGAGAAGTAAGTTGCATCCTGCAACTGTTCGAATAGGTCGTCGATCCTCGGGGGTAGGTATCGGTTCTTGACGGCCAGCTTGCTAAGTTCACGATAATCGATGCACATACGGAAGGATCCGTCTTTCTTTTTGACAAAGAGGATTGGGGCTCCCCACGGGGGACGAGCTTGGACGAATAAGACCATGAACTAGAAGTTCCTGCAGCTGCTTTGACAGTCCTTGCACTTCGGGTGGTGCTAGACGATATGGGGTCTTGGCAACCGGTGCTGTGCCAGGGACGAGGTCTACTCGGAAGTCCACTTGTCGTTTTGGCGGTAGCCCAGGCAAATCCTCAGGAAAGACCTCTGGATGATCCTTGACTACGGGGATGTCAGGTTAACGTTTGACGACATGAGCGAGGAATGCGTCGTAGTCCTTCTCGAGGTACTTGCGCTTTTTTATGTAAGACACGATGCGAAGTTGTCGTCCAGGTTTGTCTCCCTGAACAACGAGAGTTTCACGGTCTGAAAGAGGGATACGAAAGAGTCTATCGAAACAGACGATCTCGGCTCGAAAACGAGATGGCCAGTCCATTCCGACGATAACGTCAAAGCTTGCCAGCTCGATAGGAATTAGATAGATGGGGAAGATTTTGTTAGATAGGCATAATGAACATCCTAAGATTATATCATTGGCTTCGAACTCTTGACCGTTAGCATATTCGATAGTAAGGCTATCCTTAAGAACTTTAGATCCTAGGTTAATGAGGGGTCTAAATTCTAAGGAAACAAAGCTTCTTTCAGCTCCTGAATCGAATAGTACGGAAGCAAGGTGGTCATTGATAGAAGACGTACCCGTAACTGCGTTCGAGACCTGCCGAGCTTCCTCGGCTGAGTTTTTGTCGTATGCGCTATGGGACAAGTCCCACGAAGGTGTTGGTTGCTTCCACACTCGAGGCATAACCGCTTCTTAACTTGTTTGTTTGCTTTTTCTGAACAGTACTTCAAGAGGTGTCCCGTCCTGTGGCATTTGTAGCACACCGGGCAGTTTCCAACATGGTGGAAGGGGCAGTTGGGACACTTAGGGAGCGACCCAGTGTAAATTCGGGTTCCTGGTGTGGGTTTCTTGTTGTTTTTGCTCCTTGTTGGTTGATGATGAGCCTTCCTTTTCTTACTCTCCTTTCGCTGGATGCGGGCTGAAGGGGAAGGGAAGTTGTTGGTTCCTAAGTTCTCGTCCTTTTCCTGTTTGATTGATACAGGAGGGAGAAGGGGTTGAATGCTTCCGAGGTTTTCACCTTCCTCCTGTTTGATGGTGGCTGGGAAGAAGTGAAGGTTATTGTCACCGTTGTTCTCCAGGTGGGTGTCGTTGGGGTTATCATCCCTGAAAATTTCGTTGTTGACCCCAGCGATGATCTAGGCGATCATGTTTGGGAGTGCTGCTTTGAGCTGCACGGTAATCTGCTCGGCTAATAGGTCAGCGCGACTTCTCTTAGGAGGCATGATTCTACAATTGAAAGAAGGAAACTACTTTAGAACGCACGAATAAGGATATGAAATAAGGATATAGAACAATAATGTATATCGGAAAGATAGATAGCGCACGCACGATAAGCGATTAAGGAATGAGAAAAGGATTCAAGCATAATAAACAAGTAAGGATTATGAAGGTAGAAATTCCATTCCATGATAAGAGTAGTTGATTACGAAGTTCATAATGTGAAAGGTTCAAATACTAGTACAACACAACATAAAATAAAATACGAATTAGCTTCAAGTCGTCTTCATATGGAAAACTACGACTTAAGCTTGTGATACAATACATAAAACGAAATGCCTAACGACGCCTATCAAGGAACATCTTCGCTACGATAACCGCAATAAGGGTCCCCATAATCAAGCAAGCCGCTGACCGACGTGATGACTCGGATTGACTGTTCAGACAGTCGGTGTGCAGCATCAGAGCCTTCACACAGAAGAAGAGCCTGCCGTTGGGCCTCTTCGATGATTCCCCGAAGTTCTCGATGAAGCCGAAGGAACGTTGCTGGTGGGGGCGATGGTAGTGAAGACGGCATCATCGGCCTAGATGGTACGGCGCGGTCGGGGTGTTGCGTCTGCTGCTCCTGAAACTGACGCTCCCATGATATCGATCCATCGTTGGCGTACGCGAAGTTCCAGCGTATGGGTCTACGAACGGCTTCGCGGGAGGAGCGGTTCTGGATGAGTCGGGAGTCTGTCCCATCATCCTATCAGGCAGACGACCAGGAAGGACGACATGCTTACGTGCTGTCATCCGGACACGCTGGCACCGGAGGAGCAGCTGGTAGCACGGTCCTCAGGCTGGAGGTACCGTGGCTGCTCGAGAAAGCCATTGAGTTCTCCTCGGTCGGGTCAGTGGTCTCGTGGAGTTGAGCCCGAGACTCCTGGCGTGTAGACGGCTTGCGTATGTGAGTGCGACTGTGACCAGGAATGAGACTGAGATTGTGAGTGCGACGATTGAGACATGTCAGATCTAAGAATAATGAGTTACGTGAGTACAGGGGGTGGAAAAATAAGGAAAAACGTAAACGATAGTGCATATATGGGTCAGTCACGTGAGAATCGGGAATGGATAAGACCGGGAATTTTTCGACTCGAAAACCATTTAACGATAGCAATTACTTTCCGTTCTCGCATAATTTATTTTGAACTAGGCATAGTTGATCAAGTTACGCCTAGTTAAAATCAAACCATGCAATTGCAGAATTAATATACTAAAGTTCGAAAGCTCGTGAAATGATTTTTCTGAAAAAGCCTTGGTTATAGTTTGGTTTCAAAAATTTTGAAAAATTCTTAAAACCGTTTTTCACTATAACATGTGCTCTGATACCAAGTCTGTCACACCCCGCTAAAGCGGAAACACGAGATTTGAAGAACACGAGTTATAATTAGAAACATACGGTTTCAAGTCATTAAGATAGAAAATTTGAGTTTACAAGATGAAATAACCAAGTATTTAACGAGTTGCATAACAAAAGTACATAATTAAACGTTTAACAAATTCCCAAAATGATAAAATAGGTCTTTTCCCAATTCTTGATTTCACGTGACATGCCTGACCCATCCATAGAATGCACTTCGTGTCTTACATTTGGTTTCCTTAAAACATGAGATAAAGTGTCAAACTACAAAAGTAGCGAGTGAGTTACAGTTTTCTAGTCCTCGACTAAAAAGGTTTAAGTTAAGTATATCAATACTTAATAGTTTTGATAAGTAGAACAATACTTAAAGAATAGTTTCGATCCATAAAAGTTGCTCAAAATGTAGTTCGATCCATAAAAGTTGCTCAAAAGGTAGTTCGATCCATAAAATTTGTTCAAAAGATAGTTCGATCCATAAAAGTTGTTCAAAAGATAGTTGCGGAGATCGTATATTCATATACGCGCAAGATAAGTAAACTATTGATTGAAATCATGTATAACGACTACTTGGCATAATATAACTTAAGTGTTCACACTAAACCGAATTACCAACCGTGAGGCCCCTTACCCCAACTACTTACGGGGAGTCATGTTTGATCAAGTAATATGTAATTAAGCTGCCGCCTAAGCAAGGAACGGTTATTTCCTAAGTATCGATACCCATAATTACTAAACGGCTTAATAAAGCTAATAGTGTTTTTGCAAGATGGCCACTAATGTTTCATTTTTTTTTCAAACTAGTAGTAGTCACTTATGGTTAGTTATATCCCTCAAGAGTCACGTTAGTTATACGATCAATCAAAGTTCATACGAGTGGCGAGAGTGCCAAAAGTAATAAATTAAATACGGTGCCGAGTGTGGAAAAAGTAATAAATTTATAACAGATTTGAACCAAAAAGCCGATTAAGGGTGGCAAACCATTTAGCCGAAAAAGGGTGGCAAACCATTTAGTTTTGTATGCCAAACGGGCAATTAAAACTGTTTTCACATGTAAGTTCCACAAAACATTCAATAAGAGTTCAATAGTAATAAAGCGTTCCAAGAGTTCATAATAGTTCCAAAGTTCATTTAGATCTCATGTTTCCCCCAAAAATTATTTGAAAACAGTAAATAAAGTGGGGTTGTAACTCACGGTTTGCGAAGAATAGCACAATAGAGAGAGAGCGGTCGGAACGGGTCGAAATGGGTCGGAATCACGGAACTCCTATAGTAATACCAAGATTTAATAAGTACATGTGTTTATAACTTTGTTAGGTAACGAAATGTTTTTATTAAAAGTGTTGGTTTTTGGTCTACCGAAAATCGGGCAGTGCTTCGACGCCAAAATCTTTAAATCCAATTTTTAGACACTTTCCCAGCTTAACGATTTTCATAACCAAAGTTTATATATTAACACCAAACACAATGTTATATAAACATGTTCAAATAGTCCCTTTTTACACAATTTAAGCTCATTACAGGTTATAAGACTCGGTTTGAAGAAATAAGCTCAAGATCACGTCTTATACCAAAAATTGAAAATTTTTCTGCTGCTGATCTTGGAATGCTAAAAAAATTTCCCCGTCAGGTTCATAGCCAAAAATCGTTTTTATGCTACAAATGCTATTTTGGTGGTGGATTTCGACATGCAATGATAGATACATCCAAATACTTGATGTTTTACAGTTTATATTGAGTTTTTAACCACAAATTCATGGATCTAATCATCCATTTCATGCAAACCCGTTTTTGTTCATAAATAGCCACAAATCTTTGTAAAAACTTAATTTTTGTTGTTGGATTGCACATGCAACAAGTATAAATTGAAAAGACAGAGGATTAAAAAGGTTTATACCGAGTAGAAATTGATTTGAAGATGGTTGAAGTGATTCCTTGGTGATTTTGACCCAAAAACGCTTAGAAACCGATTTTAACCCAAAAGATTGCAAACTCCTTTCTTCCTCCTTGTTTATGAACGATTTATAGGTGTTTTATGTGGTTACTTTTATGTATTTTTGAAGTAAAAATCCCTGGAAATGATAGTGGTGTGTGTGTGTTCTTGAGGGGATTTGTAGAGAGAGAGAGAGAGAGAGAGAGAGAGAGAGAGAGAGAGAGAGCTAGAGAGAGAGAGCTAGTAGTGAGTGTAGGTGTGTGTCTTTGTATGTGTTGTGTTTGTGTTAAGTTATAGTGACATTAAAATGTGTTTTACTAGACCACCCCTAAGCCTTTGGGCATGGTTAACCCGGCCTAAGTGTTGGGTTCAAGCTTAAGTCCATTTGGTCAAGTTTTAGAGTCCACATAATTTGCTGAACTGAGCCCTGAATGCGGCGCATTAGGGCTTAATGCGGCGCATTTGGGGCCAGTTTCAACATCGTTCGTTTTTCGTTCGTTCCATTGTTAAGCGTTTTCGTTAGTTGAAAGTTTCCGGTTAGTTTATATAGGAACTTAGGAAAGTTCACTAGGTGTTTTCTTGGTATTAGGATTCCATTTATGATTCCGATTTCGATTCCGACACACACACGTTTACGAGACAAGTAAGGATAAAAATAGATTCATAGTTAACTCAAAGATAGAGAATGCAGTTTTCACCGGAAATAAGACGGTTGTCATATTCTCCCCGGGTAGAAAAGAATTTCGTCCCGAAATTTAGTTCGCCTCATCGGGAGGAAGAATCTCTGAATAGATGTGGATACTTCTGACGGATCTGGTCTTCACGTTCCCACGTGAATTCGTGACCTCGTCGGGAATTCCACCAAACCTTGACAATAGGGATACGACTCTGCTTGAGTTGTTTGACCTCTCGATCCACAACCTCAAGCGGTTCTTCGATAGAGTTGAGTTTGTCGTCGATCTGGAACTCGTCCAGTGGAATGACAATGGTCTCGTCCGATAAGCACTTTTTCAAGTGCGAGACATGAAAGACGTTGTGGATGTTGGAAAGAGTCTGTGGGAGTTGGAGCCGATACGCCACCGGGCCGATTCGCTCTATTACCTCGAATGGGCCGGTGTACCTCGGAATTAGCTTGCCGCGTTTCCCGAAACGGACCACCCCTTTCCGTGGCGATATCTAGAGAAGTACTCTATCACCCACTTGGACTCTAGGGGTTTCCTTCGGTTATCGGCATAGCCATTCCACCGGGTACTGGATGTCTTCAGTCTTTCCCGAATGGTAGTGATTTTGTCGATGGTTTCCTGGACGATATAGAGCCTTGTAAGTTGTCGATCGCCAGCTTCTAGCCAACAAAGTGGTGACTGACACTTGCGTCCATATAAGGCCTCGAACGGTGCACACTTGATGCTGGCATGGTAACTGTTGTTATAGGAGAACTCGACCAAGGGGAGGTGAGCGTCCCAACTTCCTCCGAAGTCAACTACACATTCTCTCAGCATATCTTCAAGCGTTTGGATCGTCCGTTCACTCTGACCATCGGTCTGAGGGTGGCATGCGGTGCTGAGGTCTAGTCGCGTCCCTAGCGATTTCTGAAGGGCATTCCAAAAACGGGACGTGAATCGACTATCCCTATCGGAGATGATGGAGAGAGGTGTTCCGTGACGAGAGACAATCTCGTTGATGTAGATTTGAGCGAATTTCTCCATCGAGTGTTTTTCTCGTACCGGGAGGAAATGAGCGGGTTTTGTAAAACGGTCGACGATGACCCAAATCGTGTCGTTACCCCTTGTCGTACGAGGCAATTTGGTGATGAAGTCCATGGAGATTTGTTCCCACTTCCACATGGGAATCTCCGGCTGCTGAAGTAGACAGGAGGGTTTCTGATATTCCGCCTCGACCTTTGAGCAAGTAAGGCACTTGGCTACATACAGAGCGATATCCTACTTCATGCCCGGCCACCAATATTACTCCCGGAGATCTTTATACAAATTTCCGGATGCCGGACGAATAGAGTATCGGGATCGGTGGCCCTCGTCCAAAATAAGCTTACGAAGGTCTTCGGCTCTCGGAATCCATGCTCGATTCTTGAAATAACGGATTCCGTCCGGTTTGGGCTCAAATTCCTTTTCATGATTGTGAATGGTTTCGTCCTTAAGGTTCTCCGGTTTCAATGCTTCGCTCTGAGTGCTAGTGATTCGAGTTTGAGCTTCTGAAAGGATTCGTCCTGTTCTTTTTCCCAATTGAAGTCCTTATCCTTCTGAGTAAGTTTGGTCAGAGGCTTAGCGATTTTCGAGAAATTTTTAATGAACCTTCGTTAGTAGCCAACCGATCCTAGGGGTTGTCGGATTTCCGTAGGAGTCGTTGGGGCTTGC
The DNA here is from genome assembly GCA_910822075.1 of Senecio squalidus. Classification (NCBI taxonomy): domain Eukaryota; kingdom Viridiplantae; phylum Streptophyta; class Magnoliopsida; order Asterales; family Asteraceae; genus Senecio; species Senecio squalidus. The sequence continues at coordinate 28,568,980 of CAJVGC010000065.1, read as the reverse complement.
TATTTCTCAATCGCTTTGATATTGGCTGGGTCTACGTGAATTCCCTACTAATTTATCGCCTGACTAAGGAAATGTACTCCCCGGAGTCGGGATTTTGATCTCGAGAGTTTCACGTACCACTTTTGATCTCTAAGGGGTTCTAGAATGGGTTCCAAGTGTTTCGCGTGATCTTGATTATTCCATGAATAGATAGGGAAGTCGTCTATGAATACGATCATGAATTTATTCAAATATGGTCGACACACCCTGTTCATCAGATCCATGAACACCGCTGGTGCGTTGGTCAGACCAAATGGCATAACTAGAAATTCGTAATGTCCGTATCGAGTTCGGAAAGCGGTTTTTGAAATGTCGGTGTCACTGACACGAACCTGATGATAACCTGGGCGGAGGTCGACCTTTGAGAAGTAAGTTGCATCCTGCAACTGTTCGAATAGGTCGTCGATCCTCGGGAGTGGGTATCGGTTTTTGACGGCCAGCTTGCTAAGTTCAAGATAATCGATGCACATACGGAAGGATCCGTCTTTCTTTTTGACAAAGAGGATTGGGGCTCCCCACGGGGGACGAGCTTGGACGAATAAGACCATGAACTAGAAGTTCCTGCAGCTGCTTTGACAGTCCTTGCACTTCGGGTGGTGCTAGACGGGGTCTTGGCAACTGGTGCTGTGCCAGGGACGAGGTCTACTCGGAAGTCCACTTGTCGTTTTGGCGGTAGCCCAGGCAAATCCTCAGGAAAGACCTCTGGATGATCCTTGACTACGGGGATGTCTTGGACTCGACTTTCTTTAGGTTAACGTTCGACGACATGAGCGAGGAATGCGTCGTAGTCCTTCTCGAGGTACTTGCGCATTTTTATGTAAGACACGATGCGAAGTTGTCGTCCAGGTTTGTCTCCCTGAACAACGAGAGTTTCACGGTCTGAAAGAGGGATACGAAAGAGTCTGTCGAAACAGACGATCTCGGCTCGAAAACGAGATGGCCAGTCCATTCCGACGACAACGTCAAAGCTTGCCAGCTCGATAGGAATTAGATAGATGGGGAAGATTTTGTTAGATAGGCATAATGAACATCCTAAGATTATATCCTTGGCTTCGAACTCTTGACCGTTAGCATATTCGATAGTAAGGCTATCCTTAAGAACTTTAGATCCTAGGTTAATGAGGGGTCTAAATTCTAAGGAAACAAAACTTCTTTCAGCTCCTGAATCGAATAGTACGGAAGCAAGGTGGTCATTGATAGAAGACGTACCCGTAACTGCGTTCGAGACCTGCCGAGCTTCCTCGGCTGTGATTGCGAGAGTACTAAAAGTTTTGTCGTATGCGCTATGGGACAAGTCCCACGAAGGTGTTGGTTGCTTCCACACTCGAGGCATAACCGCTTCTTAACTTGTTTGTTTGCTTTTTCTGGACAGTACTTCAAGAGGTGTCCCGTCCTGTGGCATTTGTAGCACACAGGGCAGTTTCCAACATGGTGGAAGGGGCAGTTGGGACACTTAGGGAGCGACCCAGTGTAAATTCGGGTTCCTGGTGTGGGTTTCTTTTTGTTGTTGCTCCGTGTTAGTTTATGATGAGCCTTCCTTTTCTTACTCTCCTTTCGCTAGATGCGGGCTGAAGGGGAAGGGAAGTTGTTGGTTCCAAAGTTCTCGTCCTTTTCCTGTTTGATTGATACAGGAGGGAGAAAGGGTTGAATGCTTTCGAGGTTTTCACCTTCCCCCTGTATGATGGTGGCTGGGAAGAGGTGAAGTTTATTGTCACCGTTGTTCTCCAGGTGGGTGTTGTTGGGGTTATCATCCCAGAAAATTTCGTTGTTGACCCCAGCGATGATCTGGGCGATCATGTTTGGGAGTGCTGCTTTGAGCTGCACGATAATCTGCTCGGCTAATAGGTCTGCGCGGCTTCTCTTATGAGGCATGATTCTACAATGGAAAGAAGGAAACTACTTTAGAACGCACGAATAAGGATATGAAATAAGGATATAGAACAATAATGTATATCGGAAAGATAGATAGCGCACGCACGATAAGCGATTAAGGAATGAGAAAAGGATTCAAGCATAATAAACAAGTAAGGATTATGAAGTTAGAAATTCCATTCCATGATAAGAGTAGTTGATTACGAAGTTCATAATGTGAAAGGTTCAAATACTAGTACAATACAACATAAAATAAAATACGAATTAGCTTCAAGTCGTCTTCATATGGAAAACTACGACTTAAGCTTGTGATACAATACATAAAACGAAATGCCTAACGACGCCTATCAAGGAACATCTTCGCTACGATAACCGCAATAAGGGTCCCCATAATCAAGCAAGCGCTGACGAGACACTGCACCATCCTCGACGTGGCTTGAGCCGACGTGATGACTCGGATTGACTGTTCAGACAGTCGGTGTGCAGCATCAGAGACTTCACACAGAAGAAGACCCTGCCGTTGGGCCTCTTCGATGATTCCCCGAAGTTCTCGATGAAGCCGAAGGAACGTTGCTGGTGGGGGCGATGGTAGTGAAGACGGCATCATCGGCCTAGATGGTACGGCGCGGTCGGGGTGCTGCGTCTACTGCTCCTGAAACTGACGCTCCCCATGATATCGATCCATCGTTGGCGTACGCGACGTTCCAGCGTATGGGTCTACGAACGGCATCGCGGGAGGAGCGGTTCTGGATGAGTCGGGAGTCTGTCCCATCATCCTATCAGGCAGACGACCAGGAAGGACGACATGCTTACGTGCTGTCATCCGGACACGGGGTCCACGCTGCTGGGGTGGTGCGGAAACTGGCACCGGAGGAGCAGCTGGTAGCACGGTCCTTAGGCTGGAGGTACCGTGGCTGCTCGAGAAAGCCATTGAGTTCTCCTCGGTCGGGTCAGTGGTCTCGTGGAGTTGAGCCTCTGGTGCGGAGAAAGTCTTCCGAGACTCATGGCGTGTAGACGGCTTGCGTATGTGAGTGCGACTGTGACCGGGAGTGAGACTGAGATCGTGAGTGCGACGATTGAGACATGTCGGATCTAAGAATAATGAGTTACGTGAGTACAGGGGGTGGAAAAATAAGGAAAAACGTAAACGATAGTGCATATATGGGTCAGTCACGTGAGAATCGGGAATGGATAAGACCGGGAATTTTTCGACTCGAAAACCATTTAACGATAGCAATTACTTTCCGTTCTCGCATAATTTATTTTGAACTAGGCATAGTTGATCAAGTTACGCCTAGTTAAAATCAAACCATGCAATTGCAGAATTAATATACTAAAGTTCGAAAGCTCGTGAAATGATTTTTCTGAAAAAGCCTTGGTTATAGTTTGGTTTCAAAAAATTTGAAAAATTCTTAAAACCGTTTTTCACTATAACCTGTGCTCTGATACCAAGTCTGTCACACCCCGCTAAAGCGGAAACACGAGATTTGAAGAGCAAAGATATCATTACACAAGTTATAATTAGAAACATACTGTTTCAAGTCATTAAGATAGAAAATTTGAGTTTACAAGATGAAATAACCAAGTATTTAACGAGTTGCATAACAAAAGTACATAATTAAGCGTTTAACAAATTCCCAAAATGATAAAATAGGTCTTTTCTCAATTCTTGATTTCACGTGACATGCCTGACCCATCCACAGAATGCACTTCGTGTCTTACATTTGGTTTCCTGAAAACATGACATACAGTGTCAAACTACAAAAGTAGCGAGTGAGTTACAGTTTTCTAGTCCTCGACTAAAAAGGTTTAAGTTAAGTATATCAATACTTAATAGTTTTGATAAGTAGAACAATACTTAAAAAATAGTTTCGATCCATAAAAGTTGCTCAAAAGGTAGTTCGATCCATAAAAGTTGCTCAAAAGGTAGTTCGATCCATAAAAGTTGTTCAAAAGATAGTTCGATCCATAAAAGTTGTTCAAAAGATAGTTGCGGAGATCGTATATCCATATACGCGCAAGATAAGTAAACTATTGATTGAAATCATGTATAACGACTACTTGGCATAATATAACTTAAGTGTTCACACTAAACCGAATTACCAACCGTGAGGCCCCTTACCCCGACTACTTACGGGGAGTCATGTTTGATCAAGTAATATGTACTTAAGCTGCCGCCTAAGCAAGGAACGGTTATTTCCTAAGTATCGATACCCATAATTACTAAACGGCTTAATAAAGCTAATAGTGTGTTTGCAAGATGGGCACTAATGTTTCATTTTTTTTTTCAAACTAGTAGTAGTCACTTATGGTTAGTTATATCCCTCAAGAGTCACGTTAGTTATACGATCAATCAAAGTTCATACGAGTGCCGAGAGTGGCAAAAGTAATAAATTAAATACGGTGCCGAGTGTGGCAAAAGTAATAAATTTATAACAGATTTGAACCAAAAAGCCGATTAAGGGTGGCAAACCATTTAGCCGAAAAAGGGTGGCAAACCATTTAGTTTTGTATGCCAAACGGGCAATTAAAACTGTTTTCACATGTAAGTTCCACAAAACGTTCAATAAGAGTTCAATAGTAATAAAGCGTTCCAAGAGTTCATAATAGTTCTAAAGTTCATTTAGATCTCATGTTTCCCCCAAAAATTATTTGAAAACACTAAATAAAGTGGGGTTGTAACTCACGGTTTGCGAAGAATAGCACAATAGAGAGAGAGCGGTCGGAACGGGTCGAAATGGGTCGGAATCACGGAACTCCTATAGTAATACCAAGATTTAATAAGTACTTGTGTTTATAACTTTGTTAGGTAACGAAATGTTTTTATTAAAAGTGTTGGTTTTTGGTCTACCGAAAATCGGGCAGTGCTTCCGCGCCAAAATCTTTAAATCCAATTTTTAGACACTTTCCCAGCTTAACGATTTTCATAACCAAAGTTTATATATTAACACCAAACACAATGTTATATAAACATGTTCAAATAGTCCCTTTTTACACAATTTAAGCTCATTACAGGTTATAAGACTCGGTTTGAAGAAATAAGCTCAAGATCACGTCTTATACCGAAAATTGAAAATTTTTCTGCTGCTGATCTTGGAATGCGCGCCGCATGATCTTGGAATGCGCGCCGCATGACAAGAGGAAGGAGCCACATTCCCTGTCAGGTTCATAGCCAAAAATCGTTTTTATGCTAAAAATGCTATTTTGGTGGTGGATTTCGACATGCAATGATAGATACATCCAAATACTTGATGTTTTACAGTTTATATTGAGTTTTTAACCACAAATTCATGGATCTAATCATCCATTTCATGCAAACCCGTTTTTGTTCATAAATAGCCACAAATCTGTCACACCCCGCTAAAGCGGAAACACGGAATGTGAAGAGCGAAGAATCATTTCACGGGTCACAATAAAGTTTACGGTTCAAGTCATTAAGATTTAAATTGAAAAGTACAAGTCAAAGGTACAACCAAGATTCAACGTAAGACCATAGTACATAACATAATGTTTTTAAAATAAAATTCCCAAAATAAGGTCTTCTTCCCAAGGTACACTTCACATAAAAGACTTGACCCGCCTGAGCAATGCACTTCATAACTTACGCTTAGTTCCTGAAACATGAGATAAAGTGTCAACTACGAAAACGTAGTGAGTGAGTTACAGTTTATGAATTGAAGAAAAGTTCAATTTAAAAGTTCATAAGAGTCTGAGACGAATTCAAGGTTTATAAAAGTTCAAGAGGCGTTCAAGGTCAAAGAATTTCAAGATAAGATCAAGTACTTAAAATTCAAGAATAACTTAATTAATTTTAGGTGCTTAAAATTCAAGAATAATTTAGTTTCAAGACAATTTCAAGTACGTTTAAAATAAGTTCAAGTACGTTTAAAATAAGTTCAAGTACGTTCAAAATAAGTTCAAGTACGTTCCAAAATAATTTCAAGTACGACCAAAGTAAGTTCAAGTCAAATACAAGGTCAAATAGTGTAGCGAGCAAAAAGGGTCGTAGTCATTACCTCAGCGGTGGATTAATCCACATGTGCAAGACAGTAAGTAATTATATGCGTAATATAGACCTATGATCCTCGAGTTGTACCAACCACTAAGCTTAATATACGTAAGATTTAGTCTACACACTAATCCGATTCTGATCAAGTACCTGCCCACTAATCAAGTCTAAAGTCGAGTTCGCGAGGACTTAGCAATATGTACCTTGGTCGCTACCCATTGGTAAGGAGTGACCGCTCTTAAGTATCGATACCCATAATATATGCTAACGGCTTGTGTTAATAGTGTGTATAGTCGTCCAAGAAAAATTGGCGGACTTTTAGTCGTACCATTTTTAAAAGTCTTTTAGTCTGCACCTACGGCGTTATATTCTCACCTAGGGTTTAGCACCTAAATACAACCAAGCTATCAATGTCTATTCAAGTATCCAAAGAGGCAAACCTAGGGAGTCTAAAGTAAGCCAATCCGAACAATTGATATTGTTTACGCATATTAGTCAAATAGTCGTACAAAAATAATCCCAAAGTAGTCCAAATAGTTCGTACCAAAAATAGTTCCTTTAGTTCAAAAGTTTCCATAAATAGAAAGTCGTTCAAATAGTTAAAAAGGTTTCCAAAGGTTAGTAAAAGTTTAACAAGTTCGTAAAAGTTTTAAATAATAAGTAGCCAATAAGGCAATAAAGCATTTTTACGCATAAGAGTCTCTAAGAATTTGTCCAAAATAGTTCAAAGATCCACAAGTCAAAGTAGTTTAAATAGACCAAAGTTAAAATAGTTCAATAAGTACCAAAAGTCAAATTAGTCCGATAAGTACCAAAAGTCAAAATAGTCGTACAAGTTTAATAAGTCAAAATAGTTTGATAAGCAATTTCACATAAAAGCTATAGTTCAAAAACAATTTGATCTCATGTTTCCCCCAAAAAGTGTATTTAAATGTAAAAGTAAGGAGGGGTGTAACTCACGGTTTGCGAAGAGAGTGAACTCGGAATCGGTCGGATAAAGGAGCCGGAAATCACGGAATGCCTAAGAATACCAAGATTGTCCAAAAGTTAATGTCTTATTAGGTTCTTTATATAAGATTAGGTAACATATGTTTATGATTATGTGTTGAAGTCAAATTGTCTCAAAATTGGTCCGAAGTGGTTAACGTTTATTTTTAGTTTGAAAGTTCAATGTTAAAGTTATTAATATAATAAACATGTTTAGGTCACTGAAATGGTTTAGATTTTCTAATGAAATTTGGGCAGCGCTTCCGCGCCCAAAGTTCATGTCCAAAACCTACAACCATTTCCGCTCACAAAACATGCATATACACATAAAAACTTCATAACAAGTCAAATAAGTCTAAAGAGTCCAATATAAGTCATTATTATTATTAGTTTTACTCATCTCAGTCTTATAATAATATTTGCAAAAGTCCAGAATGTGTGTCCAAGTTTAAAACGGACAAACGACGATTTTTCGGGAGAACAGCAGCTCGGTGCTGCGCACCTGGCCACAGGTGCTGTGCACCTAGCTGCTGTCCTTTCCCGTTTTGTGTTTTTCTTGCTAAAAACGTTTTGTGACTCAAAGATTTCGACATGCAACCAGTAGATAACTTATAAAACACCATTTTAATAGTTTCTAAACAACTTTTATCCACAAAAACATAGATCTAAGTATCATCTAGATAAAAATCGTTTTTGTAGAGAAAGTGATATAAATCTTCATAAAAACTCATTTTTATTGTTTAGATCTTACATGCAATTAGTAAAAACAGTAAATAAAGATAGGAGAAAGGTTTCTACCGAAGGAAATTGAATGGATGATGTTTTTGGTCGGATTTAAGCTCCAAATGTCTTTACAAAACTAGTCATTTTCGAAATAAACGGCACCCCTTGCTTGCCTTGATGATTCAAACGTTTTCTATGGATTGAAATGGTGTTTTTAGTGGCTGGAAACTCTGGTTTCAATGGGGGTTTAGAGAGAAAATAGAGAGAAAAGATGAACTATGTGTAAATGTGTGTGTGTTTTGGATTTTCTAAAATGAAAATGAAACAAAAAAAAATAGGGGAGTAATAATGAGGAAGGTTGGGACTGCCAAAAACCAGTAATGGAGTGGCTTATTTCGTTTTTGATTGGTTAAATTTTGTGTAAAAACGAGGCAAGGACTGAAAGTGTAAAAATTTTGAAATCCGGCGTGAGGTGCTGCGCACCGGGGCTTTTTCAGCATTTTCTGATTTTTCGTTTTTACGTTATTGCTTCGTTGGACCTCTTTGTTAATTGAAAGTTCTTAATTATGATTAGTTATGAACTTAGGAAAGTTCAATATGTGTTTTCTTGGTATTAGGACTTATAAAATTGATTCCGGAAGTTATTCCGACACTAGTTCCGACAAAGTACAGACTCAACAGTTACGAACTAGAACAAAGCGAACGCGATAAAAGAGTAGCTATGTTTCGAACCGATATAGTAGCGGAACAAGTACTTGAAAATTTGACGGTTGTCACATTCTCCCCGTGTTGAAAGGAATTTCGTCCCGAAATTTAGTTCGTCTCATGGGGAAAATTTTTGCCGTCGGGTCGTAGTGGATTCTCCTGACGAATTTCGGTCCATGCGTCTTCACGCGGTAGTGGGACTACGTCGGAGGTTCCACTGAACTCAAAGATGGGTACAAGGTTCGGTCGATGCTGTTTGTCCTTGGAGTCAACAACCTAAGTGTTTCAACAAGGAACTTGGTTTAGCAGCAGTTTTGACCTTGACTAAAGGGAGATGACGAGGGTCTCATCCGATGAACACTCTTCAAGTGTGAAAAGGGGCACATAAGAATGTTAGGAGACGGTTGAGAAAGTTGAAGGCAGCGCAAAGCTCGGATCGATATGCTTTTAGACTCAGGTTGAACCGGGGCACTACGGCTTGGTTCGCCGCGTTTCCTGAAGCAGACTATCCTCCTTCCGTGGCGATATCCTAGGGGATACCCTATTGCCATCTAAGGGATTGAGGCTTTTCTTCTAGATGGTCACGCAGCTCCTTGGCCGGGTACGGGGGCGTTTCCAGTCCTTCGCGAGTAGAGGTAGACGTAGGACCTTGCAAGTCGTCAACCGTCAGCTTCTAGCCGATAGGGCGGTGTTTGACACTTGCGTCCAGGTATAGACTGATGGGTGTGCACTTAGTGCTGGCACGGGGTCCGTGACATAAGTGTACCCGATTAAAGGAAGGTGAATGGTGAGAGGTGACGAGGTCTAGTCGCGTTCCTAGCGGTTCTCGGGAGGGCATTCCGAAGAGAGAGGGACGTAGGTCGACTAATAGAGGGATGAGTTTCGGTGTCCTGCCTTGACCTCGAGGTAAGTGAGGCACTTGGCGGGATACAGGGTAGTGTCCTTACACATGTCCGGCCAGAATAGTATTCTCGGGAACTCCTGTTACAGCAAGTCGGATCCCGGGTAGATGGAATAACAATTCGATGGCCCTTGTCGGGAATGGGTTCACGAATACCTTCGGATTTCAGAACTCTTGCTTGGGGCTTGGCGCAACGATTTGCGTTCGGCCTGAGTTCGGCTCGTGCAAGGCTGGCTATGAATTCAGGGAAATGTTCTGCTCAGGGTCGGAATTTGCACTTTGAGCATTGAGCGTACAACCTCTGATCTCGGGAGCGTTCTAGGGTGAGTTTGGGATGTTCACAGGATCTTCCTTGAGTAGGTGTGAGTGTTGGCGAGGGGTATGGTTATCAATCATCCAAGTACGGCCTACACACTTTGTTCATTAAGTCCATGAATACCGGCGATGTGTTGTTTAGGCGTACTGACAGGGGAAAAAGCTTTGGTGGTTTGCATCAAGTTTGGGGAAATGCGGTCCTCGGAAGTGTTGGTCAAAATGTCGCGAACCTGGTGATAACTCGGGCGGGGTCGACCTTTGAGAGGTATGCTGCATCCTGCAACTATTCGGACTGGTTGTCGATCCTCGAGGATGGTTATCGGTTCTCGACGGTCTGCTTGATGAGTTCATGACGCTTAGCATACAACGGATGGGTCTGTCTGTCTCTCGTTAGGGAAGTTGGGCTCCCCGGGTTGAATTTGTGTGGTAGAGTTAGGGTTGGGAAGTTCCTACAGCAGCTTTGGCCGCCTTAGCATCTCAAGTGGTGCTAGATGGTAGGGAGCCTTGGCTATTGGTGCCGTGCTAGGAACAAGGTTTATTTGAAATTTTCGCTCGTCGCTTTCGGCGGTAGTCCGGGCAAATTTCTCAGGAAGGCTTTGGATGGTCCTTGCCTAAAGAGGTGTCTTGGACTCGGCTTTCCTTAGATTTATATTCGACGTCGTGAGCGGAGGTTGCGTCGTAGTCCTTCTCGGGATGCTAGTGAGTTTATCGGAACGAACGACCTTGACTCAATAGTGCAGTGATTGGTCTATCCGACGATAGCGTCAAGGCTTAATGGTTCGGTAAGAACTGGGTCGATGGAAGAATTTTAGGCAAACGATGTACTGGGAATCCTAAATTTGCATTTGTAGCTGCGACTATTGGATCGTTGGCATATTCGAAGGAAAACTATCCGTAGAGCCTGAGGTCCTAAACTGATGAGGTGTCTAATCTCTAAGGGGCAAGGTTTTCTTCAGCTCTTGAATCAAATAGTGCGGAAGGAAAAAGGGTCATTTGACAGGGAACGTACCAGTAGTTGCTTTAAGGTTCTGAGAGGTTTCCTCGGCTGTGATTGCGAGAGCACTGAGGGTCTCTGTGGTATGCTCTAAGAGACAATCCTCACGGAGGTGCTGGTTGCTCCCACATTCGGGACATAGCGGCTTTCTGTTCGTATTTTCTGGACAGCACCAGGGGTAGTTCCCCACTGTGTTGCAAAGTCTGCATACCGGGCACTTCCGGACACGGTGGAAGGGGCACCTACTGCATTGGGTGTGTGGTCCAGTATGGGTTCGAGGTATGGTGGGGTATCCCTGGGTGGTGCTAGTCCATGAGATTTGGTGGTGAAGTTTCCTTCTCTTGTTCTCCCTTCGTTGGAAGAGGGTAGGAGCGGGAGGTAAGGGGTTAGTTCCAAGGTCCTCGTCCTTCCTAGCAGCATATTCGCGACAATGTCGGGAGAGGTGCCCGATTTTGTTGCACGAGTAGCACGCTGGGCAGTCCCCAATGTGATGCCGGTAGCACTTACCGCACTTAGGGTGCGGTCCAGCATACTCTCGGCGTCTGATGGCGGGCTTCTTGTCGTGGTCGCCCCTTATGGGTTGGTGACTAGCCCTACGTTTCTTACTTTTCCCTCGAGTGACGGGGGCTGGAGGAGAAGGGAGGTTGTTGTCATGATTGATCTCCGGACAAAAGGTGTCGGGGTTATCGCCTCCGAAAATCCTGTCGCTCACTCCGGCGATTACCTGGGCGATCAAGTCAGGTATTGCTGCGTTCATCTGGGCAATGACTTGCTCGGCGAGGACACTAGCGCTCAAGTGCGGGGGTGTCATGATTCTGCAACAGGAAGAATTTAGGTTGGGTTTAGAACGTGCGGATGAGATATGATAAGAATTACGATTTAGGTGACCATAGATAGTCATAGCACGAGATTAACACGAATGATCAAGTAGTACACGCAAGATTATGATTTAAGAGATAGAATCATAGTGTTCGCAACAAGTACAAAGTTCACAAGATACGATAAACCTAATGATAAAAGATAGAAATTTCATTAATAATAAGAAGTTTCGGTACACATGACAAATTCACTGAGAGAAATGCAAGTACAATACATAGAGAAATAATAAATAATGGCTTAAGTCGTGTACAATGGGAAAGTTACGACTAAGACGGTACAGTACAAGATAAAGGAAAATATGCCTAATAACGCTCTTTCAAGAACATCATGGCGGCGAGAGCTACGACAAGTGCTCCCATGACTACGCAGGCTCTGACGAGGCACTGCACGGTCCGGGCGGTGGCCTGAGCCGTTAGGATGATCCGCCGGGACTGTTGTGCTAACTCGTTCGCAGCATCGGAGACTTCAAAGAAAAGGAGGCCCTGCTCTTGGGCTTCCTCGGCGAGTCCACGAACTTGACGGTGTAAGTTGAGGAAGGCGTCTGGTGGAAGAGGCTGATGAGTAGGTGGCATCATGGGTCGGGAGGGTCCGGGCTCCTGCGCACGCCGTCTTTCCTCGATGAACTGACGATCCCATGCGTAACGCTCCGATATCGGAGTGCCAAGGGCGGGATCGTAGGGGTCCAAGAAAGACTGGGGAGGCGCGGGTCGGAACGGGCCCGACTGTCGATGCACAGGTGCTCCAGCATTGGGTTCTCAGGGCTGTGGTGCTGCAACGGGCACCAGCCTAGGAGGTGGAAGTACCGTCCTTGGGCTGGACCCATTACTGCTACTGATGGTCTGGGACGTGTCTTCCGTTGGGTCAGTCGTCTGGTGACGCTGACTCTCGGATGCGGTGTGGCCCTCAGAGGGTTCGTGAGAGGGGGAGGCGGCTCGGGGAAGTGATCGAGTCTGGGATCGAGAGTTCGAGGACTGAGACATGGCGTATCTGCGAATAGAGAGTTACATAAGTACGGGGAAACTAAGAATAGGAAAAACGTAAGTAAAATGCATGCACGGGTCAATCATGTGAGTGTCGGGAATTGACAAGACCGGGAATTTATGGACTCAAAACCGTTTAACGATAGCCTTTCATTTTCCGCTCTTGCATAATTCATTTTGAACTACGGGTGGTTGATCAAGTCACGCATAGTTGAAAAAGTTAATCATGCAATTGCAGAAAATAACATACTAAAGTTTGAACCCGAAAATGACGTTTTCTGAAAAGCCTTGGTTATAGTTTTGGTTTCGAAAACTTTTGAAAGATTTTAAAACCGTTTTCACTATAACCCGTGCTCTGATACCAAGTCTGTCACACCCCGCTAAAGCGGAAACACGGAATGTGAAGAGCAAAGAATCATTTCACGGGTCACAATAAAGTTTACAGTTCAAGTCATTAAGATTTAAATTGAAAAGTACAAGTCAAAGGTACAACCAAGATTCAACGTAAGACCATAGTACATAACAAAATGTTTTTAAAATAAAATTCCCAAAATAAGGTCTTCTTCCCAAGGTACACTTCACATAAAAGACTTGACCAGCCTGAGCAATGCACTTCATAACTTACGCTTAGTTCCTGAAACATGAGATAAAGTGTCAACTACGAAAACGTAGTGAGTGAGTTACAGTTTATGAATTGAAGAAAAGTTCAACTTAAAAGTTCATAAGAGTCCGAGACGAATTCAAGGTTTATAAAAGTTCAAGAGTCGTTCAAGGTCAAAGAATTTCAAGATAAGATCAAGTACTTAAAATTCAAGAATAACTTAATTAAATTTAGGTGCTTAAAATTCAAGAATAATTTAGTTTCAAGACAATTTCAAGTACGTTTAAAATAAGTTCAAGTACGTTTAAAATAAGTTCAAGTACGTTTAAAATAAGTTCAAGTACGTTCAAAATAAGTTCAAGTACGTTCCAAAATAATTTCAAGTACGACCAAAGTAAGTTCAAGTCAAATACAAGGTCAAATAGTGTAGCGAGCAAAAAGGGTCGTAGTCATTACCTCAGCGGTGGATTAATCCACATGTGCAAGACAGTAAGTAAGTATATGCGTAATATAGACCTATGATCCTCGAGTTGTACCAACCACTTAGCTTAATATACGTAAGATTTAGTCTACACACTAATCCGATTCTGATCAAGTACCTGCCCACTAATCAAGTCTAAAGTCGAGTCCGCGAGGACTTAGCAATATGTACCTTGGTCGCTACCCATTGGTAAGGAGTGACCGCTCCTAAGTATCGATACCCATAATATATGCTAACGGCTTGTGTTAATAGTGTGTATAGTCGTCCAAGAAAAATTGTGGGACTTTTAGTCGTACCATTTTTAGAAGTCTTTTAGTCTGCACCTACGGCGTTATATTCTCACCTAGGGTTTAGCAGCTAAATACAACCAAGCTATCAATGTCTATTCAAGTATCCAAAGAGGCAAACCTAGGGAGTGTAAAGTA
>CAJVGC010000065.1:28415888-28554969 GCA_910822075.1 Senecio squalidus | reverse complement strand
TGGATATTCTCCTAACGTCAAAGGGAGGGTTATTTCTCCAGGGGCCACATCATCTCGTTGTTGAACCCTTGGAGTGCTGATTCTGGCCTTCTTATCCGCGCTGTGGACCGACTTTCTAAGTTGTCGGAAAAAATGTTCATAGATAACTTCTGTGGAACTTCCTGTATCTAGGTATACCCTAGGAACAGATGGCGTTCCCCATCACGTCCTTCCACTATGATGGGGTCTAAAGTGGGAAACATTCACTCCGGGGAGGAATGTTATCTCTTGACATCCAAGCGGGGTCTGGCTCCTTTTTTAAAGGCAACGGATCCTTGTTTATCATGTTGATGGTCTGTGTCTTGGTTCCGGGAGACGGTCATCTTTCCCCCTCCGGTTATTCCTGTTTCCCTGAGGTACTCCCTTCTTGATATCTTTGATCAGGTGTGCAAGCTCTCCTGATTTGACTGCCTCCTCAATCCTCTCTTTCTTGGTGGTAGCAATCATTAGTGTTGTGTCCATGATCTAAGTGGAATTCACAGAATTTATCTGATAACTTCCTCTCCTTATTTTCCAGCATCGGATGGGGAGCTGGGAAACTCTTTCCCACAGGCTCCGTTGACAAGATCTCACAGGGGTCTTTGTAAGCGCTGTGAATACTTCCTTTCGTCGATAATCAGTACCGGAGGTAGCGGCTGTATGGGGATTTGAGTACGGACCCCGACTACGTTGCTCCGGCTGCTTCCCCTCATTTCTTAGTGGTCCCGGACCCTCCGGTCTAGTGTTATTCCCAGATTTCCAGTTTCTGTCCTCCCTGTGTGTCTTGCTAGAACTTGTTTCTCGGCTAAGGTTAGCTGCTTCTTTACCCCTAATAAATCTCTTACCCTTGTCATCATCTCTTCCACGGTATCCGGGACTTTGTTATTCAGGGCTTCAATGAGCTGAGTATTCTTTATGGCGTGCATAAATCCGGAAACTCGCATGTCTTCCGTAGCTCCTTTGATCTCTAAGCTTTCCTTATTGAAACGTTCTATAAAGGCCCTAAGGCTCTCTTGTTCCTTCTGCTTGATGTTATGCATTTCTACTGACTTCCTCTCGCACCTCCGTTGCTGCATAAAGTTGTTTTTAAATTTATGCTGTAAGTCCTCAAAGCTATCCACACTTTACGTAAGCAAGCTATCGTACCAGAGTAGCGCTGATCCCAAAAGAGTTTGGACAAACATATGGCACCACACGGGCATAGACCACTGTTCCACTTCCGCGACTCCAGAGAAGATACTCAGATGGTCGTCCGGATCTTGCGAACCATCATACATCTTGATGTTGGTAGGCATCTTTATCCTCGGAGGAAATTTGAAGTTAGCTATACGCTTTGTGAATTTGGTACTTCTTGACCTTTGGTATGGCTTAGCCAGATCATCTACCTCAGGGACGGGTTGCTGGGTGATAGGGGGGTGGTTGCCATAAGTAAGGGGGAATTCCATATTTGGCTGAGATCCATACAACGGTTGTCCGAACTGAGGAGGTTGAATAGGCTGGTATTGAAGAAATGGAGTCTGAGGGCGTGACATGCCGAAGTTAAAAACTCATGCCTCTGGTCCATTTGGAAGTTGGGCGTTAAGGAGGTTGACAAACGTCCCTGCTGGCCTATTGTCTTGCCCTGCCACCCTCGGCTCTCTTTCAGACACTCTTCTGCACCGCAACGTCCTGCTTTGGTTTGAGTGATCATTCCGAGTGGAGCTTTCCTCCTGCTCTATTTCTTCTGCATCTCCGTACGAGAGTTCGAGAGGATTTCCTCTCCTGCGCTCCTGCTGAGCATGTTTGTTCATCATAGCTCTTAGGCTATTGAAGTTTTTGCTTACAAATTCCGGTGTGATCAGACTTGCTTGCTCGTTCACTCCTGGGGTAAATATCGGGGATGGCCCCGCGTCCTCAGCAGACTCTTGGGTAATGGACTGGACTACTCCTTCTTCTTGCTGATTTACGAGTACTTTTTCCATGTTTTCCCTTGATCTATCGCTGATTAACAACAGGGTCCCACGGATGGCGCCAATGTTAAAGTAAAATTCCGAAGCTTTGCACCTTCGTCCGATGACTGACGAAGGGGGTACCAACAATACACACTAACAATAAATCAAATATATTTACTGTTATATTCAATACTCAAATGATTGGAGAGTTAATGCATAAAATGATATAAATGGTGTAATAAATAATATTCTGAGTCTGCCTATTACAAAGAGAATCATTTCTTATATATAGTAAATGTATGGTCCTTGTCCGGAAGATAATAGACCGAAGGACCGGACTATTCTTATCTGTCAGGCAGTCCACGTCCTGCAATGATGTGACTCACTCCTCTCCATACCTTTAAGTACACTGTCACAGTCTCAAGCATTTATTGCAGGACGCGTGACGGCGCTTTGTCTCTCACGCGCTCTTGCATTAAATGGTGCCACCCACTCTGTCTTGTCTCTCATTAATGTCATACTTCTTTTGACGTTTCCACTCTCTGACATAAACGGCGACACTTCTGTCCTGTCAATACGTTGCCTGACATCTCCAGGCCGTTGCTCCTCAAATACTAGGACCTCCGGTGTACTGGACGAAGGGCTTCGTCACTTGTGAGTAATAAACAGCCCCGTTGCTCCTTAAGTACTAGGGGCTTCGGTGCACTGGACGAAGGGTTTTATCCTTTGTGGGTAATAAATACCCTACCCCAACACTGGGTAAACCTCCGGTAGTCGGAGCAGATTTCCTGGCAGCCTATCATCATCTTAACACAAATCAACAATCAGTTTTGAGAATGATATACATACATAATATGAATCTAACAAAATTCAAATCGGAAATCAAATGAAAATTAACACTTGTTTCCTGGGAGCTTTACCACGACGAAAGCAATGAATAAGTAGTACACGTGTAGGTAAATTAGAAAGACATAAAAAAAAAGCCCGAAAAAATGGGCCCAACCAAAAACCGGGTAAACGGCCCACTAGTCGAAAAGCCCAAAAATTGACACAGATAGCAAGACGGCGACGGCATTTAAATTAGAGGTTAATGTAAAAAAGATTATCCATATTAAAAATTAGAAAGATATGTATAAGCGATTTCATATTTAGATATTATTCTTTAATTTAAATTCTATTGGTGTATATGGAATTCTGTCCATATGCTTTAAATTATAAACAGTTTGGTGTATATGGAATTGTGTCCATATGTTTTAATTAAATTATAAACAGTTTGTCTGAATAACGGGACAACTTATTTAAAAAGACCCTAAACGATTTAAAAAACATTGGCTAATAAAATAGCACAATATGTAAATAGGTGGAAGAAGAAGGACTTTTACGGCCAATACTTTACTCATACTCATAAAAGGGTTGTCAATACTGGACACCGTCGGTCTCTCATTTCATCGAGGAAAATAAAAGAACTAAGATTTTGAAACCCTAATCCACCATACGGCGGGCTGACCTCAGTATGTGTTGTTCCCATTGTTATGTATCATATATATATATATATATATATATATATATATATATATATATATATTATTTGTGTTTAAAAATTATTGAAATTAGATTATGATTACAAAGGCTAAAAATAATCCAAGTTTCTACGTAATCAATGATTGATTGATGAATTGAATATGTGATAGATATCCATAAACTGCGATGGAGAATGAAGATGTGAATGCGAGTGTTGTTAATGATGCTGCTGCTGCAACACTCGAACAGCTCAATGAAAAAACTGAAGAATTAAATCTAGCCGATTCGTCTGGTACTTCGATTTTATTTTTATTTATTAATTTATTCACTGATTTTAACTCAATTTCTTTTAGTATTACTAGTATTTGTTAGTTATCATTGTTTTATAGATTAGTTAGCCTTGTTTCGTTACGTTGAAACAATATATGTTAATTACCAATCACCCCAAATTCATTTATATAGGTGTTTGATGTCAGCTGGCCTAGTCCCCAAGCTAGTCTGGCATATATGTTCTCCTCCATATTTCTGTTTCTGCAACGCTCGTCATTTTTTATTTATTTATGTAAATGATCCTATTATGTGTAGTTGAAAAATATTTCTTTCTTTTTTTGTGTGCGTAGCCGTGGCTAATTTTTTATGCTTATTTTGTATGTTAAGTTCATGTATCTTTGTTCTGCTATGCTATATTAATGTTAGCTCTACGTTTAATTCTAGTCTTGATATCGTCTTTGCTAGTTGCTAACATGATTTAGTCTGGGCTCTTGGAGTTCAGCTTATGGAATACTGGTTTCAAACTTCTATGGTGTAGTGGACTAACATTTGATACCTGCTATGTAAGTCGAATATGCAATTGAGCACAATACTTTGTCTTTAGATATTCCTAGACATAAGAAAATATCTCAAGTGCGTTGGAAGTTACACTTGCTTTTATGAGGTGGTTTACAAAATATACCCTGAATTGGATCATCACTGCTTATTGGTTACTGAAAAATTAAGTAATGAGAGTTCATCAACTCTGTGGCTTATTGCAATCTGTAGCAATTATTTTGAACTTTAAAAACCTAGATGGTCTGAATCTATTATAATAAATACCAATTGAAGTTGGCCAAGACACGACTTTGAAAAAAAAGTATTCATTCTAAAAAGTAGGTCGATCTCTTTCAGTTTATTTTTAGAAATTTTCAAGGACGTTTCTGATACGAACTTGTTTAATATAGAAGCTGGTGTTCAGGAAGTTGCGAAAAAGAAGAAGAAGAAGAACAAAAGCCAGTAAGTGTATAGTTTAACCCATCTGTTACCCGAGTTTCTCAATATGACCTAGTTCTTTAGTATACATGACTTTTTTATTTGTTATCCCAGGAGGAAAAAAGAAACAAAGGAGCAAACCAATCCACCCACTATTCCAGTTGCAGAACTTTTTCCTCAAGGAAACTTTCCAGAGGGTGAAATTCAGGAGTATAAAGATGAGTGAGTGCTTACTATTTAATTATAATCCACATTTTGCGTTTCTGCCCCATGGTCTCTTTGAATTACAGTATCCTCACTCTGCTACTTTTTCAGTAACCTATGGAGAACTACATCTGAAGAAAAGAGAGATTTAGAGCGCTTAGAAAAGCCTAAGTATGACTCAATACGTCAAGCAGCAGAAGTTCATCGTCAGGTCTTCATTTCTACATTGATCTTTAGAAGAACTAGTATTTGGATATCTGGTATTGCTGTAGTGGTGGCAATTTGTCTCAATTTGTCTCATTGACTTACGAATGTGTTGTTACGACATGTATTATATCTCTTACGGGTCAAGTATGTGAATCAACAAAAGGATGAAAAGTACTTTTATCTTTAATGCATAAAACTTCCGAAGCTATTTATTTTTAAATTAGAGTACCACTGTAACCATATCTGATCGTATTTGACACACTGATTATTTATGAAATATCAAATTGTTTGGATAAAAGTGTCTCATGGTGCATTGTTCTCCTTTAGGTTCGGAAGTATATGAGGAGCATTATAAAGCCTGGAATGCTGATGGTTGACCTCTGTGAAACCTTGGAAAATTCTGTTCGTAAGTTAATATCAGAAAATGGCTTACAAGCCGGTATTGCATTCCCTACAGGTTGCTCATTAAACTGGTAATTATTTTTGTAATCGATAAGACAAGCACCTTCCAATGTTTATTTGTATTCTTGGTTTTTGGTATGTATTGTTTTCCCTTTATAATTATTCTACTTTCCATACGAATGAGATTGTAAATATTTGACCATGCAGGGTGGCAGCGCATTGGACCCCCAACTCTGGAGATAAAACTGTTCTTCAATATGATGATGTGATGAAATTGGATTTTGGAACTCATATAAATGGTCAGAAATCCATATGTCTGCAGTTGATTTGGCACACTTGGCAGGAATTTGTTCTTGCTTTGTTTTGTGTACTTTCTATAACCTTTTTCATTTTTACTGTTGCAAAAACATTCCAGGGCATATAGTTGACTGTGCATTCACGGTTGCATTCAATCCTATGTTTGATCCATTAGTTGAGGCATCTCGTGAAGCCACAAATACTGGTATTAAGGTAAGCACTGTGAAGTGAGGAGTTACTGGAAAATAATACATATCATGCAAAACATAGTTGTAAATAAAGTGAACTTCATCAGAAAAATTAAAATTCTATTCTTCCATCTATACGAATAAATTCAGTTTTTTTGATTTTGGTTGTCCTAGAATATATGCAACATATACTTTTGGGTAATTCTCACTCAAAGATAAATTTTAGGACATTAGTAACTCGTACAAGATATTTGTAACATTAATTTCATTACCCAAATATTTTCATGTCCATCGGGGGGCACTTTAAATTTTGACCAACAATCAAACTCTCTTCAAACAATATTTCAATCCAAACGTTGCATTTGTTTTGGGATGGGAGAGAGTTAAATAATGACTTTCATGAAATCCGGGAGCTAAGATTCTGTATAAAAATAAAGAAACTTTGGTGTTGATCGATTAATGCCAATAGTTTATATGGTAACAGTTTGGTAGTTGTTTTTGAAACTTTGATTCTGTGGTATGCAGGAAGCAGGGATTGATGTACGCCTATGTGATATAGGTGCTGCAATTCAAGAGGTCATGGAATCGTATGAGGTAGAAATTAATGGGAAAGTCTTTCAAGGTATAATGATTTTGCTCTTTGAGTTCTTTTGGCTTAACATCAAGATTGACTTAGATACAAACATCTATTAAAAAGTTTGTTTCAACAATATTCCAAGTAGTTGTATTCATACCTTGAGAGATCACCTACTGCCTAGTAGCTGTCCAAATGTTATGGAAAGGATTTATGTAGTGAATTAGTTAATTTTCAGTAACACTGTTAACTTTACAGTCTTCTTTGAAATTTTTTTAAAAATGTGGAATCCATAAACGTTCCAAATTGTAGGATTATAGTATTCATGGTTTTTTAACCTGCATGCTGCAACATTTGCAGTGAAGAGCATCCGGAACTTGAATGGACACAGCATTGGACCGTATCAAATTCATGCAGGGAAATCAGTTCCAATCGTGAAAGGAGGAGAGCAGACAAAGATGGAAGAGGGAGAATTCTATGCAATTGAAACTTTTGGATCTACTGGTGACCAAATTATACTTGTTTGCTCTTGTATGGAAAAGAAATAATAATAGTCGTCTTACAGTTACATTTGTTGTGTTTAGGCAAGGGTTTCGTGAGAGAAGATCTTGAGTGCAGCCATTACATGAAAAACTTTGATATTGGGCATGTTCCATTGCGGTTGCCAAGAGCAAAACAACTTCTTGCCACGATTGACAAGAATTTCTCTACCCTAGCCTTCTGCAGACGTTATTTAGATCGAGTAGGGGAGTCGAAATACTTGATGGCTCTCAAGAATTTGTGTGATGCTGGTGTTATTCAGGTATGTCCAACCACATGATCTTTTTTCTTCTTTTAAGTCTGGAATTTGTTAATTATCATGTGAAGAGTGGTTACGAATTGATGAGTTTACCAAGGTTTCTAGATATCCTGTTATTTTAGTGTTGGCAAACATGGGCAGGTTGGGTAACGGGTGACACAGGGATGTAGCCAGAAGGGATAACTTTTTAATGCTCGTCCAAATGGCCTGTCCAGCACTTTCCTTTTTGTTAGGTTTATAAGTTTTAAGTGTTTGACCTAAATGGTATAATACTATTCATACATTAAAGTATACTTTTGAGAATTTTTTCTGTTTAGAAGAAAAGAGCAAGAGGAAATTGAACTAGTATAATACTTTTGAGTATTAAAGAATCTTTAGCCATAGCTTTTCTGAAGGTTGTACTAAGTTAGCTTAGATTTTTTACTACATTGAAAATTGTTTGTTTAATGTAGTTCCTGAGAATAAACATTCCTAGCTATTCCGAGGGACATATAGAAAAGGTGCACAAAGATAAGCATTTGTTTTACCTGAAGTTTAAATGCTGCTTGATTGAGATGTATATTTGCAAATATAATCCTGTGCCAACTTCCATACTAGACCGATCCCATTCTCAATAGATATAAAAATATAGTGTAGTTTAACAAGTGCTAAGCCAAATGTTTCTTGTAGTCATCACTTTGCTGGATACAGACAAATGTTTTCTTTCCTGTTAGGTTTGAACTTGTTATTTGTTTTGTACTTAAGGCATTTAAAAGACAATCTGAATGTGTGAGTATGTTTATATATCATGGCGCTAACAGGTTCTCATTTTGCAGCCTTACCCACCATTGTGTGACACAAAGGGTAGCTATGTCTCTCAACACGAGCACACCATCTTACTCCGTCCGACATGCAAAGAGGTTGTTTCAAGAGGCAGCGACTATTAGTTTCTAATGGGATTGTAACATATCACTCCACTTCGATTTCTCAGATTATCTTTTCATATTTCTACTAGAAATATAAACTGTGTTTCGCGCCATATTGATACCCCTTTGACTCCTTTTTTTTTTCTTTCAAAAAGCCCGTTATTCGATAAATGTTAAAGTAGGTTGATGAAAGTATTTGATTGCCCTGTGTGTTATGGAGTTTGTGTTGCCAATTGGGTTTCATCATCAGAGTGATTTCAAGGTATGGGATGGTTTAACAGGTTATATCAAAATTTCGTTTCAATCAATGTCTGATGCAAATACAAATTTTTGAAATAGTAGAACTATTCTTTTGATATCTAATGATATCTCGTGACTAATTGAAACTTTACCTAAGTAGTTATTTGGTTAGAAGCATGCTAAGCGTCATGGAACTTCTAGTTAAAAAGATTGATGATAGCATCTTGTGAAATCAATTTTAAATAAGGACATTCTTTAAATAAATACTATTAAAATCAAAGAGTAAGGGTTACTATTAAAATTAAAGAGTAAGGTTTATTTAATATGAGAAATGATTAAAAAAAAATCATATTATTAATTAAGACAAAAGACATTTTTGACGATTGGATCAAGATGATTAATGGTCCACATTTCATCATTTTAATTAACTTAAAATTAAGGAAAATAAAACACGGAGTGGTATTTTTGTCATTTTACACTTCTTTTTTTTCCTCTCGTGTTAGTCTCATTCACTCTCTTCTCTCATTCAATTTCAAAACCCTCCTCTCAATCTGCTACAAACACACTCAAATTCACTCACTAACTGCTACAAACCACCATTAATCTTCACGAAATCGTTTTTAAATCATTCTACGATGTCTGATTCTTCGATTTTGGGAGTTCCGGTGACTGATTCGTCGGTTATTAAAGTTCCGGCGAGTCAATCGCCGGTTACGGAAGTCCCGGTTGGTGATTCTCCGTCGGTGCCTGAATCTCCCTTGGCTAAATCTGGTGCATTTTACAGTAACTTTTTTTAACCTAATTTTTTATATCATATATGATTATATATTTTGTGTTTTTTTTTATTGTATTTGTTATCATATATGATTATACTTTGTTATTTTTGACCTAAATCATTTTGTTGTATGTGTGAATGTTTCATATCATATATGATTCTACCTATTATATGCATATCATTTATGATATGGCTTAAAAATGGTGTGTTAATAAATGTATGTGTTAATAAATATATGAGTGTCAGACATATCATATATGATAGGCATATCTTATATGATAGGCATATCGTTAAAGTTAGAGCAATACTTTGGATTTGTTATGCTGGAAATGATTTTGATTAGTTTAATTAGTTAGTTTTTAGAGTAATATTTGTTACATTGTTACTGGTTTGATATGTTTATTGTTTGTAAATTGCAATATTAAGCGTTTTTTGTAGTTAAACATCATTATTTTTTGTGATAACATAATGCAATGATTTGATGATTTGTTTGTTTTGCTAAGTTGGATCCGTGTCAAAGGGAATTTTAGACATTTGACGAATACTTTTGACCCAAAAATGGGTGGATTTGCTTACGGGTCAAAATGGGTGTTTTTGTTAGATGTCAAAACTGGTGCATTTTATAGTGTCTTCAAATTGAGACCGTAACAAGCTGTTACATATTGAATATTTGTTCAATGTTTTTACTTTATGGATTTGATATAGTAAGCTAACTATCAAAACTGACCAAGTATCGTATATGATATACTTATTATATACTTATATTTTTCAGTTCTAAGTAGTGTGTTTTTATTTATCGTTATTTTTTAGGTCGTAGAAAGAGCTCTAATATATTTAATAGGTATGGATTGAGTAAGTTTACAAATACACCAGATTGTCCTGTTGATCTTGATGGAGCAGATATTAGCCAGTCGAATGTACAGTCTCTTACAAATGGTTAGTTTTGTTTCTATCGTATTATTTATTGAAATTTTATGAGCTCATTATTTATGTCTTTTTTATTTTATTTTTTGTAGATCAAGTAGGTATTGAATCTTCTTCGAAGTTGGAACTTAATGAGGACCTAAAATGTGTTGAAGGGGACGATCTTCATCGCAACGTTGTTCTAGACATAGCTAGGGAAATTCAGAGTTCTGCTTCACTTGCGGACTCTCCTGGTAGAACAAAATTTATCAAAATCATGATTAAACAAAGAGGTGTTGATCCTTTAGAAGCGGTTGACAAGGACAAGTCGGTTGATTATTCGGAGAAAGTCTTGGGAGAAAAATTAGTTGCTGATCCTATAGGTAAACTTTTCTAAAACCAAGCTTTTAAATAAGCGTATAATTTGGTATTATATCATATATGATATGTTCTATATATTAAACTTTCTATTTTCTGTTCTTATTATCGCAGACGATTCAAATGTTGATGAAGGAGTTTCTGTGGTAAACAAGAAGATGAAGGTTGAGAAGAATAAGTCGATTCTCCCCATGATTGAAGTATTTCAACAGTTGATCCTATAGGTAAACTTTTCGAAAACTAAGCTTTTAAATAAGCATATAAATTGGTATATCATTATATGATATAGATATGTTGTTAATTTTTGTGATATAACTAACAAACATTATAAACATATCATATATGATATACGTATTACAAGTAACTGGTATATCATATATCATAAGGATATCATATATGATATACCATTTACTTGTAATAGGTATATCATATATATTATATGTTCTATATATTAAGCTTTTTATTTTCTATTTTAATTATCGTAGATGATTCGAAGGTTGAAGAAAGAGTTTCGGTTGTTAAGAAGAAGAAGAAGGTTGAGAAGAAAAAGTCGGTTGATAATGTAGGTGGTGAAAAAGGTCTGAAAGGAGAGAGTAAAGGTATAAATCTTCAGATTGTGTCGGTGGATTCTAGTCTGTCAAAAGAATCTGTTAAGGAGAAGGATCTTAAGGTTGTGATACGTAAACGAAAGGGCAAAAAAGCTGTTAATTACGAAGAGGAAGAGAAGCAGTCTCCGAATCAAGAGGTTGTTAAGGTTGTTACGCGTAAATGAAAGGGCAAAAAAGTTGTTGAGGACGAAGAGGATGAGAAGCTTTCTGTTAAGCAAGTGGATGTTAAGGTTGTCAAGCATCAACGCAAGGGGAAAGAAGTTGTAAAATTGAAGATGAAGAGAAGCCGACAATTTCTGTAAGCCAATCTACCCATCTGCTTAAATCAAGGATAACTCCAACTACCATTTATAATCTTATGAATGATTTAAAACCTTTTCAAAAGACATTTATTGAACAAATGGGTTTTGGGAGTCTTCTTGATTTTAACAAAATAAGCTTTCTTCCGGGTAAGTTGTCGTGGTATGTTGCGGAAAGTTTTGATCCCGAGAAGATGGTAATAAAGACAAAAGGTGGTTTGATAGAAGTGACTAGTGAATCTGTTAGGGATGTGTTTGGGATCCCGTTTGGTGGAGTTAAAATTTTAGAACTTGAATATGTTATCGATGACACGTTTGTGAATAGGTGGAAAAGTCAATTCAGTAGTGTCGCTGTTAGACCTTCAGAAATCTGTAATAAGATTAAAGCAGCCACTATTTCGGATTTTACGTTCAAAATGAATTTTCTCATGGTTTTTGCAAACACGTTAGGATTTTACGAGTCAAACGGTCTTTGTTCATTCACAGTTTTAAAGAAGGTTACCGAGCAACATCATGTTCAGAATTATGATTGGTGCGAGTTTATAATTGATTGCCCGAGATTAGTAAAGAAACCGAAAGCCAATGGTTTTTATGTCGGTCCAATCGTCATTTTGACTGTAAGTTTCTCTTTTTTTTTTTTTTTTTTTTTTTTTTTTTTTTTTTTTTACAGCTTCTGTATTTGGACCGAACTAAGTTCGATTTGATGCCTGTTGTGCAAATGCGGCCATCATTTAAGAGTTGGAAGAGAAGTTCGTTGAAAGATAGAGAAAATTGGAGATTGAAAATGGTAGGCTAGGAAACGTTGAACTTAGAGGCATCAACGATGAAGAAGAAGACGAAGGTTTTATAAATATTGAAGGTGGTGAGGCCGTTCAAAACCAGGAAACTGATCAGTTGAGATGTATTTTGGCTATTTCAACCAATAACAAAGAGGTTAGTATATTTTTAAACGTTAATTTGTTTGAATTTTTTACAATTTTTTTTTGTTTTGTTCTTTTTTTTGTACAATAACATATATCATATATGATATACCTATTATATATACCAATTAAAAGTAATTGGTATATCATATATGATATATGATATTTTTTTAATTTTGCTTATTTTAATACAAATTTCAGGGTTGTTTTCACAAAATTCGTTCCATGTTCTCCGTTTTTTACGAACTGAAGCCGATTCTAGAAGCAACGTTAGATGAAGCCTATGAGAATTATCCAGAAGATGAGAACACCATCGAATATTTATCGCAGTTTTATAATTTGTTCAAGAAGAAAGGCGACGATAAAGTGGATTTTACAAGAAACGTCGGTGGTGGTGGTGGTGGTCAAAGCTGGATGGGCGGTAATGGTTCATCTAGAAATCTTGGTGGTGAAGGTCCAAGCTTAGCTTGATTGGCGGTAATAATGGTGAATGGAAAACTTCAAAGGGTGCAAATATTGAATCTGAAACTGTCGGTGGTGAGTCTTCTAAGGATATTGGCGGGGTTGGTCAAGCTACTAATCAAGACATGGAAATGAGCAAGACAGTAGAAAATGTTAAGAGAAGCGGTAAAGAACATTTTAAATCCGGTGTAAGGGAGCTTCAGATTAAGCTAAATTTTGGTCAAGCCGGTGTAACCGAAGAATCTGATACCCAGTGGGCTGTTAAGAATTTGACAAAAGTTCTTGATTCGATGGAAACAACTATTATAGGTTGTGCTCCTTTTCCTCAACCATTTGATACTGATTTTTCTTCTTTTACCAAGTTAGACTCTCTCGGTTTATCTCAAGGCGGTATGTGTCCCACAAACATGTTTAGCGATTTGTATCTAAATCCAATTGAATTTACTGATTATGTTGAAGTGATTCCAGATTTGGATGTTTCTACCAAAAATGTTGTTGAAGAAAGAAGCCCGAAATCTCCTACACCAAAACCAAAAGATGCTGAAAAAGTTGTTAAAGAAGCAAGCCCGAAAACAGCTGCATTACCTTCATTACCTCCTAAACGTCAAATAAAGCCTTCATTATACGTTTCTTCCCATACTTGAACAAGAAGACGATTGTTGAAACAAACACTTCAGCTACGGAACATACAATTGCAGACAATGTGTTTGCAATGCGAGGTGATAAAATGTAAGTTTTTAATATTAAATTTTCTTTACGTATTAGATTTTATTTTTATAATATTTTGTTTAATTATAAAGTTGAGTACATTTTATGCATTTTATTTATTTTTATAGGGAAACGGTATTTGAAATGACCAATGGGCTAACGATACCACGATTGTCATTGGAAAGTTTGGCACCTTCGTTGGATGTTTAATTTGAAGTAGTTGATGCTTGGATTGAACTGTTTACGAAGAGAAAAACAAACAACCAAACGCTTTATCGAGATTTTTCTTTTCGACTGATGCTGTTGTAAGTTACTTGTTCCTTTTCAGTAGGTATCATATATGATTTTCTATATACATATATCGTAGACATATCTGAGATGATGTTTTATTTTAATTTCATTTTCAGTCACTGACAATACATTATAAAGATTTCGATTTCAACAAGGAACTTGATTCATTTTCTACTACTGTTTCTCGTGAACTTGCTAATCAAAGTTGAGTATTAGGAATATTGATCTGGTAAGTTTTTTCTTTTTGTTATCAACACGTTTCTATTTTATAAACATATTAGACTTTTTTATTTTTTATATTAATGTAATTTTTTTTATTATAAATGGGTTTTCTTCCCTCTTAATTCTACTTTGAAATTTTACGTGTTCGTGTTCAATTTTAAGAAGGTTGTTGTCCATATCATTGAAAACAATTGCTTAGATGTCGAATTCAATGATAAATACAATACTGTTTTTCATTCAGTGGTAAGCGACACTCGATTGATTCCTTTTATATTTTTTTGTGTTTTCATATTTTTTCGTTTTTTTATAGTGTGTTTCAATATCTTATGCAACAATTACTATTTTCAAACTACTTGGATTCTGTTGACCATCCGAAAGCCTCGACTGTTGCAAAGGCAAAGCCGAGTATTATGAAATTAAAATGGGGAACAAAGAACAACCATGTTGACGCAGGAGTGTTTGCGATGTTGCACATGGAAAATTACATGGGACAAGCTGTGGCGAGTTCGAAAATTGGTTTAAGTTCGGAGTCAGACGCTCAAGTCATGGAAATTAGAAACCTGAGAGCTAATTTTGTGGCTAAGTTGGTTACTCATGAAGTCAACATTCTCAAGGAGAAGATGGTCGGTTTGGCGTTGGAGTTTGAGAGGCAATTTAACTCAGAGCAAAGGAAGGTTATTGTTGAAAATGCCATCACAGACAGGATGAAACGTTTGTTAGAATAGGAGTCAGGTATGAAATGTTGGTGTTGGAGGTTGATAAACATTTGGTTAAATGTTGGTGTTGGAGGTTGATAAACATTTGGTTAAATGTTGTAACTGTAGACGAGTTTTTTACAATATTATGTTTCGTTTACGTTTTGCATTTTTGGTATGTTTCCGCAAAATGTTTACTGGTCGTTTGTTGAATAGATTTTAGTCTTTGCTGGTGGTTTTATGGAATAGATTTTAATGTTTGCTGATAAATTTTTTTCGTTTAACTCAATAGTATTTCAATAGTAGGTCTATCGTATACCAATCATATCATATATGATTGGTATATCAAACATGATAGACTTATAATCATATCTTATGTACATCTTACATGCAATAGGCATATCATATATGATAACAATATCATATGCATATGATATACCTATCACATTTTTGTACCGGACATCTGCAATCTCATATCGAGCTTGTCTTAGAGACTATCACAACTACTTGAATTAACAAGTGACTGAATGAGTAAATAGGGGTATTTTCGTCATTTTACACTTTTTTCCTCCCGTTTTAGTCTCATCTACTCTCTTCTCTCATTCAATTTCAAAACCCTCCTCTCTCAATCAATAACGGCTACAAACACACTCAAATTCACTCACTAACTGCTACAAACCACCATTAATCTTCACGAAATCGTCTTTAAATCATTCTACGATGTCTGATTCTTCGATTTTGGGAGTTCCGGCTAGTCAATCGCCGGCTACGGAAGTCCCGGTGGGTGATTCTCCGCCGGTGCCTGAATCTCCCGTGGCTAAATCCGGTGCATTTTACAGTAATATTTTTTAACCTAATTTTTTATATCATATATGATTATATATTTTGTGTTTTTTTATTGTTTTTGTTATCATATATGATTATACTTTGTTATTTTTGACCTAAATCGTTCTAGACATAGCTAGGGAAATTCAGAGTTCTGCTTCACTTGCGGACTCTCCTGGTAAAACAAAATTTACCAAAATGATGGTTAGACAAAGAGTTGTGTATCCTTTACAAGCTGTTGACAAGGACAAGTCGTTTGATTATTCGGAGAAAGTCTTGGGAGAAAATTTAGTTGCTGATCCTATAGGTAAACTTTTCCAAAACCAAGCTTTTTAATAAGCGTATAATTTGGTATTATATCATATATGATACGTTCTATATATCATATATGATATACCTTAATGGACGTATTAAATTATCAAATACTTTCATTATTGATCTTTCTTGCTAATTCTTCTTCTCTTTTTGTTTTAATTATTGCAGATGATTTGATTGCTGATGATCAAGTTCCCGTTTCGAAGAAGGTTGCGGTCTCCTCTCCCTCTCCTGCTAAAACAAGATTTACCAAATCCATGGTTAACAAAAGATTGGATGTTGAGACGAACATAGAAGCTCAGACTCTTGCTGCTAAAGAAGAAAATATTATCCGAGCTCCAGTGACTCAACCATAAATTATTCAAGCTTCAGTGAGGTTAATGATTTTTGGTAAGCTAAATATTTACGTATAATTTTGTCATCATCTTATCGAATTGTGTCGTATGTTGGCAAAAGTGATATTTTAATCACTTTTGTATATACCAACACTTTTGTATATTTTTTTTCAAGTAATTAATAATTAATATATGTATCTGAATGTATCTGAATGTATGATTATCGAATTGTGTAGTATGTTGGCCAAGTGATATACATATTACTTTTGAAGTAGGTATATCATATATGATATGCTTATGATATCATAAACATATCATATATGATATACCTTAATGGACGTTTTAAATTATCAAATACTTTCATTATTGATCTTTCTTGCTAATTTTTCTTCTCTTTTTGTTTAATTATTGCAGATGATTTGATCGTTGATGATCAAGTTCCCGTTTCGAAGAAGGCTGCGGGTAAAAGGAAAGTCGAGATTCATGATAAAGAAACGGTGAGGACTGATCTCGAGATAGTGAAGGCTGTAGGAAGGGGAAAGATAAACAGCCTGTAGAAAGTCAAGAGGAGGAGAAGGAGATTGTGAATGTTGATAAAAGAAGGAGAGGGAAAAAAACTGGAAAGCGAAGAAGAGGAGGAGAAGCAGATTGTGAAAGTGGATAGACGTAGAAGGGGAAAACATCAGGTAAAAAGTGAAGACGAGCAAAAGCCTAATATTTCAGTTTCCCAATATTTGGAAATGCTTCATCCAAGGACGACACCAAGGACGATTAATAATCTGTTAAGCGACTTGAATCCATTCCAAAAGATATTTTTTAAAGAAATGGGTTTTGGAAGTCTTCTTGACTTTAATATAGATCATATTCCGGGAAAATTGGCCCGGTATGTGGCTGAAATTTTAAATCAAGAAAAGATGGTGATTAAGACAAGTGGAGGTTTGATTGAAGTTAACAGCCAAGCTGTGAAAGATGTTTTTGGGATACCATTTGGAGGTGTTAAAATTTCTTCTCTTCCTACAGTTACCGATAAAACTTTTGTAAATAAATGGAAGAGTCAATTTGATAGCCTATCAGTTAGACCGAGTCATATTTGTTCAAAGATAAAAGAAGCAACAGTTAGTGATTTTACTTTTAAGATGAACTTTTTAATGGTATTTGCAAACACCTTGAGGATTTGTGAATCTAATGGTATATGCACGTACACTGTTTTGGATAAAGTGACGGAGCAATATCAAATACAAAATTATGATTGGTGCAAGTTGATAATTGATTGTTTGAGGTTAGTGAAAAAACCTAACTCGGCTGCTTTTTATGTCGGTCCAATCATTTTTTTAACGGTAAGTTTCATTTTTTTGTCTTTTTGTTTTGTTTAAAGTAACTTAGAATTTTATTATGTTTATATATGTCTTTTTGTGTTTTCTTTTTTTACAGCTTTTGTATTTGGATCGCACAAAATTTGACTTTTTACCTATTGTTTGTACGTGGCCTGTGACAACCGTCCAATTACAGGTGCATTTTTATACTCTATGTCTCTTTTGGTCTATCTAGTATTTAATTGTTCATTAACCGGAACCACGACTGCGTCGGAACCACAACCGGAATCAATTTATATTAGTCCTAATACCAACAAAACACCTAATGAACTTCCCTAAGTTCATAACGTATCATAATTAAGAACTTTCAGTTAACGAAAAGGTCCAACGAAGCAAAACGTAAAAAGCGAAAAATCAGAAAATACTGAAAACTGACCAGTGCGCCGCACAGAGCACCAGTGCGACGCACTACCAAAAAAAAAAAAGTTTTGTTTCTTACCTCGGTTTTATAAAAAAAAACCAAATCAATTATACCCGATTTTTAATCATTATTACTGTATTTTCACATAACCCAAACCCCCAAACCCCCATACCATCATTTGATTCTTTTTCTTTTCTTTCTTTCATTTTATAAATATAAAACACACACACACACAAATCTTTCTCATTTCTCTCTCAAAACCCCTCTTCTCCTCCATTAAAACCAGAAAGTACAACCATTAAATCCATTAAAATCACCATCAAAAATCATTCAAACATCAAGAGGAAGCAAAAGGAATCAAAGGATTTCGGTTAAAAAGCTTATTTCACCATTTTTGGAGCTCAAAACACTTCTAAGGCATCATCTAAGCATTTTCATCCGGTAGAAATCTTCCCTTTTACTCATATTACTAATATAACTCATTGCATGTATGATCTAAGCTATAAAAACAAGTTTTGTTGGAGTTTTATAATCATTTTTATACAAAAACGGGATTTTATTAAATGGTGCTTAAATATTTGTTTTTGTGGTTAAAAGTTACATATAAACTAATTTAATGATGATTAATAAGGTTTATGCCGATTGCATGTCAAGATCTATCACTTACATAAACGATTTTTGCAAGAAAAACTCAAAAACGGTGAAGAATGTTGGTGGGTTTCGCTTCCTTTGTGTAACCGGGTAAAGATTTCAATGACCGGATATCTCTTACAATCGTGGTATCACTTTCCGAAAACAACAATTCGACCCTATATTCCTGGGTTACACGAACTTTGTTTTGGGATAAGAATAAGAGTATGTTCTTGATTTTGGCACAAACCAAGAACCCGTTTGCTAGAGAGTGTTTCGTGTTGTGTCTGTATGTCCTCATGAACAAAAAGTTCTCTATTTATAGAGCACCCAAATGTAATGGACATTATTGGTATTAAATAACCATAATGGTCCATAACTCCTAGAGGTTACAAGACCAAAACATTATGGTCATAAAGCTACTAGCGGTTACAAGACCAAAACGTTATGGTCATAAAGCTAGTATCGGTTACAAGACCAAGACATTATGGTCATAAAGCTACTCCATTATGACAGGAGTTACAAGCTTTAAGTGACCATAATGATCTTTCATTTAATGGGCAAACGGTTACAAGACCAAAACATAATGATCATTAACACGTTTGTAACTCCCCATTAATTGTGTCTTAAAACAGGTGGTTATAAATCTACCACCATAAAGGTTGTAGTCCTTTATACCGCTTTTGGGTCCGAGATGTTATTGACTTAACAGGCGTACACTCCGTACACTCCTAACCCGTTTCCAAGTCAAATAACCATTTCTCCAATTACACTAAATTACTAACAATCCTCCCCAATTTAGTGCAATTCCTTTTCATGAAATAAATAAACAAAACAAAACTTATGCATAAATGAAAATGTCTTGAAGATTGAATTTTCATCTTAGTACATTACACATTTCAAATATTCGAGAATCGGGGTGTTCTAAGAATTGAACCCTTCAACCCATTTGAATAACTGAAGATAATATACACACAAGTTTTCAAACACTTTAAAGCTATCCTGACCCTATATAAGCCATGTGTCCATATCCATTCATGAATGTATCCAAAGCTAAAAGTCCAAAGCTTTCTTGAAGCGGCAAAACTTCACATTCACATAGGTAGTTCCTTTCACTCGTGCACCTGCTCTCGCACTTTTTCAAAGAAACTATTAAGAAGTATTACTTCAACCTAATCCTCAGCAGGACCGAGCACATACCTTGGGATGATATATATTAACAATGTGCTCCAATTTCTGAGTGCAAGCTTTCCACATTGAATTCAGCTCCTAATTCATATTAAGAGGGAATTGGGTGTCTTACAATCAGAAATTAAGGTGGACTTTAAACCCATCCCTTTCACAGACTTAATAACCAAGTCTCTAGCCAATCCCTTCGTCAAGTGATCGGCTAAGTTTTGTTGTGACCTCACAAACTCTACAGAAATCACCCCATTCATGATAAGCTCACGAATCATGCTATGTCTAACACCTAAGTGTCTAGACTTCCCATTGTACATATGGCTATAAGCCTTTGCCAATGTTGCAGCACTATCACAGTGGATAGACATGGGTGCTATAGGTTTAGGCCATAACGGAATCTCATAAATCAAGTTCCTTAGCCATTCCGCTTCTTTACCAGCAGCAGCTAAAGCAACAAATTCAGACTCCATTGTTGAGTTAGTAATACATGTTTGCTTCTTGGAAGCCCATGAAATTGCACCTCCCCCAAGCAAGAACACCCAACCACTTGTTGAAGAATGATCTTCAACATTGGTTATCCAACTCGCATCAGAGTATCCTTCAAGCACCGAAGGAAATCCAGTATAAGATAAACTATAATCCATAGTTTTCTTCAAATACTTCAGTACCCGCCTTATTGCTTGCCAGTGATGAGTACTAGGGTTACTAGTATATCTACTCAGTTTTCCCACAGCAAAAGCAATATCAGGCCTTGTACAAGTCATGGCATACATCAAGCAACCAATCACCTTTGAATACTCAAGTTGAGACACAGCTTCTCCTTGGTTAGGTAGAAGCTTCATACTTGAATCCATAGGAGTACTAACTGGAGTACAATCAAAACAATTGAATTTCTTTAACACCTTCTCAATGTAGTGAGATTGTGAAATAGAGATTCCTTTGTTTTCACGTATAATCCTTATGCCAAGGATAACGTCAGCCTCCCCCATATCTTTCATGGAGAACCTTGATGACAAAAATTCTTTGGTTAAATCAACCTGATTTTGGTCAGTCCCAAAGATCAACATGTCATCAACATATAGACAAATGATGACTCCTTTGCCGGATTCATCAAATTTGCTATACACACATTTGTCAGATTGGTTAAGATGATAACCATTAGACAAAACCACTTCATCAAACTTTTGATGCCATTGCTTAGGTGCTTGTTTCAATCCATATAAAGATTTAACAAGTTTGCACACCTTTCTTTCATTACCAGGCATAATAAAGCCTTGAGGTTGGTTCATGTAAACCTCCTCTTCCAAATCACCATTCAAGAATGCTGTTTTCACATCCATCTGGTGAATAACCAGATTGTGAATTGCTGCTAAGGCAATCAACAGTCTAATGGTAGAGATACGAGCTACTGGAGCATATGTATCAAAGTAGTCAATCCCAGGCTTTTGTCTAAAACCTTGAATGACCAACCTTGCCTTGAACTTTTCAATAGTTCCATCCACCCTCATCTTCTTTTTGAAGATCCACTTGCAACCCAAAGGTTTGCAAGCAGTTGGTAGATCAACCAACACCCAAGTGTTGTTTCCCAAGATGGAATCCATCTCATCAGCTATTGCTTCTTTCCAGAAAGCAACATCCTGAGACCTCATTGCTTCTTCAAATGTCTTAGGATCATCCTCAACAATGAAGCAATAAGAATATTGGGTACAAACATCATCCCTAGAACCTTCAATTAGATACAACTGATAATCAGGTCCAAATGATTTAGGTTTCCTTTCTCTTTTGCTTTTCCGAAGCTCAATTGGCTGATCATCAACCTTTTCAGAGACTTCATCATTACTATCCTTATTGGTTCCACTTGGAGTTGGAACCATATCCTTTGGTCTAGGTATAGATGAGAAACGATTCTCATCAAAGATTGCATCCCTTGAATCAATTATAGAGTTAATTGAGACAAATTCATTAGGTTCTATGACATAGAACCTATAAGCCTTGGAATGTTCGCTATATCCAATAAATATGCAATCTATACCTCTTTCACCCAAACTTTTCTTCTTGGTATCAGGGAGTCTTACAACTGCCCGACAACCCCATACCCGAAGATAGTTCAAATTGGGTTTCCTTTTGTACCAAAGTTCATAAGGAGTAATCTTGTTCCTTTTGTTAGGAACCCTATTAAGCAAATAGCAAGCTGTTAACATAGCTTCCCCCCAAAATCCATCACTCAAACCAGAATAGGATAACATGGAATTAACCATTTCCTTAAGGACTCTATTCTTCCTCTCAGATACACCATTTTGTTGTGGTGTATAAGGAGCAGTGGTTTCATGAATGATGCCTACGGATTGGAAATAGGAGGGGTCAATATATTCACCTCCCCTATCCGTTCGTAGCCTTTTTATCAAAGCATTTTGTTGCAATTCTACTTCAGTTTTAAATATTTTAAACTTATCTAATGCTTCATCTTTACTATGTAACAAATAAATATGGCAAAACCTAGAAGCATCATCAATAAAAGTCACAAAATATTTCTTGTTCCCTAAAGTAGGAGTTGCATGCAAATCACATAAATCACTATGAATTAATTCCAACATTTCAGAATCTCTTTTTACATTTTGAAATGGTTGCTTAGTGATCTTAGTTAACATACATGTTTTACACTTTTCATTGTTAATATCAAAGGGCGGTATTAAACCATCTTTAGACATTTCTAACATTCTTTTAAAGTGTACATGTCCTAGTCTAGCATGCCAAAGATTAGAATCATTTAAGCTAGAAGTAGACATAAAAGCAGAATTAACATTAACATGATTAATATTAAGTCTAAACATGCGATTGCATAAATATCCAAAACCAATAAATAAACCATGTTTTGACAAAACAAATCTATCAGATTCAATTACTTGTTTGTAACCACAATTATTTAAAACACTACTAGAAACTAGATTTTTCCTTATTTGTGGTACATGCAAAACATCAAATAAAGAAATAACTTTTCCCGAACTAAACTCTAGATCCACACATCCTCTTCCATGAACAGGGGCCGTTGACTCGTTTCCCATATGAAGAATTGATCCATCATTCACCGACTCGTAAGTCTTGAACCAAAATCTATCCTTGCACACATGGGTAGTAGCACCCGAGTCAACCCACCACGCAACATCATCATCCTGCACAAAATAAGCTTCAGATATATATGATACATAATAATTCTGATGTGAATCATTAAACATAATCTGACCTTTCGAGTTTTGGTTGTTAAAACCATTTCCCGAACCGCTTGTGCCATTGGTATTTTTATTACCAACATTAACAACCTTACAATCCCTTTTTAAGTGTCCAGAGTTACCACACTTCCAACAAGTCAACTTTGACTTCTTATTGGGATCAACCTTGTTGTTATCATGATGTTTACGTTTTCCCTTCTTGTCATTGTAACCGGTGGATTTTTTATGTTCCACCATGTTAACCGACGAGGTACCAGCAACTTCGTTGCTCTTTGGCTTGTCAATTTCTTGCGCCCTGAGGGATTCCTCTATACGCAAATGACTGCCCAACTCAACAAGAGTTAACTCCTCCTTCTTATGTTTCAAAGTATGTTTAAAATCTTTCCAAGAAGGAGGGAGTTTATCAATGACACTAGAAACCGAAATGGCCTCGTCCATGTTCATTTTATGTTGTGTGAATTGACCAAGTATACGAAGAAGTTCATTGTATTGTTCCATGACCGGTCTAGAATCGACCATCTTGTAATTATTAAAATTACTCACAAGGAACTTTTTACTAGAAGCATCTTCAGACATATACTTGGTCTCAAGAGAGTCCCAAAGTTCTTTAGCAGATTCATGGTTTTGGTAAATATCAAAAAGGGAATCAGCCATACCGTTGAGGATTAAACCTCGACAAACGTAATCGTCGTTCTCCCACTTGCTTCTCCTACGAAGCTCATCCACGGTAGCATCATCTCCATCGTCAGGACAAGGAGTACTCAACACATAAACCACGCTCATGCTCGAGAGAAAGAAGTGCATCTTCTTTTGCCATCTCCGAAAATCAATTCCTTCAAACTTATCAAGTTTGGAGAAATTCGTCATCATGTGCTTCATCGTAGCCGCCATTGAAATCATACAAAATTGTTGTTTTCGATTGTTGGTGGGTTTCGCTTCCTTTGTGTAACCGGGTAAAGATTTCAATGACCGGATATCTCTTACAATCGTGGTATCACTTTCCGAAAACAACAATTCGACCCTATATGCCTGGGTTACACGAACTTTGTTTTGGGATAAGAATAAGAGTATGTTCTTGATTTTGGCACAAACCAAGAACCCGTTTGCTAGAGAGTGTTTCGTGTTGTGTCTGTATGTCCTCATGAACAAAAAGTTCTCTATTTATAGAGCACCCAATTGTAATGGACATTATTGGTATTAAATAACCATAATGGTCCATAACTCCTAGCGGTTACAAGACCAAAACATTATGGTCATAAAGCTACTAGCGGTTACAAGACCAAAACGTTATGGTCATAAAGCTAGTATCGGTTACAAGACCAAGACATTATGGTCATAAAGCTACTCCATTATGACAGGAGTTACAAGCTCTAAGTGACCATAATGATCTTTCATTTAATGGGCAAACGGTTACAAGACCAAAACATAATGATCATTCACACGTTTGTAACTCCCCATTAATTGTGTCTTAAAACAGGTGCTTATAAATCTACCACCATAAAGGTTGTAGTCCTTTATACCGCTTTTGGGTCCGAGATGTTATTGACTTAACAGGCGTACACTCCGTACACTCCTAACCCGTTTCCAAGTCAAATAACCATTTCTCCAATTACACTAAATTACTAACAAAGAACAGCAGGCAGTGCGCCGCACCCCTGCCCAGTGCGGCGCACCGGGCTGCTGTCCTCCCCGAAAATCGTCGTTTTGGCCGTTTAAAACTTGGTTACGCATTCTAACTTTTTGAGACTTGACATTTGGGACTGAGTTTGGTAAAAATGAACATATTAGTGACTTTTATTGGACTTAATAGGCTAAAATGAACATGTTTAAAAATGTTATGTATGTATATGTGTTTTGTGAGCGGGAAAGTGGTTGATATTTTTGGACATAGAATTTGGGCGCGGAAGCGCTGCCCAAATTTCGTTAGAAAATATAAGACACTGGGGCAAACAAAACATATTCAACATAATAACAATAACATCAACCTTGGAATTTTTGACTAAAACAAAACAATAAGCGTTTCGGACTATATTGGACAAAATGGACCTTGACACTTAAAGTTTGACTAAAATTTACTTATATTACATTATATATATATTATAACACAAATTTCATCTATTATATATTAGGTATAATAACTTAATATAATAATAACACTTGAACAAATCTTGGTATCCTTAGGCGTTCGGTGATTCCCGGCTCTCATTTCCGACCATTTTTCCAAGTTCTTATCTTCGCAACCCGTGAGTTACACCCCTCTCTACTCTTGTATTTTATGTACTCTTTTTGGGGGAAACATGAGATCTAACTGTTTTGAACTATACCTTTTATATGAAACTGCCTTATGAACTTTGACTTTACGAACAATGGATTTACGAACTATTTGCCTATGGAAACTTTTGTGAACTTGCATGACTATTGTGTATCTTTTGAAAACATTTATGAATATTGGAACTTTTACGAACTATTTTGACTCGGAACTTTTACGAACTATTTTGACTTTGGAACTTATAAACTAGTTTGACTTTGGAGCTTTTATGAACTATTTTGACTTGGAGCTTTTATAAACTATTTTGACTTGGAACTTTAATTTAAACTTAACGGCTTGCCCCCTTTATCGATTGCTTACTATTCGAAACTTTTATGAACTTATGAAACTTTTGCGAACCTTTGGAAACTCTTTTAGCGACTGACTCCGCGACACTTTTGTGACTGATTCCGCAACACTTTTGCGACTGATCCCCGCACACCTTTTGCGACTGGTCCCGCAATACTTTCGCGATTGACTCCGCGACACCCTTGCGACTAACTCCGCAACACGTAGCGACTGACTCCGCAACACTTAGCGATTGACTCCGTGACACCTTTGCGACTGACTCCGCAACACTTTAGAGATTGACTCCGCGACACCTTTTGCGACTGATCCCCGCAATACCTTTGCGACTGACTCCGCAACACTTTTAGCGACTGATACCGCAATACTTTTAGCAACTGATTTTCTCAACTCTTTTAGCAATTGATTTCCGCAACTATGATTTTCCTAAATACTGTTCTACTCAGCCTGTACAAACTTTTGGGCATTGATTCGCCGGTTACTATGAAACTTTTAAAGTATATAAACTTAAGGCGACTTTTCCGCTAACTTCTCTTATGAAACTTTTTACTTTATATACTTAACCGAAACTTTTGCTGATAAACTTAAACTGTAACTCACTCACTACTTTTTGTAGTTGACACTTTATCTCATGTTTCAGGAAACTAAGCGTAAGTCATGAAGGGCATTGCTCAGGCGGGTCAAGCTAGTTATGTGAAGAGTAATTCGGGAAAAGACCTTTGATACTTGGGAACTTTTATTAAAATACTTTATTATGTATTTTATTCGTATTAAACTTACGAATCTTGGTTGTATCTTTTGAACATTGATG
Source organism: Senecio squalidus (assembly GCA_910822075.1). Taxonomy (NCBI): domain Eukaryota; kingdom Viridiplantae; phylum Streptophyta; class Magnoliopsida; order Asterales; family Asteraceae; genus Senecio; species Senecio squalidus. The sequence continues at coordinate 28,528,504 of CAJVGC010000065.1, read as the reverse complement.
CCTTTTCAACTTCAATTTAAATGACTTGTACCGTTGACTTTTGATATAACTCGTGAAATGATTCTTTGCTCTTCACATTCCGTGTTTCCGCTTTAGCGGGGTGTGACATGGCCATCATACAAAAGCTGAAAAACAAGCTTGTTGAAAGATAGGGAAACTTTAGAAATAAAGAAATGTGGTTTAGGTAATATTTGAGCTTAATTAGTTAATTAATAGTTTAATTTTCAAGTAATTAATAATTAATTATATATATATTTTTTTAAGGAAATGTTGAACTAAGAGAAATCAATGATGACGAAGATGAAGGATTCTTGAATGTTGAAAATGAGGCTGTTCAAAATCAAGAAACGGATCAGTTGAAAAGTAGTTTTGCTATTTCAACCGGTACCAAAGCGGTTAGTATTTTCTAAACGTTAATCTATTACATTTTTCGTTCTATTTCTGTTTTGTACAATAACATATTTGATAGGTAGGTATATCATATATGATATACCTATTTCAAGTAATAGGTATACTAGTTTTTACTTCTTAGGATAAACTAGTTATCAAAGGACAAAAAAACAAACATATTTGACCCATTGTAACCAATTTTAAAAAAAAATCATTTCACTCGTTACTTAACAATTCATAACTAACCGTATTGACATTTAAAGAAAAATTCATACAATATAAACTCTGCACATGTTGTTACACTGGTAGCGAGTTACAACGACATGAGATTTCAGTTTCGGTATTCTACATAATCTATGTCTTTTCAAAACAAGACCTTTCCGAGAAGCAACATTTTTACCGAAAGATAATAAAGGTGTTTTGAGTTTTATAAAAAGAAATGTTAAAGTTGTGCAAACTATGTTGACTGTTCAGCATATGGTGAATAGTTCAACGATTCCAATGAAGTTAAATTTAACATTAACGGAGCTTTCGGAGGTGTTTGGGTTTGGTTATTAAAACTGCTTATCAGCTAGGGGTATCCCTTATGATATGTGATAATTATATCATATATCATAAGCATTATATATACCAATTAAAAGTAATTGGTAAATCATATATGATATATGATATTTTTTAATTTTGCTTATTTTAATACAAATTTCAGGGCTGTTTTCAAAAAATTCGTTCCCTGTTCTCCGTTTTTTACGAACTAAAGTCGAATCTGGAAGCAACGTTAGATGAAGCCTATGAGAATTATCCAGAAGATGAGAACACCATCAAATATTTAAGGCAATTTTATTATTTGTGCAAGAAGAAAGGCGACGATAAAGTGGATTTTACAGGAAATGCCGGTGGTGGTGGTGGTCAAAGCTCGATGGGCGGTAATGGTGCATCTGGAAATCTTGGTGGTGAAGGTCCAAGCTTGATTGGCGGTAATAGTGGTGAAGGACTGAAGATTGGTGCAACAGTGGATTCAACAAGTGGTACACCAGGGGTATCTATTGGTGGCATAATACTTGTACCTAAAGTTGGGATTCCTTGGGGTGTTAAAAGTTGTTCTAAAGCACCAAGAGGTGAATCTGTGAATCTGTCAAATGGGGTATAAAAGTGTATTACATTAAATTGATGCTTACCACTAATTCTTACCTATTTACAAAGTGTATATTTGATGCTAATCTATTACAATGTTACATGTAGGAATATTACTAGTTGATGGATGAGCAAGCATTGAGGGAGGTAACTGAAGAGGAGCAACACTGACAAAGGGTCACCGAAGAACAACAACGGGAAGAACAAATCTGGGCAAATAGGGGTTATGAACTACCTAAACCAGAAGTACGATGTTGACGCAGGAGTGTTTGCTAAGTTGGTTACTCATGAAGTCAACATTCTCAAGGAGAAGATGGTTGATTTGGAATTGGAGTTTTAGATGCAATTTAACTCAGAGCAAAGGAAGGTTATTGTTGAAAATGCCATCACAGACAGGATGAAACGTTTGTTAGAATAGGAGTTAGGTATGATATGTTGGTGTTGGAGGTTGATAAACATTTGGTTAAATGTTGGTGTTGGAGGTTGATAAACATTTGGTTAAATGTTGTAACTGTAGACGAGTTTTTTACAATATTATGTTTCGTTTACGTTTTGCATTTTTGGTATGTTTCCGCAAAATGTTTACTGGTCGTTTGTTGAATAGATTTTAGTCTTTGCTGGTGGTTTTATGGAATAGATTTTAATGTTTGCTGGTAAATTTTTTTCGTTTAACTCAGTAGTTTTTCAATAGTAGGTCTATCGTATACCAATCATATCATATATTATTGGTATATCAAACATGATAGACTTATAATCATATCTTTATGTACATCTTACATGCAATAGGCATATCATATATGATAACAATATCTTTTATCTTTTTGTACCGGACATCTGCAATCTTGGATCGAGCTTGTCTTAGAGACTATCACAACTATTTGAATTAACAAGTGACCGAATGAGTAAATAATATCAATATGCCTATGATATATCTATCACATGTTGTTTTCTGCAAATTAGCTTTTCTCAGCAGCTACCTTTTCACCAAAAACTTGCTTTTCGGTAACTAGCTTTTCCAGAGCGGTTTGCTTTTCCACAGCTACTATCTTACAGGTCCTAACATTGTGAGCTTCTTCTCCATATTTCCCACATTTCTTTTTCACCTTCAAGCTGTTTTCAATTGATATTTCTTGGGAACTCTTCAAACGGTTGTCTTTTCCACAACCTTTGTATCGTAACAACTGTGGATTTTTCACTACTATTTCGCAGGCTTTGCAACTCCAATCAACTTCTCGATTAAATGATCTTTATCCATTGGTGTGGGATTTGGTAAGTCGATCTCTACTTCTTTTTTAAGTGCCTTAACCCTCTCAACATAGGCAGCTAGTTTTCCTTCATCATTGCTGAGTAGATTGATGCATTCGCCAACCGTAGAACATGCCTCATTTGCCAAATTCTGAACCACTTCATTAGTTTCACCGTATCTGTTTTTCCTTGTCCTCAACTCAACGTTAATTAAATCTTTAGTCCAACACCTCAAGATGTATTTCTCTGGTATTTCGTCCACTTGTCGGTTCTTCAAGATGAAAAATATATGTCGGCATAATATTCCATATCTAGGAAAATGTCGGCATGTACAAAGCCAAGTCCCTTATTCCTTGTTATGTAGAATCTAAATATATATAAGAAGAGTAAATAATCATCCAATCATATATGATATTCATATCAAACAAATTCCAAAACATTCTAACGACAATATGCTTATAAACCAGTATCATATATGATATGTATATAAAAAAAAATTAAAATAATGATTTGGTAAATATTTTTACCTTGAAATTTGCTTCACGGATTGGAGTCTGGTTTTCCTGTTGTTATGTCCCTGACTTTGTTGTATTCAATATCGGGATTTCTTCTTTAACACCAAATGCCTCAATACCTTCTTCTATTATCATCTGTGTGAAAAAAAAGACCAAGAAGTAGCTTTAATTTCCTTCTGAACCATCAAAAATATTGTTCTTGTGTAGATTTTTGTTGCATGCTTTTCAATTTTCAACGGTGTCATCAACTTTGGAGCGGTGTTCATCGACTTAAATCCAACGACTCTTGCTTATATCTCTGCTTTTCCATTGCTGACTCGAAACAGATCATAAATTTTACCAGTGTTGAACCATGATTCGTGAAATGTGAAAAAAACGAGTTTTCACTTTCTGATCTCGATGTAGTCCTCATTAATCCGAACAAAGGAGAGTTAACAAAATAAGCTGGAATCCAAGTTGATCGTATGTCATACATTTTCGACAACCATTTGTGATCTTTCAACCCATATTCTTCAATCAATTTCGCCCACTTCTCGTCGAATTCCATTGGTTCAATGTACATGTTACACCCAATTTGGTTTAGTCTGTTTTTAAATTCAGAATCAAGAATTTCTGGTACAATCTGCAATTATATTAGAAATACACTTTTTGTTAAGTTCTGTTTTTTAAATCTATCATATATGATATTAGATAGTACATGTAATATGCATATCACATTTTTCATATAACTACCACTAGAAAATATACCTATATTATATATCATATATGATAGAGATAGTTTATACCTTTGCTGGAAATTTTTGTGTTATGTGCCACATGCAGAGGCGGTGTGTCGAGTTTGGGAAAACAGCAGCAATTGTTTTCTTCATTGACGAATCTTGGTCTGTTAACACCATAGTTGGATCCTTCCCAAACGCCTTCATGAATGATTTGAGTAGCCAAATATAAGATTCCGATGTTTCATTCTTAAGCATTCCTGCAGCAATTGTCACACACTTCCTAGGTGATTATCAATCCCAGTGAATGGGACCAACATCATATTATACCTATTAGACGATTGAAATACAATTCAAGTTAGTATATAAAAAAGTGAGTAAAATATCATACATGATATAAATTCCAGAACCATCTGTTTACGACTACAATAAAACCAACTATCATATATGATAGTTTAAACAATCAGTGTAGATAAGAAAGCATTTTTGTCAATTCTGAATTTATATAATAATAGCTAATCATATATGATACTAGTGGAAAAAGAATACTTACTTGTTTGTGCGGTAAGTTGCATCAAAAGAAATAATATCCCCAAATTCTTGGTAGTTACATTTTGCAACTTCATTAGCCCAAAACATGGACGAAAACTCCGCATCCTCAACAACATATTCGAAGGAAAACTTTGGGACGTATTTTTTCCTATTTTCCATTTTGTTTATAAGCATTTGAGCATCACTTTCTCCTATAAAACATTTGATGTCTCTCTTAAAGTTCTTGAAGTCTAGAGCCGTCCCGTGTACATTCTTTATAGAAAGTTTCAAATTACTGTAATAGTGATGTGCCTTTGTTCCACCAATGTTTGCAAAAGACGATTTCAGTATCCAAAGTTGTTCAGAATTTTTTAACTGCCTTTGTTTCCTTGTTAGATGCCTATACTCACTAGGAACCAACATATGGTTATGTTCATCAACAAAATCACTAACTCTGAACTTTGTTGATCCCGGAATCGAAGTAAACCTAATATGAGCTTTGCATCCTGTAATTTGAATATTTATATTCCTAACTGTTTTTCCACTATTTGCAGGATCCAAAGTGTCGATATTGATATTCGTGGGAATTCCAGCCTTGTTACAAAGAACGTATTTTTCTTTTATAAATCCTCCTTTTAATTTTCTTTGAGTCGATAATCTTATGTCGAATCCTCCTCTTTCAGCATAAAGCGCGTACCCGTGAATTCCTTTTAGAAGCGAGTCATATAACTTCCCTTTTTTTGGTATTAGATCAGCTTCAACCACCGGTTTCCAATATCTTGTACCACCCGGTGTTTTTGTTTCGTTTGTTGCAATCTTTAACGGTCCCAACTTTCTAAGCAATTCTGTAAATGAAATTTTCAATATATTAGAACAATCATATATGATATATCTAACAAACAATATCTACAATCACGTCTCGTATTCCAATATAACCATTACGAGTATCATATATGATATACTTATCAAACAAATTCCAAACGTTCTAACAACCAATCATGTATGATATTCCTATCTAAACCTTTACAAGTATCATATATGATATTACTATCAAAAAAATTCCAAACATTCTAACAACCAATCATGTATGATATGCCTATCTAAACTTTTTACAAGTATCATATATGATTTTGCTATCAAACAAATTGCAAACATTCTAAAAACAAATTTTGTATGATATTCCTATATAAACCAATCCAAGTATCATATATGATAATGCTATCAAACAAACTACAAATATTCTAAAAACCAATCCAAGTATCATATATGATATACCTATCAAACAAATTCCATTCATTCTAACAACCAATCATGTATGATATTCCAATATAACCAGACAAGGTACCATATATGATATACCTATCAAAAAAATTCCAAACATTCTAACAACCAATCATGCATGATATGCCAATATAACCAATCCAAGTATCATACATGATATACATATCAAACAAATTCCAAAATATTCTAACAACAATATGCTTATTACCCAGTATCATATATGATATGTATATAAAAAAAATAAATTAAAATACCTGCAACTGCAGATTCGTTATCGTATGAATCGGATCTTTGTGATGAAGAACTAGAATTTTGAGATAAAGAATCGTCATTATTTTGATTGAATTCTGTTTCCATTGATTCTGAATTCATTGATTTCGTTTCCGTTGATTCGTATGGAGGAAGGTTTTACGAAGGTCTGGAGATGTTTCACGAGCTCAGAATCGCCATTGATGAGAGGTCGAAGGTTTTACGGAGGTTTTTAGCGTGAATGATAATGAGATCTGGATTGTTTTTGATATTTTGTTAAATGACTAAAACGCCCCTCCAATACAAATATATGTTTTAATCTCAACCCTTAGATCATTTTTTTTTATGGCTGAGATTTAGTCTTTATGTCCTAAATTTTTATAGTGTCTTTCTAGAGCCCACCCCAGTAGTAGTATAGGCAAATTGTTTTATCGAAAGGGTAAAAGAAACTTTATTTGGTTATTTGAATGTGTAATACTATAAATGTATTCTAGATTATAAAATAAACATTAAAAGAAAAAGTTAAGAAAAGAAGAAAAAAAGAAAAAGATGAAATGCAGAAATTAGAGACTCACATAGGAGAGAGATTGGAATGTTTTTAATACCACATATACTTTTCTATGATTCTGAAAATAAGCATATATTGAGAATTGACTGGCACATGCAGGAATGGACGTTAGAGATAAGAACATTGCCCCCTCCGGTGGTGGCAGTGAAGGCGAATTGTCACCACCAAATGGTTCGTCTCATGGTGGTGTGAACATTATGATGCACCATCATTCACGTTGTGGATCTATTGGAAAGAAATCACATAATACCAAGGAAGCCGCACAGCGACTGGCTCGAATGATGTCTCATCAGCAAACCAATGACACTGAAGATGATGACGATGACGACTTATTGTCTAATTATAACCCTCCCATCACCACCACCCCTCGGAGATGTCGCTCGCCTATGGTATGTTTACATATAAAATACAAAAGAGTATAATGTTATGTGTGGATGCAAGAATCTATTATCACCTTTTACGTACATGACACATTACACTAATCATTTTCGATATTTGTTGTATTATAATATTGTCTATATGGATGAGATTATTATTATTATTATTATTTTTGTATTAGATAGTTCGTACAGCTACTACAGAACAACCTTCTGTTTCAAATGCAAGCCGAGCATCTCAAATAGTAATAAACGATGCTGAAAAAACTCAATCTCAATCTCATCAAATTCAAACTTCTTCTAGTATTCCGTCGTCAAACACTATTGTAGAACATGTTCAACCTACTTCTGCTCGAGCTAACCGGTCACCACAACTTATTAACCCCAAGAAACAACCATCTTCCGCTCGGGCAGTCTCAGCTTGTCGCCCAAGTTCAACTTCATTAATGAAACCAGTGACTATAGTACCCCCGACTGTTTCTTTGTCACTAAGGCCATCGTCTTTTAAAGATCAAGGAAACAATCAGACTGGTACTCAAAACAATAAAAGGTATGCGTATTAGCTGAGTTTCCCATCTGATATTCATAAACATGCAATTTACCTTATATGTTAATTTCATGAATTACATATGTTCTTTTCAAATAGGTTGTCTCTGGATTTGGGTGCTTTCACATTTAGGGAATCAAGTATCCAGCGTTCGGCTTCTGCTTCCACTCCTGTTTCTGCTTCTACTTCTACTTGTGCTATGGAAGATGAGGTATGCTTTCCTCGTTGCATCCCCCTCCTCTTCCTCGGCGATTAATAAGTTTATATTTTTAATTGTAGATTGATATGCTACAAGAAGAAAATGAGAGTTTGCTTAAAAAGGTGATATCATTAAACTTGATTATTCATCTCCGCCAATTAATGTAATATTAGTTAACTCTGAAGAACATTTATCTCTTCCTAATAACTTTGATTGCATTAGTTTATTTATCTCCAATTATTAGACAATTATATAACTGGCTATTCACATTACTTCTTGTTATTAAGGTGTTGTGCACTCTAGTTCTATTTGATTTACAAATATGGGAATAGAATGAGCTACTAAAACTTTTGAAAGTTATAACTACGCTTTAACAGTTTCAATGGAGAAATTGTTGGAGATGGTATGAATGTTTTGCCTTATGTAGACGTACTCTTATTGTATGCTTTCTCCAGCTTCGGATTGCAGAAGAAAAGTGCGAAGAAGCAGAAGTGAGGGCTAGGCAGCTTGAGAAACAGGTAATAAGATTTCACTTATGAAAGTGTAATCCAACCCAAATAGTTTTATATCATATATTATTTAGTGTTATTCTTTCAAGTTATGTTGAAGATGTTTGGATGTAGTTATTGCACATCTAGTTCATAACTTGCAATTCGTTATGCTCTCATACTCGATAATTTACTCAAATAGATAAGTCTTTACATGGTGAAGATGTGGTACCAAAATGTTTTTGAATGATTCATGTTTCAAGCACTTTTGTTTGTTTATGTAGATTTCTATTATGTATAGGTTGCTCATCTTGGGGAAGGTGTTTCTTTGGAAGCCAAACTTTTGAACAGGCGAGAATCTCAAGAATCTGATTATTACCTCTCTAACTAATTCCTAACTCGCGTTCAATTTTCTATGTGCTATTCAGGAAGGAGGCTGCTCTGGAACAAAGGGAGGTGTGATTCATTGTTTTATGATATTCTTCAAATAGCTATATACCATCACTCTAAACATAAAATATTATACACTCCAAGTTAACAAATTGAGAAATGGTTGGTGTTTTAAGTGGCATGAGCATATATTTACCATTTCTTTTGCCATGTGTCTCACGATCATTGTTTGGAATTCGACATTTCAATAATTTCTTATAAGTATGAAATAGAGGAGAAATATTCTTGTAGGCTGCTTTGAAAGTTGCAGCAATACAAACTTCAACAAACAATGTGGCTATTAGAGGAGGGGTGATAGAGGCCCTTCGGTTGGAGGTTGAGGTATTCAGAAATCTAACTTGTACGTTTATTGTTATATTGTGGTTAGAGTATGGAACATTTTCGATTGGTGATTGATATAAAATTGACCATTGGTTGGAGTCTAATTAATATCCTATTGCTTGATAAGACTGCTAGGGATGAAGCGGCCTTGGTCACGGATCAACTTCATGAAACTGAGTTTGAAGTTAGGTCACTTAAGACGATGACACAAAGAATGCTACTTTCACAAGAAGAGATGGTATCTACTAACCAAATGATTTCTCTATCCATCTTACTTGTATTTTTTGAAAACCAAACATTTATTCTGTTAAACTGGGATATGAAAAAAGGGTAGCATTTCAAGTAAGAGATAAGAATCACCAAACTTAGCGTTTCTATGTACATACTTTAGAGATTTCTATTTTGTTTTGGAATGAAAATGCCGTTGAAGATTCGAAACCTTTGATAAAAGCCTCTAACTTTTAAAAATTTTCATAAAACCATTGAAATAAAAAGATATGGTGATAAGTTAAAAAGTTCCGATTTTGGTAAATTATCAAATATACTATGTTGCTTTTTTAACATGGCGGGTTAAGTTTTTGAAAGTCTAAGGATTATTTATGGTGTATACTATAAACAAAGTTGGTTACCGGAAATAGAAATAGTACCATATTTGTATTTTTGGTTAGTTTGCAGTGAAAGTGAGATTACGATTACTAAAGCAGTTCACTAACCTTCTCTGTTTTAGGAAGAGGTCGTTCTCAAAAGATGTTGGCTTTCTCGTTATTGGAGTTTATGTGTTCAACATGGTAAACTTCCTAAATATTTCATTACTTGTTATGAACATGTGAGTTAGTGTTTCGTCGATAACTTCAACATGATATATTGTAATTTGTTGATGTTCATGATATGGAATATGGAAGGAAAAAACCATATGAAAATAATAAGTTTATTAAGCTATTAAGGTTAGAAGAAACATACCTTCAAAAAGTTGTTCAATTATCTGTTAAAACATTAATAAGCATCTCTTAGAATGTGATGGAAAAGTGCGAGTCTTACAACTAATTGTTCGGTTAAGCGTAATCTCTCCCATTTTTTCGGTGATCATTCACGAATCTTCATTCTAGTTCCAAATTTCCTATGGTTCCTAAAATATCAAGATATCTTTTATGTACATGCCCCATATGTTGGTGTTGATTATGGTGATTGCCTTGTTCTACTACATAATAAACGCTGTGTAATAAGTTTGGCATGATTAACATCTTTTCTCCAACTCGAGAAGTAGACAACATATAGCGTATTTCTTGGTGTGTGCGGGTTTAGTTTCTTTATTGAATGAGGTATTTTCCTCACAAAGAATAATAGAAATACAAAAATTTGTTATCAACAAACATAAAAGGTGAATGTTGCCAAGCCATACCTTGTTTAACGATGTTTATCTGCGCACTTATTAGTTATTTGAATCTCACTCGGCATGTTCAATATTCTACAGGCATTCATCCAGAAATTGCAGGTGCAAGATACGAGTACTGGTCATCATTTGCTCCTCTTCCTGTAGAAGTTGTAATTGCTGCCGGACAGAAAGCAAAACACGAAAATTTGATGGGTAATCTAGAATTATGTTTCCAAATCAGGAGTTTCATACTAGTTGTGTGAAAATTTATACCTTTACTTGACTTCACTAATTCTGATTCTAACTCACAAACAATAATCCAAAATTTCTTATCATTTACTATCAACAGTAAACAATGATGAAGAGGAGAGACAAAAAGTTCCAAATGATGCAAATGAAATCTCAGGAGAGGGAAGTGTGGAAAGTATGCTTTTAGTTGAAAGAGGTCTTCGAGAATTAACCGTTCTTAAGGTTCATTTCAATTCCCTTAATTCAGAACTATTATGATCATAACTTCAAAAAAGAATAATATTGTGAATGAATTATGTTGGGTTTAGTTTCATTGAGTAACATGTCACGTATAACATTACAATCTCTTAACCGTTCTTGGTACTTCTTCCTTGTATCCCCTAGCTAATGGCTCGTTATTAGAACTCAAGATTTCTTGAATGGTGAGGTAAGCTTCTCCCTTAAAGTTTAATCCAATTTCGATTATGTTCTAATCAAATTAAATATATAATACCGTGTCATGTTCCTCCTAAGTTAATATAAGAAAATAGCATAATTATCTATTCTTTGTTACCTTTTGTTGTTAATCTCTTAATGTAGGTTTGTATGTGTTAATCAGTTTCAGATAAGTCAGTTTTATATGAAACATATTTTTCATCTTTTTTACTTCTTTATAGATAGAGGATGCACTAGCATTTGCAATGGCTCAGCAACGATGGCCGAATAGATGTGCGGGGAACGTCGGTTAGTTTCTAACGACAGTTCTACTTGTTCAATGCTATTTTTCCATTATTTATAAATACCTTGCTTCTTAAGTCATACTCCCTTGGTTCTGTAATTGTAGCTCTACTTCCTCTACACTAAGTTCTTAGTATAAACTCCATCGACAAGTAAACCGGATATTGAAACCATATAATACCAATTTTAAATATTTCATTACCGCGTATGTCATCAGTTAGAAATCACTAGTCTATGTAAATTAAAGTGCATCGGTTGTAGCTTGCACAATGAAGTGATAAACTTGCAATTGGAATGGCATAAGTTGTAGATAAGAATATGAGAACAACTGCTTTCATTTCCGCGTAACACTCTTTGAGCAGCGTAGTGTTTGTTAAATGCTATTTTGGTGAGACCTGAACTGCTTCTTTCGTGTTTGATTTCTTTCTTTTTTTGGGCATGACAGTTGATGAAACAAAGCTACCGATAAAAGGCCAGCATATATGGGAACCATATGGTAAGTTTATAACATATTGAATCTTTTTTTTTTTTTCTTCATCTGAATAACCAATTGGGTTATCCTGATATATTTTTTAAATGTTTTTCTTTTTCTAGAATTGAGTAAACAGGAGTGTGATGATGTGCTGTTTAAGCAGGCAAGTTTAACTCTTATAATTCAAATTTTTTAGGTGGGTTTTTTTTCACTGTAATTTGTCTACGTTTTGTTTTGTATGCATTCTTGTTTTGGGTTTTCGTTTAAAATTTTGGTCTCTTAACGACATATATTAACCGATCGTCAGTCCACATAGCAACTAATTCAAAGAAAAAAAACCCTCCATCATGTGTGAAATTGACCATGACAAACCAGAGAAACATGACAGCTAGAATTTAGAAACGAAAAACTTGCAAACAGTGTCATGTGAATGTGATGGGAGTACAAATTACTAAAGAGATGACGGTAGTATTGCAGGCTTGGCTCATATACTTGTGGAGAAGGGTTAAGATTCATGGGTTAGAACCAGATATTGTAGACGAGCGACTGGAGTTCTGGATCAACCAAGGTCATCCACCCACGTCACATGATGCAGTTAATGGTATCCCCCCTCCTTACATATAAAAATTTTTTCGTGACCAGGGTACTTATACATGCACAAACACGTGTGGAATTTTTATGGGACTAATCTTAAATGTAATAATTTTCTCGCTCGTTGCAGTTGAACGTGGTCTTGTTGAGCTTAGAAAGTTGGCAATTGAAGGGCAGCTATGGCAGGCATCTCGAAAGTTGGTTGACCCCGATTCTGAGCATAAATGGCAAATGCACATTAATTTTTAACATTCGTTAAAAATTTTACCTGACTCTTTTTTCCATTAGGCCTCTTTGCAATTTTGAAGACTTTTCTACATGTAATTATTCTGTCTATATGAGAAGTACGATGTTTGACTTTACAAACATAAATGACTAGCGTCACATAGCCGTTTCTATAAGTGAACACTCCCATTAAACTCCATACGCAAGCAGAGACTCATTTGACATAAGTGTGATAGGTGTTAATCATCGCCACATTTATAAGTAGCGTTCTAGTACACAGCATCAAATGTAAAGACGAGCCTAGCAAATAACATTAAATACACTTCTTTCCCATCCAAAGAGGTCAGGTTTCCGGGGAGCCCTTAACAGCGTTTTCTATTTAACCCTTGGAGTGAAAGCTGACAAAGAAATATCTTTTAACAAGTTACGTTTCAAATATCTAGTTTTTTTCTCGAGGCTAATCTTTTTTTTATGCTAGTATGGTCCAGTCATGTATTCTGATCCAGCATCCCCTTCCCCTTTTGGTCAGGGCCTGTGTTTTGCTCTGGTGTCTGCCTCTTTATCGGCGCAATAGTCATTTTTTCGCACTTTTTTAATAACAAATCAGCTTGCATAATTGGTACCTCAATAAAAAAAAGATTTATAAAAATGACAGAGATATGTGCAGGGGAAATCTCATTTAGAACTTTCATTATTTGCATTTGCAATATGCTGACCCTTTGGACGGGTCATTAAATACACTTGTTTCCCATCCAAACGAGTGTATAGATGAGCCTAAGGAATATACACAGTAACATAAAAGGCACCTTGCATCATACTTTGGTAAATTTCATTTGGATATTTCACAACACGTTACCCAACTTAGTCAAGCACATTAAACATTGTGGTGTAGTCCGTAAAACCACAACTCTTGGTTCTGTATTAGAGTGATCATCAGTGATGCGTAAATTGTCGTCGTCATAAATATGAAGAAAAAAAAAACTGCTGATCCCGACAGGTCCACATTGTAAATATAATATTTTACAAAACTTAATGAATTAACATTAAAACGACTAGACAACCAAATTGGTTTTCCCCTTCAATAAATGGCCTTTAGCTCCTCAGAATCAATCTTCAAAATTATAACTCTACTGATTCAACGCCTTGTGAAAAGCAACCTGCAAAATTTAGAAAAAAACCATAAGTCCCAACACAAGTCACAAATGGGTAAAAATAAACTTTTGTAGCTAAAAGAGGTCAAATGGATTGTTCATGTTAACAAGTTCATAGTTGTCCCAAGTCTAATTTATATGCATGCAACCTCGTAAATCGTTTTTAATCAAAGTGTCTGGCCTAGCCCATTTCAACTTCTACCAGCCAGATAATGACTCGTTTCACCCACGCTCATTTTACTCTGTTACCCATCCCGTCCTCCTTGGTTTAAAAAGGCGTAATGCGCAGGCGCCCGTATACAAAACCCCTTAAAAATTACCCATACATAACATTTTTAATCTTATAAATAATTACACATCAAAATACTTGACTTAAATATACTCTAGTCATTGTGAGAGTGTGGTGTGGATTGACCAACAACTGCTAGGATTTGTTACTTATTGACCATTTACTGTTCTTACTAAAAACAATAGCCAATAAAATGTATCTTAAAGAAAAAAGCCCAATTAACAGATTTCTCCTACAGAAAGCCTAGTATACACGAGGTGTCAAAAAGCGCTAATGCACACAGCAGCTAAGGTGCCAATAATGCGTAAGGTCACAACGCCTAGCACCTAGGTAACATTTCCGGGACAACATATTGATGGAGCTACAAATATAAAACATTACTTACAGAAGTGGATGTTTTCAGCAGCTCTCTAATCGCCATGGTTGCATAACAAGATGCTGGAAGTGTAAAGCTCAATTTGAGGGCCAGCTGGTCCGCCAACACACTTGAAGAATCTTTTTCTGGCAGAATTGCATCTCTGTTTGGTGTCGACACATCAATGTCTGTTCTTGAGCTCTCAAACTGTGGCTTGCTAATGAACGAGTTCTTCCCATCAGCTCCGTTGACCTTTGTAACGATGTCTAGATCCGTCATCGTCAATGAAATACTTGCATCTCTATACTTTAACAACTCCCTGGAATAAGGCAAGGTTCATTTTAAGCTATTAGTCAGGTAAGGAAATAGGTGGGTTGAATAACATATCAAAACAAGTAACTTTGGTTCAGGTCAGGTTGACCTGAAACACTTTCGGTAAAATTAATTATAAACTTATTGTGTCAAAATAATATGGAAATTAGATTATTATAATACAAATAATCAATCTACATATTTGCGTGAAGGAATGTACAGCAGAAAAAGTTGTATGAATTAAATATACCCTTTCAGAGATTCCAAACCATTCGACATATTTAAATTGTTCCCTTTTTATCTAAAACATTTTATTTGCCCCATTTAACCATCAGGGAAAAAACATAACCCAAATCGACCCATTCACCATTCATAAACGAATGGGTCAAAATAATCACCTCTGATCCGAGCTGCTGCTTAAAGCAGCCACCTAGGTTTCTAAAGCATCCCACACCGCTTTGATTAGCAACTAATCTTGGATCAGGCATGTTTAGAAAAATCAACTTGGAGGAATTAATTTTGATTCTTTTTGAGTAGTCGTACAAAAGAAAAATTAATAAATCATTCAGAAAAGTAATCGTTTTAGAAGTATTAACATTTCAAATCTCGCATGTATACATGATCTAGTAATTACACTATATAAGCTTTTATTTAATTGGTTTTTAGGCGATTAAGTGCTAGGTAATTTCAAACATCTAGAAAACCGAACTAAGAAGAAAGATGAAAAGAAGACATAAGTTACCATTCAAAATCCTGTGCCTTTCCAAATACTCGCCGATAAGCTCCTGTCATGCTAGTTAGCGAGAACTCCCTACATAATTTAACAGCATTTACTACACTAATTATAACAATGCTTATTTGAAGCCACAAATTAAATAAGAAAAAGAAAATGCATATCCATCAAAATCCATATTCAAATGATGGACCACTATTTGGTGGGATATAGTTACGCTCCACTGAATCCAAAAGTACCGGATATCTCAATTCTTTCCATATGACAATAATATATAACTCTTGAAAAATACCATTGGAAAAGCTAAGGATACAGAATTACTTATTTGTCCAGAGAATGTTTAAAACAATACATAGAACATAGATCCATTGTTCACAGAACATGTTTTTATCGAGCGGGAATCATGTAAATAGATATAACATATTTGAATCTGATTCAAATTCATATCCAATCTGTTTAGACCCCAAGTCAAATGATACTAATTCATATGGCGAGATGGATGTAATACAAAATATTTTTGAGAAAAGAATAAAAATAAAGCAGTATCACTCACTTGACTTTATGCATACTCTCTGTTAAGTTTACACCATCCTGTCATTGAAAAAACAAAACATTCATGAAGTATATCAGACTTTTAGTAACAAATGAATGTGAAGATAGAGTGCATAATGGATTTACAGGTTAAGACATGAAAGCCCTTTAATACACATCCATACATCTTTTCTAGAATACTGAACCTGATAGTCATTCGTTAAAAAAATTTATCCTTTGTAACTAATTTCTGCAAGTCAATTTTCTTCTCTAAATTTTCTTATAAAGTAAATTTAGTTAGTAGTCGAACTTTTATGTTCTTGTTTATTTCTCTCTAATTTTATATATTTCTATCTCCGATGTCATATCCATCAAAAGTTCTATGTAATTTAACAAATATTTGTAAGTGTCAAGTAAAACAATATACACATGCGTTAACTAGTTATATGATACTACAAAAAACCAATACCCTATTAATATATATATATATAGATATATATATATATATATATATATATATATATATATATATATATATATATATATATATATATATATATAGTAAGGTTCCGCTACACTCCATGCTTAAAATACATACCGGTAGGAACACTCCAAAATCAATTAAAAAATCAATTTAAAAATAGTAAAAAGAGGATTTTTTTTTTTTCAAAACTGTTTCGGAGAATCATTCTAAAATAACCTTTAGAATCATTTTATGAAATAAAAAAAGATTTGATCTTTTTTCGAAATTTTTGATTTTTAAAAACTTGGATGTATTTTTTTGGTAGATGTATTTTTTTAGAAAAGTCGATGCATTTTCAAAAATAAGGTGTATTTTAACTCAAATTTTTTGTAATATTAATAATAAGATGCAGTTTTATCCATAAAGTAAATGCATTTTTTGTAAAATTATAAAAATGCATTACTGAAAAAATGCTTCTACTTTTTTTCCGAAAAAAAATCATAAATATTTTTATTTCATAAAAAGATTTTGTAGGTTATTTTAGAAAGACTCTCTCTCTCTCTCTCTCTCTCTCTCTCTCTCTCTCTCTCTCTCTCTCTCTCTCTCTCTCTCTCTCTCTCTCTCTCTCTCTCACATGTGATTTTGAAAAAAAAGAGTTAAACATAGCAAAAAAAAAAAACCAAATTAAAAAAAAAAAAAAAAAAAAAAAATTAAGGGGAAAATTTGTGACTAAAAAGTGGATCTCTGGATCCCTAGCAAATTGAGGATCTCATTTGAACCTCACCCTATACGAAAAGAGTCAAATAGATACAAACACTACAAAAACAAAACAGCACACCTTGTCAGCCAAATTTTGATAGTATTGATTGATGTCATTCTGTGGATAGATTACCCTTGAACTGCAACATAAATATATGAAAAGAGAAAGTTAAACCAAATTCCACATCCCAAAAGTTTATGGAACAGGAAGTAAAGTTTTTAGCTCCTCCTTACCCAGGCAAAGGAAGGACAACATCATTAACTGTATAATGCCCGGAAACAATGTCTTCGTTATTAACAACCTGTAAACAAGGAATGAAGATTATTGTAAGCTGCACATGCAGAAGGATTAAACAGAGCCTTAATACAAATTTTAGTATTGTTGAACTGAGCTTAGACAGATACAACAAAATCAGCCAAGATACTCTAACACGACAATAGCATTTTAACGATTGTAGTGAAAGTTTAGATAGTTCCACAGTTATGAGTGACTTTTTTTTAACTATTATGGACTGCCATGTATAATTTCCATATAAACCAGACAGTTCCCCATATTAGACACTTACATGTGTAAAGTGGTTCAAAAATCACCTTATTGTCGGAATTTTCACTTCACTGGAAAATAATTTTTGAACTTTAATTTAATGACATACTATAAAAAAAAAAGAACATAATGTTCCCTGACCTTAACTGAAATAGAACTTCCTTCAGATGCATGTGCATCAGCCTCATCTAAACGGTTATTCTCAGATGAATCATTGCAATCAGTTTCTTCATATACAGTATCGGGGATTTCCTTGACTGCAATAGAGCTTTCATCGTTGCAGTAGACCAAATCCCCTAACACTACTTGATCGCTCCCTATACATAGAAGGATTAGTAAATTATCCAAATAAAAAATTAGATGTACAATGGGGAGTATAACTTGAACTATAACAATGTTTTTAAACCAACCATACCATATTTTTGTACTCTCATGCTAGCAGCATGGTTCCACAGATAGCTTTGGTAACTGTGCACATACCTGGAAAAAAAAACTGCTTTAAGTACTTTACAAACTTTCTACTTTCTTTAAAATGAAATCAACATCGAGCATATTGGTCCATTAATCCCGTTGTTAACTATGACTAAAACAATTTCCTACTCTAAGTACTATAAAACATAAGAAAGTAAAATCGTGTTCTGAAAAGTAGGTTCAAAATAATCCCCTAAAAGCCAACTTCAAATTGTAGTTGGCATATTGATATTAGAATATTACCATCCACAATATTGATATTGGAATCCCTAACATTTAGCAAGATAAAAATTATTAATTTCTAACTGTTTTTACAAACGCTAATTAAATATCATATATATAAAAAATTTCTGGTTTAATTTGACATTCAAATGTTGAATCCCGCCGCAACATGCCAGCTAAAAAAATATAGTAAATGGCGTTATTCATTATTAAACCTTCTGAATATTAGTATAAATAAATAAATTTTCATTTTAATTTTGAGAAAAAATATAATACTTACATCATTCTAAGGGTCCTAGGTACAGCCTTCAGAGCTTGCAAGTAGTTCCCTGGACACTTTTTCAAACACTGCAGCTGAATATATGTTCAATACATGATTTAGGTACAAATTCCTGAAAAAATATGAAACTACACTAGCCAAACAACATTAATCATCTGGTAAAAAATCAAGAAGAAAGAACAGAAACTTTGTAAGTGAAAATCAAAAGGAAAAAATAAATCTAGAATGCTTAGAAATCCTGATTCTCTTTCCATTATAGTTTCTTTTCTTTAAGAAAATCAACTGCATACCTACGGCCTATGCCAGTATGCCTTTGCATCATATTTAAGTTTCGTTGATACTCATTTTCACTTTTTCATGTAATAGGTGGGCGATACGGATTTTAAACTGATATACTGTGAGGCGGCTCGTCTATTTTAAACAGTAGAAGATCCAAAGGCTAATTCCAAACATTCATGATCTGGACGTGAATGAGTAAAATTACTCGGAAAGGAACTCAACAAGAAAAATATGAATGAAAAGGTGTTCAACTTACTATGGCCTTTTCAGCTACCAGAAAGCGAGGTAACTGTCTCAAGGTCCCGTCTATGTCCTCGCTTTCTTTATAATATTCTCGTATCCTCCTTATGTCATCCTTTTGTGTCAAAAAATTGAGATTAAAGAAAACCAATATCATGATGTTTCTTTCTCAAATAATTGAAAATAAATAAATTCAGTGGTCCAAAACCAAAAGGATATCACCATCCCTTGGATCAAGAATCATGTTCACTGCTTCTTTCCATTCGCCTTTAAGTAGTTTAGCACCAATAAGGTGAGTAGGGACAGATCCACTCCCAAATCGCTGTTTCAGAATCCATACATTCGATTATCTTTTTTCTAAAATAGACACAATGAAGAAAAAAATAAAGAAGAAACACTTAACTGTAGAGTTCAGGCATATATCTATCAGATTGTAAAGACAATAAAAGAAATTTAAAAGAGAGGTAATTTTAGTGATGAGCTGGACATACCTGCATTCCAAAATAATTTATAAATCCACGTTTTCCCAAGGCATCTGCTGCTGCTTTTACGGTATCCTCGGAATCTGCAACAATCCCCCTACAGAAACTCATACAAGCTGAATAAGATGTAAAAAAAAGGAGATCATGAAACAAGATACATTGCGTATGTTAAGCGCCAAAGCCTAACAGACATAACTACATTTATTTATAGTGAATTAATTGCCTAAAAAGAAATTTTAATTCAACTATGATAAACGAAATTTAGGCAATCATATGCTCAAACCTTAGTGTGATTGTGAATCGATTTCCATGGAGCTGACCAAGAAGAAGCCCTTCATTGACATAACTACATGCAACATAGTGACAACATCTAGCATCAATATTTTACATTGTTACTGTAAAGACTAATGAAAGCTGGTGAAGAGTTTTCAAATATGTGCACTTACCAAAAATTACCAACTTTAATCCCAATTAATCTTTTGTTTAAACTAGCCACTTTATCTGCACGCTGCTTAAATACAGTGACCTGAGATGTGCAATATGCCCAAAATGTCAGATATCATAATAAAGTTGATCAACGAGTACTTCAATAAATATTATTGTGTGGGCTTGAATACTTTAACATCTTTTCGTTTGAATATTATCTATTTGTGACGCACCCAAATTACAAGCTATCAATTCATTTTATATTTTTGAATGCTAAGGCAGGTCTAGGGGATCATATGCATATGGGAAACATTTGAACAAAAAGGGAAAGAGCAAAAGTAAGCTTAGACTATATAAGTGTTTTGCAAATTTAAAGCTCATTATTTAGAGGAATTAGATCGAGTTGAGATACAAAAAAAATAGCTCTGTAGTGCCTAATGTGCATACTGAATACTGACCCTTAACCATCACATGTCGAATGTGTGTATGTACGTTAACATGGATGATGCAAAAACGGTACTCAGCAAAAAGAATAGTTACCCTTTGGGTTGTTACAGCACGCTTATCTTTTGTACCAGAAAATCCAAAAGCCCTTGGCTGAAACAATAAAATAAAAAAGAATCTTATGAGACCAAATATTGCCAAAGTTTTTTATTTTAATGGTGAGATGAGCAAATAGGTCATTTAACATATTAAAAAAAGTTTACAGTTTACATTGAATCCAAAAATGAGATGTGTTGCAAATTAAAGAGGACCGAAGAATAAAGATACAGAGTAATAAAAGATAAAACCCAACAGAAAGCCACCCGTATAAAAAGAAGTATACTTATAGTTTTCTCCAACTCTATTGAATCACCCAAAATGATTTGTGAACATTATAGTTTCAAACTAACAACAATTAACCTGAATGCCAAGCATCTTTCCAATCAACCCTAACACCTCTTGTGTATCCTTGTTTTCCTTGCAAATATGAAATCTGTAGATGAATATTGGAAACATTTACCAATAAAAAGATATATATATATATAAGATGCTTTCTTTATTTGAGAAACAAGCAGAAAGCTTCAAATGTAAAGAGAAATCAAATTGTAACGAGACCCGTTCGTGCTCACATACCTAAACATATTTACCATCGCTATTAGGGTACACATTATCTTTCTCCTGTGACCAGTCATGAAGTTATGTGTTCTTATCGAAACATAAATCAAATATTCTAAAGAGAACCGAATGCCCATAAATATTACTGATAAGCTCTGAACAAACGGAAAGGTAACAAATTTCACATTTTTTGCAGACTAAACTACAATGCATTTGAGTTCTTATAGCAAAAGTAGTGGACCCTAACTATTAACTTAATATAGTTTTCAGATATAAAGTGTAACTTTAATTTCATCATCCATAGTTTCTGGAGACCTAGTAAAGAGAGATGAATGCAAAGCTACTAAGCACGTATCTATTGCTATGTAAATGTATCATTAAGCATTTCTCATACTAATTATATCAGTTGTAATGTAGCAATGTAGTTAGGTTTACCTGAGGAACTTTCCAAGATGCTGTGGCCAATGATCTGATCCTCGACTGTCATAAGGGGTTTCATCTCTGCCTTTCCTCTTCTTAGAACCCCGGCCTCTTCCATTATTCTCCCCTGAATTCAATCTCACACGGATGCATTTTGATAAGGGATCAGGCCCATCTACCGTGTCCGTAACCAAGAACTTAAGTCTTTCTTTAAAAAAATTATGCACAGCCTGGAGGATAGAAACAATTATTATACATACATGGTTATAAACAATATTATGATATTTATAGTTAAAAAAGATATTCATACGGTGCGGTGGAGTTTATCAGAAGACGGAGTAAGAGTAATAGAGTCTGAATTATTATTATTTTGTATAAAGTCGTAAAGGGAATTAGCATCAGAGTCACCAGCAAGAGCTCGAAAGGATTCGATAACGTTACCATCAGATGCGTTTGGTTCGGGTGGTGGAGGGGGGGCCTCTGTTGGGGGATGTAAGGAGGTCAAATGAACAACATTTCCATCCAAATCAACTTCATTGACTACAAAATCAGAATACCTTTGCTTGAGGATTCCTCGGAAACCAGGGAGAGGGGAGATATAGCAGGAGATGCCTACGTCGGATTCATTCATGGCTCCTGCTGATTTGCAGTAAAAGTAGGGTTTTGAAATTAAGTAGGGTTTTATCACACAATGGAAACCACCAGTATTGTATAGTGTTGTTACCGGTCTCATCTCGTCTTTGCACTTTCTTTATCAACACCAAAATCTACTACTTTTTTATTTCAAAAACTTACTATATGTAGCTTACTATAAATTTGTTTTTATTTCGAATTTCCTATTCAGTTTAGAGTTTTTATTTTTTTTATTTCTAAATTTTTTCGACTCATTAAACTTATATTGTGTCATGTATGGTAAAGAAAGACATACTAATGGTTGTAGATTATGATTAATCTATCATATGAATAGAGTGTTATGTTCTATAAATCAATATATAGTAGTTGTTCGATTTAAAATCATAAAAGTACAAATGCTAATAAAATGTTTTGCATTGATTAACCAACTATTAACATTTTATATTTCATCCATATTTAAAGAATCGGCTATTATTTACATCTTTGAGTATATTACAATAAGCATCCTAAAAACATTATTAACTACATTTTTAGTCCTATTAATAATCTTATAATTTTCGACTTGTAATACCGTTTCAAGAAATAATATTCAACAATTACCAAAAAATTGATCTCCATTCTTCTTTTCTTGAGAAGGAGTGGCATTCATCTTGTCATAAAGCTTTGCACACTCTTCTTGTTCTTAATTCATCTCGTATTGTCTCTGAGCTTTGATCGTTGCGCAAAATGAATAACGGTTTCCTTGAATCTTCAAAAGCATTTTATATATTTGAATCACTCTAGGGTGTTCAAGACATTTTAAGATCTCATATTTTGTTATCTGAAAGTCCCTTTATGGTTCAAATAAGTTCAATCTCCTATCACCACTTCCAAAATGAAGTTTTGAAGATCTTACAATCTTTCTTAGGTTGACCTTCAATAAATCTTTTCACCCAACCCTCTACATATCTAACCTTTCTACTTTTCCTTTCCCATCTATTCATCGAATTGAATAACCAAATAATATTGTTAATGTTAAGATCATTAGAATCGACTTCGGTGAAATCATAAACCTTTTCACCCTTCTTTCACTTGATTCTTTTGTGATAATTTATGTCAATTTTCTTCACCTCGGGAAAATCGTGTATTGTATATTTTATCGACCCTTTCGGTTTTACCAATCTAAACAACTTATAATCTCCCCAAATAGCTTTATTTTTCTTTGTAAGATGATACCC
Source organism: Senecio squalidus (assembly GCA_910822075.1). Taxonomy (NCBI): domain Eukaryota; kingdom Viridiplantae; phylum Streptophyta; class Magnoliopsida; order Asterales; family Asteraceae; genus Senecio; species Senecio squalidus. The sequence goes on along the minus strand of CAJVGC010000065.1, from coordinate 28,504,965 downwards.
CTCTAATGTGTCAGATTAAAAGGGTACATAGGATTTAAACTTTGTCTTTGTTAGGGCCAAGTCTCTGAACCACTACATTAAGAATAGTAAGTGGTAAGTTGACCAAGGGTCGTTGTATATGGCAGCTGAATTTGAAGTAAAGCCTTAAAAGTCTATTTATATTTCAGTTTATCGGGTTAAAAAGGGGAAGTTGGTTTTTGTTTTGTTTTCTAATATATTGACTAAGCTAGGCGGATAAAAGTAAATAAGTAATATGATAATTAGGAAGTGTTTGTCATGATTTCATAGTTTAGAATAATAGAAGTGATAATATGGTTATTTCAGTGACTCTAACGATTTGTAAGCTAAAAGTGATTGGATATGTGGTGTATGCACTATGAACATGATGTGCTAAATCGTGTTTATAAATTTATGTTAAAATAGGATATAAATTTACTTATGATTATCACACAATACATGCAATAATACTCGATCGTATAATAATATAGCTAAAGCAAGTTCGGATCGAACACAAGAAACGGTGTAATTTCTACTAATTAAACTAGAATTAATAATTAAACTATTTAAAAGCACTAAAAAGGGGGGCGTTTAAGTTCTGAAAGACGGTATTTTGAGAATTGATTTTAATAACTAAAAAGGGCAAAATGCATAAAAGTCACAAAAAAAGACATTCGTTTTCCAATTGAGATACCGAAGTTTTTTTTTTCTCAATTTAATCACATAAAGTGGTTTTTATTTTTTCAATTCGGTCATGTAGTGGGTAACCGACCGTTAACCGGTCACCACCCCATTTTTCCCAAAAATCATTTCGTTTCCATCTTCTTCCCAATCCATCCCAATTCAAAAACCCTACATCGATTCTTCCCAATTCCTTCTCAATTCCTTCCCAATTCACAAATCGCAACCCTAAATCGATTATTCCCAATTTCTTCCCAAATGGCGTCTTCGTGCTCTTCTACCCCCGACCAGATAACATTGGAGGTATTCTGCCAAGGGAATTTTACGTTTAATAATGAGGGCTACGAACATGGGGTAAAACATACTTACGAGGATATGGAATTAGGTAAGTTTAGTTTGAAACAGCTTATCGACTTTATCAAGTTGCGTATAAGGGATTATATTAAGAAGTTCTATCTATATGAACCCCAAGACGACAATCTTTTAACAAACGGGCTTAAGTTGATGATGTTAGACGAACATGCGCTAGCAATTCAAATAGCCAAGAAACATGGTAATAAGGTTGCAATTTATCTTGGCTATACCATTTGGGATGATGAAGCTTATTATAGGCAAGGTTGTTCCAATGATGATGATAGTAGAAATCACTCACTTGACCACTTATCAGAAGACGAGGAATAATTGAGAGAGGTAAGATTGACAAAAAGGAAATTAAGGTTTGATGATAATGACCAGAATGATGATGGTGATAATGACGGTAGAAATGTGAAGAAGAGGCTCACTAAAACACAAGTAGTTAACGAAAACATTGGAACAAAGACTGTGGATCCAACTTATACATCCATAAACAGTGTTGGTGACAATGACAAGAATGTTGATGGTGATAATCAGGTTGTTCATGTTGAACCAGACCCATAACAGTGAAGATGAGATGCCTTATATAGAAGAATCAGATGATAAGGGTGCTCAAATTGCCAAATTTGACAAAGAATTTCCATTTCACAACCTCAAAACCCACTGGAAACTGAAGAGACCAATCCTCGGTGAAAGGTATGCAAATTCATATGAGATGAAAGACTGTTTGATTTTTTATTCAGTATACAATGGGTATCAACTTTGGTATGATAGAAGTGACTCATAGAGAATGATAGTTAGGTGTGGTTTTAATGAGAAAGGAATAAAGAAAGATAAAGATGCAATAGATGAAAATCAAGTTAGGTGTCCATTTTATATTAGAGGTGTTAAAATGACAACTGAAAATTCATGGCATTTGTGTACTAGACATTTTTATTTGGGATCCTTAGTTTCTGCAAGATTTATTGCAAATCAGTATGAAGATAAGTTGAGATTGAATCCAAACATGACATTTTTTCAACTGCAAGAACAAGTGATGAAAAAAATACAAGGTTAAGGTGTCAATTGGTCAATGTTGCATAGAAAAAAGAATGGTTACTTATGCACTCAAGAAGAGTGTTGTTGACCATTATGCAAAGTTATGGGACTATGTTGCAGCACTTGAAAGATCTAACCCTGGAACTACAATTAGATTGGATGTTGACCACTTGGATGATGGGACTTGCATGTTCAGGAAAATGTATATATGTTTTCAGAACTTAAAAGAAGGTTGGATGATTGGTTGTAGGAAAGTAATTGGCATCTGTTAACAGATATTAGAAGAGATGCAAACAATCATATTTATCCAATAGCATGGGCATGTGTTATGGTGAAGAATATTGAAAACTGGGAATGGTTCATGAGACTTTTTAGTGATGACCTAGCTTTACAAGGAGGGAGTGGATTAGCTTTGTTATCTGATGGACACAAGGTACTTTATATAGATAATTTTTGTATATGTTTTATTGTTCCCAAACCTTCTAATATGTATGTATTTAAAACATGAGGCTGCTAGAATCTGTTAGAAGTCTTGCCATATGCAGAACATAGATTATGTACAAGACATATCTATGTAAACTTTAGGAAGACCTTTTTCGGTGTTGAATTGAGATCATTGATCTGGCAAGCTGCAAAGGCAACATATGAAAAAAAGTTCATGTCTGTTTTGGAAGAGTTAAAACTTACAAATATTGATGCTTTCCGGTATTTGATGGAAAAGGAACCTGATTCATGGTCCATGGCCATCTTTACAATATGATTGGATTGTGATGCAGTTGAAAATGGGTTATGTGAGTCATTTAACTGTCACATAAGGTATGCTAGAAGGATGCCAATCTTAGCAATGTTTGAAGACATAAAAAAATATGTGATGAGGAGGAATAACACATTAAGAGAGGATGTTGATAAATGGACTTATGAACTCACTCCAAATGTGAGGAAAATTTAGAGTTCAACAAAAGAGTTCAAAGGTTATGGTGTGTTATTTAAAGTGGATACATGCAGTTTGAGGTAAGACTTGAAGATGAGGCCTTTAATGTTGAGTTGAACAACCTAATATTTAGTTGTAGGCAGTGGAAACTAACTGGTATACCGTGCCCACATGCTATAGTTGCTATGTACATCTTAACTTAAATCATGATAGATATGTAAGTGAACAACTTAAAGTTGAAAGGTTCAAAAGCACATAAAGGAAAAACATTTTGCCAGTAGGAGGTATGAATATGTGGATTATACAGAACATAAACCCTCCTTTACCACCAAATGACAGAACAACCCAGGCAGACCTTGTGTGAAAAGAAAGAGGCATAGTAGTGAGACACTGATGTGTAAAATCTAGTCTATTAAACTCGACCTACAATTTCACTTAATTACACACTTATAGGCAGTGGACCTATTCGTATATAATATAGTTTTAAGTAAGTAAATGTTCGTTCGCAGGGACTAATTTAGCTTTTAAATCTCGAATTAATAATACTTGTTTGTTTTGGGGGTTTTTGTAACTACAGATTAACTAATTAAAACTGAGAATGATTATAAAATCGATTTGAGAAAAAGAATTGTTTGTTATCAAATAATGGAGAAAATACACTCGTTTGACACTTCACTTGTTTTCCAATTATGTTCACGATATTGAAAGTATATTTAACTTCTAAGATATAGTAAAACTCCTCTCGAATATTTTACTAACTTTAACTATTTCAAACTATAATGTTCCTCTCGAATACAATTATAATTATCAACAATTAAGCATTAAGTAACAAGCCAATATTATATGATTTAACCTTATGAAGTTTCCTCTCGAATAACTTCTCTAATTATTAAGTCCTCTCGAATCTTATTAACTAGACTTACTTGTTTATGTTTTATTACCTAAGTTGTTATTACTAGGTCCTCTCGAATCCTAATAATTTTAAACCGATTATAAACCGACCGATTATTTCATACAACCTAATTAATCTATCTAGATTCCTCTCGAATACCTAGAATATTGACTAACAAATTGCACATAAACAACTTAAAATAACATGTCAAAACATAAACAATTAAGGATCTACGATTAAACATAAACACCTAACAATCAATAACGAAACATAAACGTCAAACAAGTTCCATAAATCAAACGAGCATAAAAGAGTTTTAGCTACTCAATAATAAAGTTCAAAACAACAAATAAAGTAGTAGAAAACATACTAAAAATCAGGAATAAAAGATAGGAAAACAAACTAGAAAAATTGAAAATCTTCTTCGTGACCGAATTGTAATCGTACTCCAACTCTAACTCTTTTCCTTGCTCTCCAAGATTCCAAACCGAGATCTCCAGCTCCAGATATGTGGTGGAATGATTGATGATTTTTCTGGCTGGAATGAGGCTGTATTTATAGGCAAAAATCGTGAGAAATTCGTCTTCGACTCTAACTCGAAAACTGCTGAAACAGGGGTGTGCGTCGTTGTCTTCATCTAGGACGACACACTCTTTGCATATTTCCCATATTCTAAATTTTGAATGTGTATATCTCTCTTTCTTCTTTCTTCTCCAATTTGAATAACCTAAATCGGATATCGTATGAAGAAGTTATGATCAAAACGGTGGAGGTGCTACTATAACGTTCTCTTCGTCAGAAATCACTATTTTTCGTCTTTTAAGCTCATTTCTTCCACCATTTCCACTTCCCGATCATGTAAACCTGTAAAATGGACAAAAACACTTTCCCACACGATTAAATGCAAAAACCTATCCTATACATCATGTTTAATATGAAAAATGAGCGAATATCGCATAGAAATAAACATATAAATATGCGATATCAGACACATGATCACCTAGTTATACCTCTTAGGGTCATGAATTGTCACAATTGTAAACAAACAGGTCACAATGTAAAAACATGCAAAAATCCAAAAGTCATTGTCACAAAGGTTCATAAGAAGATTGGTAGACCACTTGTTGAAAATCCAGTTAATCCAAGAGTCAGGACTAGTGAGTCAAGCAGTAGGGGTGGTTCAAGTAGCAGGGGTGGTAGAGGCAGGGGTGGTAGGGGCAGGGGTGGTAGAGGTAGGGGTGGTTGAGGTAGGGGTTGTAGCGGCAAGGGAAGGGGTGGTGCAAGTACTAGTAGAAGTGGACTAGTTGATGAGGATCCCTATGATATGTTTGGTTTTAATAGTCAACAACCATCACCACCACAAACAACTGAAACAACTAATGAACCACCACCACCACCACCACCACCAACTGAACAACCACCACCACCACCAACTGTAGCAACTACTGAATTTGAAAATGTTGGCCTTAGTGTTACTGATGTTTTTAAGGAAAACGCTAGAAAAAGACAGGATCTAAGAAGGGGTGGTCCAAGTGGAGATAGAGGTAGAGGTAGGGGCAGAGGTATAAAGAAAGGTGGGGTAAATGATGTAAATGGTAGTGTGGGGTAAATGTAGGGGTGTTCAAAATCGGATATCCAAATTTTGAGTTATTTTCACTATCTGAAATCCGAATCCGAAATTTCGAATATTTGAAATTTTCAGATATCCGGTTTCGGATATCCAATATATCCGAAAATCCGAAAATTTTAAAATATATATATATATATATATATATATATATATATATATATATATATATATATATATATATATATATATATATATATATATATATATGTATGTGTGTGTTTTTTTTGCTTTTTTGTGTTATTTTTTGTTTGTTTCAAATTTTATTATACATTTTGTTAATCACAATATTTAATATATACATATATTTATCTAAAATATGTTATTAAATCACCAAAATATTTACATTTACCTATAAAATAACTATAAAAACTAAAAAAATATATATATTTTCGGATTTTCGGATAATCGGATAGCCGAAATATCCGAAATTTCGAAATATCACTATCCGAATTCGAATCCGAAAAACCGGATATCAGAATTTTTGGATATCCGAAATATCGGATATCCGAATTCTCGGATAAATTCGGATCGGATTTTTGGATATGCGGATTCGAATTTTCGAATACGGATATATTGAACACCCCTAGGTAATGGGTCATTGGTGGATGTTGCAGTCCAAACCGAAGATAATGTGCCTCCCCAAACAGTAAGGAACAAAGGTAAGGAAAAGGTTGGAGAAAGCCCTACTAGAGAAATGATTATTGCAGTAAAGAAGGAGAGGACTGAATCTTCTATGAAGACTCCCAAAAAGTCAATATGATGTTGAACATAGACAGTATGCAACTAATTTCATATCTGCAAGAATTGATGCCTATGATCACAATAACCCAAACAAGTATAAAGATTTTTGGCAAGGGTACAAGAGACCATGGAGGGCTTATCCTAGACTTGCAAAAAACAAGTTGAAAGGTCCTTTCAGAAGCAAAGATGGTGCAAGCTTAACATCACACAATCCTTTTGCGGTTTGATTTATGTTTGTTGTGTTTGAAAGATGTTTGAACTATGTTTGTGTTATGTTTGAAGGTTTGAACTATGTTGAACTATGTTTGAATTATGTTTGTGTTGAATTATGTTTGAATTATGTTTATGTTGAAAGATGTTTGAACTATGTTTGTGTTATGTTTGAACTTCATTTAACTTTAACTATGGTGAAGTAACTTGTTCACCCGAGTTAAAGTCTTCATTGAAATACTTTCTAAGTTTTAAGTCGGGTGATGAACATTGTTCACCCAACCTATTCACTCGACCTATTCACCCGACCTATTAAGCTTTAAGTCTGATGTGGTATTTGAATTATGTTTCTGTCAATGTTACGTTTATGGGCATGCACAATACAAAACATGAAACACACTTTTATTCATTAAGAGGAAACACACACAAGTACATTAAAAGTATTGTACAAGCGTGAGACACGACGGGTCAAGATTATCCGGTTTTTTCTTCAAATTTTCAGCATTGGGAAATTTTCTATCAACTTTTAAGGAATTTTCGCCATCAAATTTTATATCACGAAGAAAGACATTTTGGGAAATGTTTTAGATTTCACAATCGACAACGACCAAGGGCTTACATTTTATTATTCTCCGGATCGAGCTTGGACAAAACTAGAGGGGCTAGAGAAGTTGTGTGATGAGACGGGAAATAAATTGTCGCCTTCTAATTGGAATGGCCATGTTAGATTGGATCAAATGCGATACGTTGATACACGTACACGAGAATTTTTGTCAACGGTAACGCGTTCAAAATTCTCACCATTTCAAGCCAATGCTAATGAGGTACAGTCATCATCTTTTAAAGTAGAAGTTGCAAACTAACCCCGAATTGGTTTTAAGGTTTTCAAACGAAAAGGCTAATCTTTTAAATGAGAATTATAAGCTTTCAAATGAAATTCAAATTTTGACATCTCAACTTCAAGCTTTAAACCTTAGCAATTCCAAACTCGAAGAGTTTAAAGAGTTCACAACTTCTTGGAAGGGGAAATATGACCAAAGTGTGTTTAATATTCAAATTTTTACAAATGAACTTAATGAAAAATTGGATTTAATTAATACACTTCAAAAACAATCAAAAACCATAAAGTTTGATGAAGGGAAATATAATCAAAATGTTTTATTGGAACTCGAGAATCTTAAAAAAGAACGAATGAATGAAAGATTTAAAAGAATGGATTTAATCACCGAGTTAAATAATGAAAGAAATGAGAGACTTAGTGCTAACGATAATGTTATGCTTTCAAGAAAACAAATTAAAGATAATAAAACGGAAATTAAATCTTTACAATCACAAGAACTTGAAGTTGAAACTTTAAAGGAAAATGGTTTGAGAGAGAAAACGAATCAACTCATTTCTCCAAACAAACCGAAAAAGGAAATTAAAGTTCCATTGAAGGATTACAACGGTACATCTTCCAAAACATTTTCAAAACTGGTTTCTCCGAGTACTAATTCTTTCCGGAAAAAAAATCAAAAGTATTCTCCGAAATCACAAACAAATGAAACTTTTACACCACCTTTGAAAATTTCGAGTTTGAAATCACCAAGTATATCAAGCGAACATTTTGAAAAACAAGCAATTTGTCCTCAAATGAACAAGAAGGAAACGAAATCTTTCACTTATTCAAAATCCGAGTTATTTGAATTTGCACCATCGCATTTTAAATAGTCGGTGCAAAAAGTGAATAGTTTTGTTTCTAAAGTTAAACAACGAACTTCAATGATTTCATTCAAATCAAAGAAACAATTGTTTCCAAATGTACCATCAAATGCATCAAATACGGTACACTCATCAAATATTGTTTTCCCATGAACTCCTTTACCAACTCATGAACGAAAATAGATTCCAAAGTCTCCACCAATTTCAAAAACAAACACACCAATTGCAAAATCAACTACCTCAAATGTGTGTTTACCGGAGAAATGGAATTCATATTCTTTGCACAAAATCAATACAACTTATCAATGGTTTTCGAACAAAGCTAATCGAAAAGGACCCAAAATGCAATGGGTACCAAAAGAAGTTTATTTTGATTGTGCAGAAACGTAGGTTATCACAATGACTCCAGAATACTTCAGTTTCGGACTCGAACCTCATGGCGTGCTTATAAGAGAAATCCGAAAAGGATTGGAAAGATACGACTTCGGAACAACTCGGTTTCGAATTCCAAATTCAAATGATATTTTGAGTTTGTTTAGGCTTTCAATTATTTCAAATTGAAACCCGCTCTAAAACTTGAAAATTACGAATTTATTTAGTAGCGGATTTTCAATGTCGACTAGAACTAACATATTCAAAGAATTTGTGTTTGATAGTATTTTCGTAATTAACAAGTGTTTTCGAAATGACAAATATTTTCAAAACTGTAAACTGGCAAATTTGATTAACTCGACTAGAACTAGATGCAATCGAAAAATATGATTTAATAGCGGATTTTGAATCTCGACTAGAATTATTTCATCTTTTAAAGAGGATTTAGTAGCGGTTTTTTTTATTTTATCTAGTTTGCAAAACACTTGTTTGATCGAACATGGAGAATCTAACTTTGAGGGGGAGTTCATAAAATCATTTTTCAAACTACCTCCTAAATCTTTCAAATGAGTTTCAACGAAACAATTTTTCAAATAAATCTTTAGAAATGCAATATTCTTTCATGAACACATCAAATGTATTTTAGAAAAAGACTTCCCATAATCAAAAAGATTTTTTCATGCATATGTTGAGGGGGAGCGTCTTTTCGAAAATATTGCAAACTTCCAAGTCACTTTGGAAATGTTTCTCAAAATTTGGCAAAGTATTGATGCACGTTGAGCGGTTTTTAAAAAATATATCTTTTTCTATAGTCCAACCAGAGCCGAAGGGACTTAACCAAGGAATAATGTGAGGGTTCTTTAGGCCTAAGATTGGAGATTAAAGGTGCAAAATCAACAAAAACATCGTTTTCAAAATGCCAAAATGAGGGTGAAGTTGAAAATTATGAGCGGTTGAGTGAGGAGTGTGTGATACTTTTAAAAGAATGAGTGTTAGTGCAAGAAATGCAATGACTGGATGTTCTATCATGTTTTGATTACGTAGTATTATATTAGCCTGTGTATAGATAGCTTAGTGGGCTGCTCACGGACTTGCATGTCCGTGAGGCCCAATAGAGTCCAAGCCCAAACTGGCTGAACATGTTACTCTATAAATAGAGGTGTTCAGATCAGTTTAGGCTTGTTGGTTTTCATAGAGAATTCGTGTTTGTACTTCCGGATTGTAACAACGTTTTGTTAATCAGAAGTATTAGAATTCGGTAATTGTGTTCATGCGTTTATTGCTTTCGTTTATAACATGTGTCTTTATTGATTACGAGATTCCGCCTCGTAGTTAGTATAGTTTAATCCTGTAGATCGGACCATTGGGACCTACAATTGGTATCAGAGCAAACGCTTTGTTTGCTCTCTATCGAGATTTGGTTCAGGGTTAAATTCAGGTTTTTATCGATTCTGGAAATTTAGGGTTCTTGGTACTTTTTCATCGGCTGTTTGTGTTTATTAGGTTCTGGATATCTTCGGCGACAATTAGGGTTTCTAGACGTCTTCGTGGATTTACTTCGTGGGCTTAGTTCGTGGATTTAATTCGTGGACTTAGTTCGTGGATTTAACTAGTGGACTTGTTTTGTGGATTTGATTTGTGGAGACATCTTCGTGGATCTTAGTGGATATTTCTTCGTGGATCTTCGTGGATACTTCTTCGTGGATCTTCGTGGATACTTCTTCGTGGTTCTTCGTGGATACTTCTTCGTGGATATTTCCTCGTGGATCTTTCTTTCATGGATACTTCTTCGTGGATACTTCTTCGTGGATACTTCTTCGTGAACATCTTCGTTGGGAATTTCTTCGTTAGTGGATCTATTTAGTCTACGAACCCATCTTCGCCGAACAACATCTTCGTGGTTGACACCCATCTTCGACGAACACCATCTTCGTGCACTTCTTCGACGAAAAACATCTTCGTGATCCATCTTCGCCGAACAACATCTTCGTTGAACAACATCTTCGTGACCCATCTTCGTGTAAATATTCGCTGCACAACATCTTCGTGACATCTTCGTGCACTTCTTCGCTGAAATGGATTCTAAACAATCCGTTAACGTACCTCCAAAGTTACTTAACTCATCACAATATTTTGAATGGGGTGAACTATTTGAACAATTCTTTCGTTACAATGATGTGCAAATGTGGGTATGCATTCAAGAAGTCTATGAACATCCGCGTCAAACTATAGACAATGTAACTGCCAGAATTCCCGTCAATAAAATGTCACCTGAATATCGACGAGAATATGATTCTGAAAACAGAGCAATAGCAAGTCTAAAGATGGCTTTGCCAGTCGATATGCAACATCTTTACAAGAATCTGGAGAATAATAAGAAAACTTCCCATGATATATGGAAAGCAATTGAAAAACAATATGCCGGAACCCCTGCTCAACAAAAGAGTCGAGCGAATCTCCTTAAACGACAATTCAATACTTTCAGATCAGGAGTTAATGAACCTTTTGAAGATACTGTTACCAGATACTTCAATCTTCTTGCAGAACTCGCTAGATATAAAATAGATGTAACAAGTGAAAAAGTTGAGCGATTCTTGGATGCGTTGCCTAAGCGTTGGGAGGTTTACGTAAACCTTATAAAAGATGAAATTGATAAAAACACCGACGAAGTCTTAACTTTAGAAACACTGCTAGAACGATTCAGAGGTTATGAATTGACCCGTTTCACAACAAACATGATTACAGATCAAACACCCTACGGGCAAACCTCAGAATCAAACACCTCTGAAAACGCCACTGCTTTCTTTACGGATAAGGATCCACCGCCCTCGGAAACACATTCTGGCACTCGACCTACCACTGCGACACCAGCTGCCAATGAGTGTTAAATCTGCAGAGGAAAGTCTCGAAATATTATCTTGTTTTTTGACTGCCTATGGAAATCAGGTACAAGGAAAAATTGCCGATCCAGGGCTATGGGATGAGGATTTCAGTCAAGTTAATCAGGATGACCTTGAAGAAATGGATTTACAATGGCAAACCGCTATGATTACTAATAGAATAAAGAAACTCATGGCAAGAACAGGACGAAGTTTAAGAACAGGAAAGGCAGGCTTCGATAAATCTAAGGTACGGTGTTACAATTGTCAACAACCCGGTCATTTCGCAAGAGAGTGTCAACAGCCTAAAGTTGAACGTACTTCAAATCAAGACAAAAGCGGTCCTTCACAAGCCTCTCAACCACAACGTAGCTTAGCTTCACAAGAAATGATCGTCCAACACGATGATCACACATACGACGGGACAATCTGTACCAATCAAGCACTCATGGCTTCTGTTGAAGAGATTCACAGTGAAACAAGTGACTCAGGTTCCGATAATGACACAAGTTCCAGTTCTGATAACGACACAAGCTCAAATGAAGACGATCAGGATGTTAAAGACACTAAGGACGAGAAAACACTATGCAATTGTACGGTGGATGTGTCTAACGACAATTTTGTTGCAAAAATGGCTGGTCTTCAAACCGAGAAGTCTAAGGTACTTCTTGACCTTGAATCTGTTAAAGAATTGTGCAAATCTTTTATTGTCTTAACTCTTGAACATGACAAATTGTTCACTTCAATATCAAGTTTGGAAACACAGAAAACCAAACTTGAAAAAGAAGTTTCAATACAGGTTTTCTTAAAAGATGACTACATAAGAAAATTTAAACAAACTGAAAAAACAAGAGTTCAACTTTTAGCAGATGTAGGTCTTTTAACACAAAAAGTCGCCATGTTGTACGACAGTCTTGAAAACGAAAAGAAAAATGTTGCCATAAAAGTTCAAGAGTTACATGCTTGTCAAATTAAATTAACTGAACAGGAAAGCAAGATGGAACAATTCCGCACCTCTTCTGTCACCTTGAACTCCATGATAAGTCGTCAACGCACTTCTGGTACAACCACAGGTTTAGGTTATAACGAAACTCCACCTCCATAAAACAATGACTTTAGTTTCTTTAGAACCCAACCTCCAATGAATGACGAAAGTGAATCATCAAATAGCAAAGGCCAGGAATCTGCACCATCTCAAGAAAAGCAACCCGGAAAGATTCCATGTAAAAACTCATCAAATGATATATCTTCGGATTCTGAACCAACTCCACAGAACAAAATGGAATCATTAAATTGCTTCAAATGTCGGGAAAGGGGACACGTAGCCTCGGTATGTACAAACAAACGAAAGGAAACTCAAGTTAAAGTTACGCCCTCACCGCAATCTAAGTTCACTCCCACAAAACCCGTTCACATTCTTCGAAATCCGCAACATGAGCGTCCTGATACATATTCAAGACCTTCGGGGTATACTAAACCGAGCACAGGAAACTTTAACCAACGTCCTCATCAACGGCCTCAACAACCATTCGTTCCATCCTTTCGTCCTCCACAATACCATCACAACAATTATCACCAACATTATCACCATTCTCCTCCTCGAACTCACCATGAGCCGCGTTATCATCACTCTAATTCCAACCGTTTTAATTCATCACAAATGAGTCATAGAGTTCCATACAACTCTAACAGTCATTTCTCCTCACGACACGCATCTCACGTTTCTCATCAAAACAAGGGAGTTTACAAAAGGGTCACTTATGTGACTGAAAATGGACAATCCAGGTCTGTTATGGCCTGGGTTCCCCATGAGAACTAATGATTTACATTTACTGTGCAGGAACCGAGTCACCGACTCGTCAACAACTGGTACGTTGACAGTGGCTGTTCCAGGCACATGACAGGAGAAAGAGAGCTGCTAAATAACTTCGAATCAGGAAAGAAAGGACGCGTAAATTTTGCAGGAGATAAAGGTGGAGAGATAACTGGAATTGGATCAGTTACAAATGGTAAAATCACACTGAAGGATGTGTTTTATGTTAAGCAGCTAGAGCGCAATTTGCTGAGTGTCTCTCAAATCTGCGACAACGATAATCCCGTGCACTTTACCAAGAAGGAAGTTTTGATTCTCAAGTCAGAGACTGATATTCCAGAGGAACTGATACTGATGCGTGCCCCAAGAACGAAAAACACATACATTATGGATATGAACAACACTGAACTCACCGTCGACTCAACATGTCTATTGTCAAAGTCAACTAGTGAAGAGGCCATGATTTGGCACAGAAAGATGGCACACTTACATTTTCGGAAAATGAATGAGATCACAAAGAAAGGGCTAGTCAATGGCATTCCACTCAAACGCTTTGAGTATGAAGATAAATGCATTCCTTGTAAACTCGGAAAGCAACACAAGCAACATCACAAGTCCAAGGCCATCAACACAATCGAGACACCATTCGAGCTAATGCACACTGATCTCTTCGGTCCCATTGCCCAAAGAAGCTTCGGGTCTAGTGATCACCGACGATTACACTCGCTACTCGTGGGTTTACTTTCTAGCTACTAAGAGCGAAACTGCTGGCACGCTAATCCACTTCTTTGACATGATCAAAAACGTCTACAAAGCAAATGTCAAGCACCTACGCAGCGATAACGGGACAAAATTCAAAAATTCCACGATGACCTTCTACTGCTTAACAAATGGGATAGTTCAACAACACAGCGCACCATATGAACCACAACAAAATGGAGTCGCTGAACGGAAAACAGAACCTTGATAGAGGTTGCACGCACTATGTTAGCTGATTCACTTCTCCCTGTCACCTTTTGGGGGGAGGCCGTGAATACAGCTTGCTACGTCCTTAATCGAGTGTTAACGGTGAAACGGTTTGATAAAACAAGTTATGAACTGCTTAATGGTCGTAAGCCGAATCTTGCTGGTCTAGAACCCTTTGGGGCTCCCTGCACTGTTTTAAAAACGAATTACCTCACCAAGTTCGCACCCAAAGCTGTGCAGGGATACTTTCTTGGATATGTAGAGGGTTGCGCTAACAAAAGAGTTTACTTAAAACTTTCACGAACCGTGGAAATTGTTTTTAACTTGGAAATAACTAGCTACACGTTTGAAAAACAAAATGGTCCAGATATAGCTTTCGACTATGATGCATTATTTAAATCTTTTAACCTTTCTCCGAGTGTGACTTGTACAGGAACAGAGAACCCGAGTTTCTCTTCTGATGATGACGATTCAGTTTTTCCTCGTACCCATGTCATTCAAGAAATTGTTACTGAACCTGCTGTCACTGATGACCAAGCATATGATCAAGACGACGTGGCAGAACCACTCGTCACCGAAGAACTAACCGATGATCAAGAAAATGTGGAAGAACCACATCCTGCAACCGCTCAGGCCGATGCGGCAGAACCGCACGGTGTGCCTCGAATTCACAAAGTCCATTCTTTGGACAACGTTATTGGCGATCTTAATGCCCCTGTTCAAACTTGATCGCAATTAGAGGAACTACAAGGCATGTACGCTTTTGCTACAACATCCGAGGACTTCAATAACTGTCGCTATCTCTGCTTCGTTTCCCAATACGTCCCTGCCAACATTCACATGGCCCTTAAGGATGCTAACTGGGTACATGCATGTCAAGAAGAATTGGCTCAGTTTGAAAAACTAGGGGTCTGGATACTCGTGATTCTCCCCGACGACGCCTACCCCATAGGCACCAAATGGGTTTTCCGATGCAAACGAGATGATCGTGGAATTATTACTCGAAACAAAGCTCGTTTAGTGGTACAAGGCTTTCACCAGGAAGAAGGATTAGATTTTCAGGATGTCTTTGCCCCAGTCGCTCGCCTCGAGGCTGTTCGTCTCTTCTTAGCCTATGCATCGCACATGGGACTTACCGTTTACCAACTTGATGTTAAAAGTGCCTTCCTATACGGTAAAATCGATGACACCATCTATGTTCAGCAACCCCCTGGCTTCGAAGATCCACAACACCCTGATAAGGTTTACAAGCTCAACAAAGCTCTATATGGTCTTCACCAAGCCCCTCGTCTGTGGTATGGAACATTATCAAATTTTCTCTTAGAATCCGGTTTCAAGAGAGGTCGTATCGATAGCACCCTATTCATCAAGGATTCACCCAAGGCTAAACTATTAGTTCAAGTCTACGTGGATGATATTATCTTCGGTTCCACTGATAATCAGATGTGCAAGGATTTTGAAAAGCTAATGAAAGACAAATTCGAGATGAGTGCCATGGGTGAACTGAAGCTATTTCTAGGCTTACAAGTCGAACAACTACCCGACGGGATTTTTGTTCATCAATCAAACTATGTCACTGAAATGCTAAAGAAGTTCAACATGACCGATGCCAAGTCCATTGCCACTCCCATTCCCCAGCAGCACAATCTGGAACCAAACGCACAAAACGATCCTGACGTGGATCCCACTGTTTATCGCGGCATTATAGGATCATTAATGTATCTTACTGCATCTCGCCCTGATATAATGTTTGCTGTCTGTTTATGTGCTAGGTTTCAAGCTTGTCCTAAAATGTCTCATCATTCTGCTGTAAAGAGGATTCTTCGCTACCTCAAAGGCCGACCGCGGCTGGGTCTCTGGTATCCCAAAGGAAGCGACCTCTTTCTCGAAGCATTCACTGACTCAGATTTGGGTGGATGCAATATCGATCGAAAGTCAACCTCCGGTGGTTGTCAATTTTTGGGAGGACGCCTCGTGTCATGGAAATGCAAGAAACAGACAACTGTTTCCGTCTCATCCTGCGAAGCCGAATATATAGCTGCGGGAAGCTGTGTCTCACAGGTTATTTGGATTCAACAACAGATGCTGGATTACGGTTTATTCTATACCTCTACTCCTATTAATATAGATAATGAGGCTGCCGTTTCTGTTATTAAAAATCCTGTTAAACATAGTAAAACCTGTCATATAGATTTCAAACACCACTTTATCCGAGACTATTATGAAAAGAAATTGATCGACATCCTTCGTGTCTCTTCCGAAAACAACTTAGCCGATCTCTTCACTAAAGCTCTTGACAAAACCCGCTTTAAATCGCTTCTTCATCGTATTGGACTTCGAAATCTAGAGTAACCAACGTTTTCGGTAAAAAAAAAAAAAAAAAAAAAAAAAAAATTAGGGTAACTTAGTTAGACACTTAAATTCGAGATGAAGATATCTTTTGCTTCTGACTCTTAGTCTTAGATCGGGTTTTTGCCACTTGCAGTATAATTGTTCACAGTATTTTAGTTTAAATTCCAGTGTCTTGTGGCCCTTCGCCTTATTACTGAATTCAGTTGTGTGGTTTGCTGTGTTAGAGCTCTACTGTTTCCAATCATTAAACGACTTAAGTTTGCTGACTGCAACAAAGGTTGAGAATGGATTTCTGCTACGAAGTCATGTGATACACTAACAGATGGGAGACACTTATATCAAATTTAAAATATTTTATTGGTGTGTTAATAAGTGTTTGAATTCACATAAGCGGCATTTAAGTACACACACGGGGTGCCTTGATCACCTAGCCACCTAAGGTCTTAACGGGTCTGGGATCGGTTGGTAGAAAGCTCGTTAAAGGGTTCCATAGAAAGTCGCAGATTTCTAATATCTTAAAAAGGCTTCATAGAAGCTCAGTCATAGACTTGCACAATTAAACCAATGCGTTAAACTGTTTTAAACAAATTTGATACAGGTTATCTTAATGTTAGCTTCATATGTTGCACTGTCAAGGTTGGTAACCATTCCATACCACTTTGTACCATGGAAGGATTCACAAATACCTTGAGCATCTCACACTTCTGTCGAATGGTTCTTAACTTCTGAGTGCTGTTCGCCTAATTCTACGATAGTTTACTTGTATTTAAAACACAACTTTTTGGTGTGAGGCTGAACGGTTAAATTGGACAACTACACAAACATGGATTTAAATTGAATTATCTTTGGAACCCCGATAAGCAATCTGATCGAATTTTAAATGTATACTACACTTGTTCGTTTAGTTAACTTTGATTTACGTTTCTGTTTTAAGTTCCTTTTCCTTTTACTTTCTGTAATTTTCTTTGTTTTGGAAAACGTTGGTTTAAACACTCTTAAGTCCATTGGGTCCAAATATTCAGGCCCAACCTTCTCAGGCCCATTCTTGGCCTATATATAAACTCCAAAGTAAAAATAATTTTTCACTTTTCACTTTTCAAAGTTTTTACACATTCTCGGAGATTTTTTCACTCACGAAGTTCTTCTTATGGTTGACTATTCCCTCATGTAGGTTCTTCTTTTCTTCGTTGATATTCATACTTGTTCGTCCAGATCTTCAAATATTGTTTGTTAAGTTCGTGTTTATGTGTTGATCTTCAAAAATTCTGGGTTTTCCCATACTTGTTCGTCCAGATCTTCAAAATTTTTTGATAAACTTGTTCGCGTTCATCCATTTGTTCGTCCATAATCACTATAATTTGCTTCATGATCTTCTTCGTTAATGTTATTACTTGATTTGTTTGCATGATGTTCTTCGCATTCTTATGAGCCCAAATACTTAGTATAATATTCTTAAGTGTTAGACCTTGCTCATGGACGACCAACATGTTCGTCCTCGTCTTCGTGATGTCAGACGAACAACTTTTTCGTGATGTCAGACGAACAACTTGTTCGTGATGTCAGACGAACAACTTGTTCGTGATGTCAGACGAACACACTGCTGGGTTAGACGAAGAACTTGTTCGTCCCTTTATGTGTATCCTAGACGAAGACCTTGTTCGTTTGCTTATGTGTTTTAGCCGAAGAACTTGTTCGTGTACTTGTGTGTGTCCCAGACGAAGAACTTGTTCGTTCACTTATGTGTGTGTCCTAGACGAAGACCTTGTTCGTCCCACACATGTTCGTGCTCACTCACGGCATACATGTTCGTGTCTATTAAATCTGATGTGTTCATTTTCTTTTTCAGATTTTACAGATGGCGAAGATCTTTGATAAGAGGCATAATCCTAACGAGGCTTCTTCACTCCGCTTTCGGGAAACGATCTTATTTCTTCAACACTCTAGGATGTCCTATATCCTAAGCGAAGATCTACCCATAAATGTTGCGTTGGTCTCTGAGTTTCTCCGCAATCTTACTCACATAGATCTCCCACTTCCGGGGTCAAATAAAGTCAAAGATGGCATGCGCACAATTGAACGCCAAATGAGACTGATTCAAAAAATGCTATCCCACGAGCAAGATTCTTCCCTTCCTCGTGCTGGTCGTGAAATTATCTTCAGCAGCACTGATCTTCGACAAATATTTCGCCTTGGTACTGCTTCCAAAGAAAGCGCACCGTCATCCTTCGGTCCAAGATTCCTAGCCCGCAAATTGCCATTACTGGGCTATGCCGGGCCTGTCTTCACCACTACTACTACAATTCATAAGGGTAAATTCTTCGGACCATGGCGGTATCTGGTTTATGTGTTCGTGACGGTTTTCAAGCATTCTAAGACCGCTCACGATAAGATCGACAATAAGCTTATCTCCATGATGCTAAGTTTCGTTCTGAACAGACCATACCCGGTGGCGGAGTACGTGTTTCAAACGATACAAGCTCATCTGATCAAACCGCAAGAGCTTATGGTGTACCCCCGCTTTATCATGATCATTCTCAGGCACTTCCTTCCTGAGCTTCCTCAAAATGTTTTTGAACGAGTACAACAGATCGGTGGGCCAAAGTTATTCAAAACCTGTCTTTCGATTCATTCAGCCAAGACCGGGGAGGCTCAAGCCGAAGATACCCCACTCTTCGGGGCGATTGTTGATCTTAATTTTCGTGATAACGATGTTGACAGGGAAGCAGATGCTTTGGACGGGGAACCGCAAACAGAGAATACTGAGAAAAATGTTCCTCCTGCATCTAGCAAGCCAAAATCTCGGCCAAAGCGCAAGGCCAAGATTCCTGTCGCTGTGGATTCCACTTCTAGTGATACTTTATACAGGGAGATTGATAACTATCACGAGAGTCCTCCGCTCTCTGCCATTGCCGAGCGGTCACCTATTCCTCCACCTGGGAGTAATCAGTCTATTGCTACTGAGGTGGTCGTTCCTTCCCCTGCTCGTAATGCTGATGCTGCTGCTACTCCTACTCAGGTTAACGATGCGGCCACCGAGGAGCTAAATCTTGATGATAACGAAGTTACTTCTTCGTTCCACCCATCGAACCGTGGGAAACGTCCAGCTCCTGGCGGTGAAGAGTCCGGGTCATCTACAGAAACTGCGCGCCCACACAAGAAAAGGGCCGCGGAGAATCCACCCCCCACACTTAATGACTTACTTTCACTTGTTTTGCAGCTTTCTACGCAGGTTGCCACACTTTTGCAGTCTGACGCTGATAAATCACTGCGCATATCCTCTCTTGAAGCCCAAGTTAGACTGCTCTTGAAGCGGTCATCTGCTCAGGGGGAGGAACCGTGCAAAACATCTGCAGTCAGACAGCGACGAGATGATCCCGAAGATGATCAAGATGCTGCACGTCAACGAGAGCAGATTGCCTCTACATCTCGAGCACTGCCTACTTATCCTTCAGCAGATCAGGGGGAGCAATCAAAGCAGCAAAAACAAAGTGGAGAAAATCAGGAACACGAGATTGGGGAAAGCACTGATGATACTTGGATTTTTAAAGATGACGGAGAAGAATATGTTTTTCAAGAACCACCAAGCACAGAGGAAGCGAACATTGAAGAAAAAGGAGAAAGTATTTCGAAACCGAGCTTAGAAGAACGCAGAGGGTGGTTTAGAAAGCTCGATCCAAAGAAGCAACAGCCACTGATCCGAAAGTTTTTCACCAGAGAACGCCAGCCGCACTTGGGGATAATTAGTTGGTTGTTTGATTCTGAATTGCAGGTGTTCGTGATTAAAAGATTTGACGGAGTTCAGTACTTAACCAGAGATCGGGAAAATTTCAATTCTTTTCAGAGGGAAGGATGAATATGCAAACTAGGTCGAAAGAACAATTAAAGACGAAGCGAAAACTGGGGTATTCAAGGAGCTTACACCAGCAGTTGGAAAGATTATGATCTCTAAGAAGAAGATAGATCCTGAAACGGGGAGAACCGCAAGAATATGATATCCTCCTATCGCTTGCTTGACGAAGATTCCGATGAAGTAATTTGGTCGAGATATTCTTGGAGACTTACATATCTGGGCGGTAGATGTTGCAACCGGCGAAGCGGTGATGTACAGAAAAGATGACGAAGTCAATGAAGGCATGACTGAGATCTTGAGAGTTATTGACGCTACTCAGCTAGCTAATCTGACTGAAAATGATCTGAAGATATTGAAGAAGGATCATATTGTTACTTTAGCAGGTTGGGAAGATATTGGTAGAGATTACCAAAGGATCGTTGATGGTTGTTTGAACTTGCAGGTTAATGCGGATAGTGAAATGTTAATCAGAGAATAGAAGCATCAGTCAAGGGGGAGTTTGTTAGTGCAAGAAATGCAATGACTGGATGTTCTATTATGTTTTGATTACGTAGTATTATATTAGCCTGTGTATAGATAGCTTAGTGGGCTGCTCACGGACTTGCATGTCCGTGAGGCCCAATAGAGTCCAAGCCCAAACTGGCTGAACATGTTACTCTATAAATAGAGGTGTTCAGATCAGTTTAGGCTTGTTGGTTTTCATAGAGAATTCGTGTTTGTACTTCCGGATTGTAACAACGTTTTGTTAATCAGAAGTATTAGAATTTGGTAATTGTGTTCATGCGTTTATTGCTTTCGTTTATAACCTGTGTGTTTATTGATTACGAGATTCCGCCTCGTAGTTAGTATAGTTTAATCCTGTAGATCGGACCACTGGGACCTACAATGAGAGACACCGATTAAATCGCTGGGTAGCCAAGTTTCAATCGAATTTCATGCGTTGCTTTTTGATATTGAAAAAGACATCATGGACCCAGTGATGCAATGCAGATATACCTCATTGCCACTCAAATTCTTCACAAGAATTTGTTTCATTATACACGGAGAATTAACACATTTCTATCATATTCTCACTCGGAGAATGTTGATACTTGAAACAACAGAAAACCAACTCCATTCTCGACTTCATTTCATGCACTATTGAGTCTAGCGTCAAAATGTTAAACATTTTCTATTACACATACGAATTTTCAAAAAGCATGTCTTTGGAATATAGCTCGGAACATTTGTAGTGGTATCAACGATCTTGGTATTTCACAATGATCGAATGGAAATCATACCAATGCTAACGCTTTTCCAACATTGAACGTAGGTCACACAATCGACTTCTTTTGTGATTTTGATTGTTGTGTTAACGAGCAATCTAAGTGATCTCGGAGTTACTTTCCCATTTTCACGTCCATGGATACTATTTGAGCTTACGATCAAGAATTCAAAGTTCAAGACAACAAGACCTTTTGTACATAAAAGTTTTTCAACGAAGACAAGTTATTCAAGTCCACGGTTTCACATACAACACACGTGGAATTCAAAGATATATTCCTCAATGGAATATCATCGGTTATTTCATCGGTATGTCTCGTTTTGTCCCGACGTAATACACGTTTACATGATGATTACAACGAGTCATAATCATCATGAGGGGGAAGAACGTGTACCAAAGGGAAAAACGTGTGTAAATGGTGTATCAAGGGGAAGAACGTGTGTAAATGAAGAAATGGGAATACTTCATCAATGACATATTCAATATAATATCAAGGTCAAGCTTTCAAGAGAAAAGAAAATGATTCTTCAAGCAACTTATCTTTAGATACAAAAGTATCAAAGATTACAAAAAGCTACTCTGATGAAATCCAAAGTTGCGGTTGAAGATCATATCAAGCATCTACGCGTTCAAGATAACAACAATGAAGATGCTTTAAGACAAAGACTTCATATTTTTAACAACTACAAATAAGAGGGAATTGTTAGGAATATAATATTCATAACATTGTATTTGTATTTGTTATTAGGGGCCTAATTGTAATAGTTATGAAGTCTTTGTAAAGCCCCCACACACTAGTACAAAGTTGCTTTTTTGGAACGGTGGAATTGATTTTTTGGAGCGGTGGAATTGATCTTTTGGAGCGGTTTTCCAGCCGCTCCAAAAGAAAGTGTTCCAAAAATCGAGTATTTTTTGGAGTGGTTTTAAACCGCTCCAAAAGATGTTATCTGTACCGTTCCAAAAGATCTGTGTATTTTTTGGAGCGGTTTTAAAACCGCTCAAAAAGATGTTATCTATTTTATATAAATATTAATATTTTAATATAAATATTAATATTTTAATATTAAAAAAAAAATTTTGGAACGTATTATATAACCGCTCCAAAAAACAATTAGTTAAAAGTTTTTTATTTTCAATAAAAATGATTAAAATGTGCATATTATACACCAGAAACCAAATATATAGCATAAGATACCAAATTTCTACGGTGAAAATATATCAAAAATTCAACATCAAACAAATATATCCACAATCAACATATACACAAACAAATGTTTCGAATTAAAACATTCCAAATATATATCCACAAACAAAACTTTCTAAACAAATATAATAAAGTCCTACATTAAAGAAAATAACTTCTACTAGTATCCGGATAAGTTCTACCCCTTAACGATTGTATTAACAAATTGTGAAACTAAATTAAGTAAAAACTCGTCTATATCCTTTTGCTTGAATAACCTTGTATAGTTCCACATCTAAAGGAAAATGAAATAAAAGTTAGAATAATATATATACTAATAATAATAATAATAATAATGATAACATGGTTGCTGCATCAGTGATTAAATCAAAAGACAACCGATATTATCCCATATATTATATGCAATATATCAAATAATTAATCAACTTACGAAAAGTAAAAATAGAAAACTTACATTAACCATAGTCCATTTGAAAGGCTTACGTAAAGCTTGTTCCATTATACTCGTTATTGAAGCTACATCAACAAACCATTTGATTATATCAATATATTATAAGATTTATTTATAGATATATAATCACTAAAATGATTTAGCGATTACCATTTCCATACATTCACAACCAAACCATGAAGTGAAATGAGGTTCGTTATCGCCAACCGGTATTCCTCTCTCGTTAAACTCAATCGTGAAAGTATGATTCAGGTTACTTTTATCACTGTTTTCACATTTTGCTATACCTCGTTTACCTATTTGAGACATACTAAAAGGAAAACCCAACACAATAAGTAATATATTAATAATACACTATATCATTCAACAGGTACAAAAACAATTTAATATAAAAAAGATGAGACATGAGAAATGCCTTACGCAAACAGCTTAAATTGTTAATTAACAATTTAATATCGAAAGCAGTAAGGAACTAAGGATTCTAAAACAGAAAACCTCAAAAAATTTCTTACTTTGCCTTCAATATTGTAGATGTTGTAAAATGGTTGTCCTGTAAGTTTCTGTCCGCACCAATCGGCCAGAAATTAATCCCAAAAAAACCGTAAAAAATAGGCTAGTTAAAAGAAAATCGAAAGTAAAAAAAAAAAAAACCCAATTAAAACCCAATACTAGGGTTATTGATAGAGGCGATGACTAACCTTTAAAGCATCACACCCACCACCAATTTGTAGTAATTACTCCGTTACTTTGGTGTTTGCTAGTTTTAGTATTGAGATTTGATTCTAACTAGTAGAGACTCGTGCGTTGCACGAGTTCGGGGGTTACGCAAGGCATCAAGTTCCTTTTCCATTGCAGCTAGTTCTCTTCTCGTTCTTTTGCCTTCCACTTCCATTGCTTTGTTCAGTGTGTCAACATTCCTTGCCAATATCTGCAAATTTAAAATTATCAAATATGCACATGTAGAAAAAACTGTTTAAAGGATGAAAAAATGGCCTGCAAACCTAAGGGAAAAACAACTATTACAGTAATTAATATGAAAAACAAATCCGAGTATTAACATGAAAGACCAGATATCTACCTTGAATGAAGCTTTTGAAGAAGGGCAGAAAGGTCATGTGGTTGTTGCTTTAAGACTTGAAGTGGCCAATTTTCAGCCCTAAGAAATAATTGAGAATTGTGATCCTCTTGTGCAGGGCTTCTTTCAGTTGCTCCCTGATCAATTTCACCAGCTAACTCCATATCAACTTGAACATCAAGCCGATACTTGGTCAAAGCCCAGCAAGCGGACAACAGACTGCAGTTATCATGTCCTGATTGTTATTAATAGCTTCAAATACTTGAGCAAATGGTGAAAAAGTCGGCAAACATTATCCAAAACTATATACCTCCCAGTCAATACAGACGGGTAGTATGCGCTTCACATTACTGCAATTGGCTGCATATATTGCTGCTTCGAACTTCCGACTCTCTTGCTCTGCAATTTTCTACAAAATAAGAAGAAACGTCAGAGATCTACAGCAGTTATTGAGTTTTTGGGTAATAGATAAGAAATTAGGTAAACTCTCTTCTTCTACCTACCTCCAATGCACAATAGGAAGCCCATTTTCAGAGGCGTCGTTGATTATTTCTACCACTTTCCAGTTCCATGGCTTGCAGAGATCGGTTCTTCCCATTTCTTATGAGAGCTTCGATGGAAGGAGTATGATCAAAACCTCCAAAAGGACGCAAGGTTGCAGCCCACCATGATTGTCAACACGATGGTGTAACTATCAAAAGAGGCACAAAATAATTAACTACAAATATAAACTGAGATACATACCTGTCCTGCAGCACGACAAAGATTGCATGCCTCTTCCAATCTTCCAGCCCTTAATAGGATCCATACATCTTCCAAAAGTGATTCATCTTGTTTCTGTTTAAAAATATAAGGGAAAAATTGATACAATTCACAAATAATATATAAATCTACAACCTTAATACATTTCAGGGACATTTTGAAACATATATATGTTAAAAAGTGACATTTCAGTAGTTTTCTCTTTGATAATCACGAGTGGTTGACAATTTACAAATTATCACCTTGATTACGGTCCAATGGTATGTAGATTTAGATTCCCATAGGAGTGGACTAAAGAGTCTTCTTGGAACTCCAGAAGGGATATTGTGTGGTACACTGAATGACAGTATCGTCCACACTACAACCATCAAGAGAACCCCGTAGTCTGCTATGAAACTTCTGAGTACTCCTATATTAAAGTAAAATCATTACATGATATAGACGATTCAAAACTCGATAAAATATGTAAAATAAATTAAAAGTATGCTCCATTCACCTGTTCCATACCACCATGATCTAGCTTTCCTGCTTTTTAGTGCAGTATATAAAAGACCAAATGAGAATACTATTGCAGGTAGACCATTGATGTAAAGCCACTGAAACTGATACTTGACTTTATTTGAGTCCTCGTTTTTTTGGAACTTTGAACTCGCTCACCAGTCCCTTGGTAACAAAATCACAACTAAGTCTTACAAAAATTGAAACGGTAGTAACAAACCATCAGCTTTTCGGAAGGTTTTACCTTAATGGCCTATTGAATGAAAAGAACGGAAATTAACATCCCAAAAGTTTCCCCTGCAATCCTAGTAAACCTATTGATAATAACACATGCGTTGAAGATTGCTAGAAGAAACAGAAACAAAGCTGTCCAAATGCAAACCCTGCGAAAGTTATATCAACATGATTAATTCTGTCGTTCAAACCACGATCTTCAAAAACAAAATCAAAAAATGAAACTATACCATCCAGCCCAAGCCAAGAACAGCTCTTTCCCCAAATCTTGTCTCCCGTTAGCAACGTTATACAAGTAAGTCTACATTATAACAGTAGGTTCAGCAACTCCCAAGATGAGAAGAGGTTCTCCTCTAAGTATCGAGTGAATGAGACCACATATAGCCGTAGAAATTAAAGTTTCAACAGTGCTCAAACTTCCATCTACATACAAAATCAACGATAAAATTTTCTTACAGGTTACAAACTCATCAATATATATTACTATCTTTTAAAATATACCTGTATCTCGGCTAAGTTGCTCCCCAAATGCAATCACAGGTAGTGCGAAACCAAAAAAGATGTATGTAGTTGGAGCCAATATCCTATAAAATTTAAATGTTCCGATAGTTATGTTTACATTTTGCACCAGATCTAAGGTTATAAATACATAACCATAACGTAGAAAATTACTGAATTCCTGAGCTAATTCCAGCCTTCCAATCCTGTTTATAGCACAATGCTCTTCCTCTAACATCAGTCGCAATCCCTCGGAATGGAGATTTCAAATGCTCCATTCCTGAAAACCTTCATATTAAATACAATCAGTTTAAACTTATTCTATAAATATCATTTTAAAACAGAAATCAAAAATACTTATATTAAATCGTATAAATACAGCCAGGGTCGGAGCTCGAAAATTACCAAAAACAAATATTAAATTCAAATAAATCAAAAACCCTAATTAAATTACAAAAAACTTAATCACAGCTCACGCTAATTCCTCGATTAACAAAAACCTATAGCAGCTAATTCCTCGATTATTATGAATCTGCAAAACTGAATCAAAAATTGAAAAGTAGAAAAGTGAGATTACTAAACGAAACGACACAGTGACGTCAACAAACAACCACGACACATGCAAAAGAAAAAAAAAAGACAAAAGGTAACAGGAAAAACCTTGAAGCAACGAAGGCAAGCAAAAGCAATTGAAACACCTACAATGAACACAGAGAGGTAATACCGTAATACACGTGTAACCGAATAACGAAGGCAATACACGTCACCAACAAAGAACACAAAGAAAGGCCCAAACCAATAGCCCAAAAAATTAGAAAAGCCCAAATCATTGCACAACCCAAGAAACAAATTTCGGCCCACCTGACACTCATTCATAGGCAATCACCAGTTTTAATTATAAGGATAATGAATACAGTTATATCTAAGAAGCATAAATTTCTTCAGAAAATAAGTTTAGATAGAAAGGAGTGGTGCTGTACCGGAGATGTAGGCGGCGTGGATTGCGGTGGAGATGACGGTGCTGGTGTTAATTACAAATTTTGAACTTATACTTAATTTAATATGGAAGCTCTTGGGTGAATGGTGAGTTCTTGAAGGGTGGGAGGAGACAACAATTATACTTAATTTAATATGGTGATTTAATAAGTTAGTGGGTTTATAAATGATGTTTAGTATATATTAAAAGTGAGTAGTTAGATTTTATTCCATTTTTTTTATTAGTTTATATATTAAAATGAATTTATGTTTACAACTACACGTTAGTAAATAAAAAATAGTGTCTAGGTGAAAAGAAAACGAAATCAACATATGATAGCAAATAAATCTAAAAAAGTTTAAACTAATAAAATTCAAAGCATGTGTCTTCGTAAGTCACTTATTTTTCTTGTTTGTTTATTCCTGCATATAATATAAAAAGCGATTATTAAATTTATCATGAGTTATAGATTAATATAAAAATAAATAATTAAAAATATGTATATTATATCAAACCTTGATCACGTAGCATATATTCCTTCGTTGTGGTCGGATCGTAAGTATGTTGCACCGATAATTTCACCATTTGTTGGTAGAATACCGACGGAAAATGGTGGTAGCTCGTCAAATTGGTTGTATTCTTCCTCGTCGACGACATTATCAACACCAAGTATACGTCGTTTACCTTGAAATACAATATGGTATCTTGGTTTGCTGGGGTCATTCACAAAGAAAACTTGTGTGGCTTGTTTTGCTATAATGAATGGTTCAGATGTATAACCATTTGTTGCAAGGTCAACAAGTGTAAAACCATGTTCGTCAATATTAACACCTGTACGGTTATTCACCCACTTACATTTGAACAAAGGTATTGTGAAGTCATAATAATCGAGCTCCCAAATTTCTTGTATGACACCATAATATGAGTCTGTGGCGATCCTTACTCTTGTATCATGGTTCATCCTGTCGAATTTAGTCGTTGAGGCTATTAATGTAACTCCACTATTTTGCACTGTACTTTTTTCATCTTGATTTTTGGTGTAAAACGTATAACCGTTAATGTCGTAGCCTTGATAAGAATTTACTCTAAAATTTGGCCCATCTCCTAACCTTTCCACAGTTTTATCAAAATTTTGTTGATCATAACTTCTTGCAACCATGTCTTTCATCCAAGAAGAAAACTCCTCATTATGCTTCGTCTTATACCATATTTCAGTCTTATATCGGTATGTTGATCGTAATATGCTCAAGTGTTGTTCAAGGTATGGAGCAAGACATGTCATGTGTTGTAGGACAACAAAATGTGCAAGTTGTAAATTATCACTACTTGGGACGATCATTTTCTTACCAACTCCCCCCGACCCCTTGCAGTCTACCGGAGTGACGAGACTGTGGAACACCAATACTTTTGACACCTTCCAAATAACTTGTACAAAATTCAGCCACCTCCTCGGAAGTATATCCTTCGATAATGCTACCCTCGGGTCGATTGCAGTTCCTTACATACCCTTTTAAGAAACCCATATACCTCTCGAAAGGGTACATGTAATGCAGATATACAGGACCACAAGATTTAATTTCTCCAACAATATGAGATACCAAATGAACCATGACATCAAAAAAGGATGGCGGAAAGTACATCTCTAGTTCACAAAGCGTGATGATAATTTCTTTTTGCCATGTATCCAACATTTCCGAATCAATCACTTTCGAGTGAATCGTGTTAAAAAACAAACAAAGTTTGGTGATTGTATGACGGATATTTGTTGGTAACAATCCACGAACTGCGATAGGAATCATATGTGTCATTAGAACATGACAATCGTGAGACGTCATACCAAGCAACTTAGAGTCTTTTAATGACACTAACCTCTTATTGTTCGTAGAATAACTATATGGAACCTTAATACCATGTAAGCATTTACAAAATTGTGTTTTTTCTAGTCTTAATTTTCCATCCTTTTTACGCTCATCGGAATGCCAACGCAACAATTTTGCTTCTTTCTCATTAGCAAATAATCGTTTCAGTCTTGGTATAATGGGCAAATACCACAATAATTTAGTTGGGGGTCCATTTTTGGTCACATCATCGTCGATTTCATCATTTTCGTTTTTACGCATATACCTCGAGGAACCACAAGTGACACATTTATGATCATATTTGTACTCCTTTCTGTACAATATACAATCATTTGGACAAGCATGTATTCTTTTTACTTTTAATCCCATTGACACATGAGTTTTTTTGCTTGGTATAACGAAATGGGTAACTCGTTACCCTCGGGTAGCATCTCATGCAATATGACTAGTAGACCTGTGAAACTTTTATCACTCCAACTATTGTTTGTTTTTAAGTTAAACAGCTTCAATACCGCTCCGAGTTTAGTAAAATTCTCACAACCCGTATATAATGATTTTTCTGAATCCTCAAATAGTTTTTGTAATTTTTCTTGATCATTATCACCAATATTAGTCTCCAAATCATTTATCATTCCATTCAAATTATCATTTTCATCATTTAAATTGTTATTTTCATCATTAATGTATGAATCATCGTTTTCAAAATTGTCAATAACTATATTATTCGAGGTGCCATCATCAACAAGTAATTCACCATGTTTTGACCAACAAGTATATTTATACACAAACCCATTCTTCAATAAATGAAACTCGATTTCATTGATATCCTCAAATTTCTTGAAATTTTTACATTTCCTACAAGGACACCAAATAGATTCATCTTCCATTTTCACTCGATTAGCTTCAGCAGCTCTAAGAAAACTTTGCACACCCATCACATATGTTTGGTTACCCCGACCAATATCATACATCCAATGATTACGATCCATCTGTAAATTAAAATAAAAATATAAATTGTTATACATGTATATATATGATAGGTATGAATGAAAGAAAGGTGTTCTAAAGTGGTGAATCCTAACCCACTTTTTGAATATTCTATCTCATATGTATACGTTTAAACATGTTAACCATTTAAGAAAAAATCGACATCATTTCCCCTTAACCCCCAAGAATGCATATAAAATGCGAACTTGTAGGAGTAAAGAGAAATGTCTAACGACTTTTTCTTAAATGGTTAACTTGTTAAAGCATATACACATCCTAAATGAGATAGAATATTCAAAAAGCAGTCCCGAATGGGACAATCCAAAGTTAATCTTTAGTAGATTAATTTTGGACGGGTATATTCTAAAGGGTTTCCTAAAAGAATATGCATACAAGAAAAATATATGATACAAATAACCAAGTATATGTAAACTATATACATACCTTTAAATATATTGACGTATTAATTGCAGATGTTATTTTGAAGCTTAAACCTATAAAAACATACTATAAAAACATACTATAAATATAAAAAGGATAGCATTTAAAAGTAGTAAATCAACAATAAGTTAAATACATACCTTTGATCCTTTGATAGGATTAATATTTTCTTTGAAAGTTAAATGCATTAATGGAGGTTTGGGATAAATTTTTTTTGTATCTAATTTAAAAATTGAAAAAGAATATTTAATCATGATAATAGATAAACTCAATTTCCGTTTGATAAGGATTTTTGTTGTGTTTTTAAAATTTAAATTTTGTTTTTTGGAGCGGTTTAGAGAAAGGTGTTCCAAAAAATCGTTTCTTTTGGAATGGTTATAGTAATACGTTCCAAAAAATGATTATTTGGAACGGTTCTTTTGGAGCGGTTATAGTAATACGTTCCAAAAAATGATTATTTGGAACGGTTCCTTATAAACCACTCCAAAAGATGATTTTTTGGAACAGTTCAAATAAATTTGGTATGGAAACTTTTTAACAAATCTTTTTTGGAACGGGTTTTAAGGAACCGTTCCAAAAAATCTATTCTCTAGTAGTGCCTATAAATAGGAGTGTGGGGTGTAATTAAGGTAATCATTGGAGCTTAATGTTAAATCTACTTTCTCTCTCTAGATTAACTTTCTCTCTCTAGACTCATCAGACCAAACAATATTTATGAAAGTTGTTAACAATCAGATTAAGAAGATTCGCTTTCGACTATTTCCCTAGATTCTAGTTATCGTATTTTGTCTATATATCCGTATGTTCGTTCTATGGTGATTTTAAGTTATGTAAATAATTTTCACGTCAAGGTCCATTACTCTATAACTAATTGAAAAAACATTACATCATATTAGATACACAAGGAGTCCTCTTACGTGTTTTCCAATTATAGTTACTAGTATGGTACCCATACGATGAAGTGGTGACGAAAAACTGATTTTTTACATAGTTACGATATAGGACATATGACAACGAAAAATAAATATGAAGAATGATAAATAACATGAAACAATATTCAAACAATTATGATGTAGAAACCAAGATACCAAAATCCATATAAAAAGACAACATTATCCTCTAATACACTTGTATTTTATTCATCATGTAAAACTTCTCGATATACATCATTTGAGGTGTATACTCCATCTCGTTTAAAATATTTGGCAGAATTCACTAACACCTATGTATTTTCGCGTGATACCCCTCTTGACAACGCCACATAGAGTTGTCTATATGAAAAAACGGATTCTGGTAGATAAACACCGACATGTACAATTGTTTGAGCTTTATTGATTGTCCTGGAAAAGCTAAGTCGAATGGGAACTATTTTTGCTTCAGTTTGAACGGGAACATGCCGTCGTTCGAAGAGACAAAGAAGAATTTTTGTCAAGAATACTTTTTTTCCAGTATGTTAACCAACAACGATTTCTGCACGAATGATGTTATATTGGAAACCTTTGCATATCAGTCGTGTTTTATTACATAAACCATTTGACAGGTCGATATTTAGTAATAGTATTATGGGGCATCCAACAGTAAGTCGAATTGTTTGGGAGGCAAACCACTAATGGTATGTGAGTTTAATAAATCTATCGGATATAAGTTGTTACAATCATCTTAGGCCTCGTCAAACTACAGTAAACTTTTTCCTCTCCTTGAAATTTGTCAATCAATTGATCATTAATCTTGTAAACGTTCTCGTTTTTTGTTGATAATATTGCCCTAGAAATATTATAATCCGAAGAATGTGTGTTGTTTGCTATTGAAGGAAAGATGGTGTGACAACCGTAAAAAATCTAGGTACTTGTTCAGCTACTATATCGGTTCGAAACATTAGCTACTCTTTTATCGTGTTCGCTCTGTTCTAGTTCGTAAATGTTGAGTCGGTACTTTGTCGGAACTAGTGTCGGAATAACTTCCGGAATCAATTTTATAAGTCCTAACACCAAGAAAACACATATTGAACTTTCCTAAGTTCATGACTAATCATAATTTAGAACTTTCAATTAACAAAAAGGTCCAACGAAGCAATAACGTAAAAACGAAAAATCAGAAAGGCTGAAAATCCCCCGGTGCGCAGCACCTCACCCCAGTTTTCAAAAATATTACATTTTTAGTCCTTGTCTCGATTTTTACAACTTTCAACCAATCAATCTCGGGTATAGGTCAGTAATCACTGCATTTTTACACACCCAACACACTTCATTATTATTACCACCCATTTCTTTTCCTTTTTCATTTTTACATAATCAAAACACACACACATTTACACATAGTTCATTTTCTCTCTATTTCACTCAAGAACACCACCATAATCCAGAAAGTCCAGCCATCTAATCAGTCCATAAAAACATAAAAATAGACCATCAATCACATACAAAACGTTCCAAGAGTAAAGGGTAGCAAAAGGAAAGGATTAAATCGGGTTTTCAAGAAGATTTGGAGCTAGAAACTCATCCAAATCGTTTCATTCCTTTTCCTTCGGTATAACTCTTTTACTTTACTCTTTTTACTGAAATCCTTGCTTGCATGTTAGATCTAAACAATAATAATGAGTTTTTATAAAGATTTATATCACTTTCTCTACAAAAACGATTTTTATCTAGATGATACTTAGATCTATGTTTTTGTAAATAAAAGTTGTTTAGAAACTATTAAAATGGTGTTTTATAAGATATCTATTGGTTGCATGTCGAAATATATGGGTAATAAAACGTTTTTGGCAAAGAAATCACAAAACGGTGAAGAACAGCAAGGAGGTGCGCAGCACCCCTGACAGGTGCTGCGCACCGGGCTGCTGACCCTCCCGAAATCGTCGTTTTGATTGTTTAAAACCCGTACACGCATTCTGGACTTTTGCTAATATTATTATAAGACTGAGATGAATAAAAACTATAATAATGGTGACTTGTATTGGACTCTTTGGACTTATTTGACTTATTATGAAGTTATTATGTGTATATGCATGTTTTGTGAGCGGAATTGGTTGTAGGTTTTGGACATGAAATTTGGGCGCGGAAGCGCTGCCCAAATTTCGTTAGAAAACCTAAACCATTTCAGTAACCTAAACATGTCTATCATAATAATAACTTTAACTTTGAACTATTCGGACAAAAACAAACGTTAACCGCTTCGGACCAAATTTTGAGACGATTTGACTTCAACACATAATCATAAACAAAAGTTACCTAATCTTATATAAAGAACCTATAAGACATTAACTTTTGGACAATCTTGGTATTCATAGGCATCCTGTGATTCCCGGCTCCTTTTCCCGACCGATTCCGAGTTCACTTTCTTCGCAAACCGTGAGTTACACCCCTCTCTACTCTTACATTTTAAGTACTCTTTTTGGGGGAAACATGAGATCAAACCTTTTGTGAACTTGTACGACTAATTTGACTTTTGGTACTTATTGAACTATTTGACTTTGGTCTATTTGAACTATTGTGTCTTATTGAACTTATGATCTATTTTGACCTTTGAACTTGTACGACTATTTTGACTTATTGAACTTATCGAACAAATTCGACTTTTGGTACTTATTGAACTATTTTGACTTTGGTCTATTTGAACTATTTTGACTTCTGGATCTTTGAACTATTTTGGACAAATTCTTAGAGACTCTTATGCGTAAAAATGTTTTATTGCCTTATTGGCTACTTATTATTTAAAACTTTTACGAACTTATTAAACTTTTGCGAACCTTTGGAAACCTTTGAACTATTTGAATGACTTTCTATTTATGGAAACTTTTGAACTAAAGGAACTATTTTTGGTACGAACTATTTGGACTACTTTGGGACTATTTTTGTACGACTATTTGGACTAATATGCGTAAACAACATCAATTGTTCGGATTGGCTTACTTTAGACTCCCTAGGTTTGCCTCTTTGGATACTTGATTAGACATTGATAGCTTGGTTGTATTTGGTGCGAAACCCTAGGTGAGAATATAGCAACGTAAGTGCAGACAAAAAAAAGACTTTTGAAAACGGACGACTAGACGCCCCATAACTTTTCTTGGACGACTATACACACTATTAACACAAGCCGTTAGCATAAATTATGGGTATCGATACTTAGGAGCGGTCACTCCTTACCAATGGGTAGCGACCAAGGTACATATTGCTAAGTTCTCGCGGACTCGGACTTTAGACTGGACTAGTGGGCAGGTACTTGACTAAAATCGGATTAGTGTGTAGACTAAATCTTACGTATATTAAACTTAGTGGTTGGTACAACTCGAGAATCATAGGTCTTTATTTACGCATATACTTACTTACTGTCTTACACATGTGGACTAATCCACCGCTGAGGTAATGACTACGGACTTTTTCGCTCGCTACGCTACTTGACTTTTGAACTTGACTTGGAACTATTTGGAACGTACTTGGTCTTAGAACTTATTTTGAACGTACTTGGTCTTGGATCGTACTTGGACTTGAACTTATCTTGAAATTTAATTGTTCTAAAATTTTAAGCACTTAAACTTTATTGAGTTATTCTTGAATTTTAAGCACTTGTACTTATCTTGAAATTCCTTGACTTTGAACAACTCTTGAACTTTTATGAACCTTGAACTCGTCTCGGACACTTATGAACTTTTAAATTGAAACTTTTTTTTTTAATTCATAAACTGTAACTCACTCACTACGTTTTCGTAGTTGACACTTTATCTTATGTTTCAGGAACTAAGCGTAAGTTATGAAGTGCATTGCTCAGGCGGGTCAAGTCTTTTATGTGAAGTATACCGTGGGAAGAAGACCTTATTTTGGGAATTTTATTTAAAAACACTTTTGTTATGTACTATGGTCTTATGTTGAATCTTGGTTGTATCTTTGACTTGTACTTTTCAATTTAAATCTAAATGACTCGAGCCGTTAATTTTAGGTGTTGTTCTTTTTTCAAAAAAAAGTCTTAATAGGCTCTGAACTCTGACCCGGTCAGAGGTTTTAAAAATTTTATTGTTCTTTTTTTTTTTTCAACCAGAGACAAAAAAACCTCTTTTTACCTCTGATCCAACCCTACATGAAAAACCTCTTTTTACCTCTGATTACCTCTTTCTCTTCACCGGTAAGTTTTTCATCTTTAAATTCAAATAACTTTTGATTTTTTTCAATGGTTTGTCACTTGATTTCGTTATATAAATTGATATTGATGATTGTTTGTTAGATTTAGGTGATAATTTTTTTTTTTAATATGCATTTATTTTCGATTGCCTATAAACTCCTACTATTACATTGACTTTTATGTGAACTTTTCTTTTGTTAATTACTTTTATATCTTGAAATTGATATTAGACAATTAGTTTATTAATTTGTTCAATCACGCTCACGCTAAACTTAGAAACGTGATTGAGCGTGCTTTTTGTGTTTTGAAAGCACGTTTTCCCATCTTGAAGAGAATGACTCTGTATTCTTTGGTGAAACAAAGAGATATTACTATTGTGTTTGAACATTTTATGAATGTTTTTATTTAAGACGTTTTATAAATGAAACAGTTTAGTACTAATATAGTAAAACAGATGTTACGAAGAAAAAAGAACATAGTATATTGATTCAGATTCAGAGTTTTGGACCACCTCTGATTATTCAGAGCTGGTATTCAGATTCAGAGGAAAAACCTTTGGTTCAAAAGAACAGCACCTTAGTGTAACCCGTGAAATGATTCTTCGCTCTTCACATTCCGTGTTTCCGCTTTAGCGGGGTGTGACAGACTTGGTATCAGAGCACGGGTTATAGTGAAAACGGTTTTAAAAATCTTTCAAAAAGTTTTCGAAACCTTAACTATAACCAAGGCTTTTCAGAAAACGTCATTTTCGGGTTCAAACTTTAGTATATTATTTTCCGCAATTGCATGGTTATCTTTTTCAACTATGCGTGATTTGATCAACCACCCGTAGTTCAAAATGAATTATGCAAGAACGGAAAATGAAAGGCTATCGTTAAACGGTTTTGAGTCCATAAATTCCCGGTCTTGTCAATTCCCGACACTCACATGATTGACCCGTGCATGCATTTTACTTACGTTTTTCCTATTCTTAGTTTCCCCGTACTTATGTAACTCTCTTTTCGCAGATACGCCATGTCTCAGTCCTCGAACTCTCGATCCCAGACTCGATCACTTCCCCGAGCTGCCTCCCCCTCTCAAAAACCATCTGAGGGCCACACCGCCTCCGAAAGTCAGCGTCACCAGACGACTGACCCAACGGAAGACACGTCCCAGACCATCAGTAGCAGTAATGGGTCCAGCCCAAGGACGGTGCTTCCACCTCCTAGACTGGTGCCCGTTGCAGCACCACAACCCCGAGGACCCAATGCTGGAGCACTTGTGCATCGACAGTCGGGCCCGTTCCGACTCGCGCCTCCACAGTCTTTCTTGGACCCCTACGATCCCGCCTTTCGCACTCCGATATCGGAGCGATACGCATGGGATCGTCAGTTCATCGAGGAAAGACGACGTGCGCAGGAGTCCGGACCCTCCCGACCCATGATGCCACCTACTCATCAGCCCCTTCCACCAGACGCCTTCCTCAACTTACACCGTCAAGTCCGTGGACTTGCCGAAGAAGCTCAGGAGCAGGGTCTCCTTCTATTTGAAGTCTCCGATGCTGCGAACGAGTTAGCACAGCAGTCCCGGCGGATCATCCTAACGGCTCAGGCCACCGCCCGGACCGTCCAGTGCCTCGTCAGAGCCTGCGTAGTCATGGGAGCACTTGTCGTAGCTCTCGCCGCCATGATGTTCTTTGAACAGCGTTATTAGGCATATTTTCCTTTATTTTGTACTATATCGGCTTAGTCGTAATTTTCCATTGTACACGACTTGAGCCATTGATTATTTCCTTTCTATGTACTGTACTGGTTTTCCTTCAGTGATTTTGTTCTATGTACTAAATCTTCTATTATTAATGAAAATTTCCATCTTTATTTAACTTTATTTGTCTGGTCACGTAAACTTTCCTCTATTGTCAAACCTTGTCACAGATCCTTGAATCCTCGTGGTGCGTATATTGTTACATAGCCCGTACACTCTTTTACTACTATCGATATCGTACTTGTGCAAATTGTTCACCCTCGTTACTCTCGTGTACTTGATAACTGTTAACTCTGAGTTGAGTTCTAGTAGTAAAGTCCTAATGACGCGTTCTAAACTAGTTTCTTATTTCCCTTGTAGAACTATGCCTCCCAGGAGAAGACGCGGGAACCGCATAGCCAAGCAGATTGTCGTGCAATTCCAAGCGCTACTCCCAGGCGTGATCGCCCAGATCGTCGCTGGAACCAATCAAGGGATCTTCGGAATCAACGAACCCCTTCTCCCTCTTGGGCAGACCAGGCGGGACGAGGACGAGGATTTTGGAACCAACCTCCTACCTCCCCCTCCAGCCCTCTTCCAACGAAGTGAGAATAAGAGAAGGAAAATTCACCACCAAACCTCAAGGACTAGCACCAGCCTGGAATCCACCGCCGTAACCCGAACCTATTCTAGACCACGCCCCCTGTGCAGCAAATGCCACTTCCACCATGCCCGGAAGTGCCTGGTATGTAGACTTTGCAACACAGTAGGGCATTACCCCTGGTGTTGTCCAGAAAATGCAAACAGAAAGCTGCTATGCCTCGAATGTGGGAGCGACCAGCACCTCCGTGGGGATTGTCTCCTAGAGCGTACCACATAGACCCTCAGTGCTCTCGCAATCACAGCCGAGGAAACCTCTCAGAACCTTAATGCAGCTACTGGTACGTTCCCTGCCAAATGACCCTTTTCTTCCGTACTATTTGATTCATGAGCTGACGAAAACCTTGCCCCTTGGAAATAAGACATCTCATCGGTTTAGGACCTAAGGCTTTACGGATAGCTTTTCCATCGAATATGCCAACGACCTAATAATCGCAGTTGCGAGTGCAAACTTAGGACTCCCAGTACATCGTTTGCCTAAAAATTTTCCATCGACCCAGTTCTTACCGAACCATCAAGCCCTGACGCTATCTTCGGATGGACCGGTCACCGCCTTATTGGGTCATGATCGTTCGTTCCGATAAACTCCCTCGCATCTTCTTCGCACAGTGAAACTCCCGTTCTTCAGGAGGACGAGCCTGGACGGAAACTTCGCAGCGCGTACCCCTCGATGATGCACTATTCCCGAGAAGCACTACGACGCACCCTCCGCTCACGACGTCGGGCATAAATCTAAGGAAAGCCGAGTCCAAGACATTTCTGTAGTCAAGGACCATCCAAAGCATTCCCGAAGAATTTCCCGGACTACCGCCGAACTGACAAGTGAAAAATTTCAAATGAACCCCGTTCCTGACACGGCACCAATAGCCAAGGCTCCCTACCATATAGCATCACTTGAGATGCTAAGGCGACCAAAGCTGTTGTAGGAACTTCCCAACCCTAACCCTACCACTCAAAATTCAATTCCACGAAAGCCCAACTTCCCTAACGAGCGACAGACAGACCCATCCATTGTACGCTAAGCGTCATGAACTCATCAAGCCTACCGTCAAGAACCGATAACCATCCCCGTGGATCGACGACCTTTCCGAGTAGCTGCAGGATGCAACATACCTCTCAAAAGTCGACCCCGCTCAAATTATCACCAGGTTCGCGACATTTTGACCAACACTACCGAGGACCGCATTTCCCCAAACTCGATGTGAGCAATCCAAGCCCTTCCCCCTGTCACTAGGCCTAAACAACACACTGCCGGTATTCATGGACTTAATGAACAAAGTGTATAGGTCGTACTTAGATGATTTATAGTCATACTCCTCGTCAACACTCTCTCCTACCCAAGGAAGATCCTGTGAACATTTCAAGCTCACCCTAGAGCTCTACTGAGATCAGAAACTGTACACCCGATACTCAAAGTGCAAATTCCGACCCTGAGCAGAACATTTCCCTGATTTCATAGTCAACCATGCAAGAGCCGAACTCAAGCTAAACATAACTCGTTGCGCCAAGCCCTAAGCATGAGTTCTGAAATCCGAAGGTATTCGTGAATCCATTCCCGTCAAGGGCCATCGAACTGTTATTCCATCTATCCGGAATCCGACTTGCTGTACCAGGAATTCCCGAGAATACTGTTCTGGCCGGACATAAATAAGAACGTTACCTTGTATCCAGCCGAATGCCTCACTTGCTTCGAGGACAAGGCAGGACACCGAAACCCATCCCTATATTAGTCGATCTGCGTTCCACTCCCTTCGGAATACCCTCCCGAGAATCGCTAGGAAAACGACTAGATCTCATCACCTCCCACTATTCGCCGTTCTCTAATCGGGTACCCTTGTGTCGTGGATCCCGTGCCAGCACTAAGTGCACACTCATCAGTCTATACGTGGACGCAAGTGTCGAACACCGCCCTATCGGCTAGAAGCTGACGGCCGACGAATTGCAACGTCCTACATTTACCTCTACTCGCGAAAGACTAGAAGCTCTCCCGTACCCGACCAAGGAGCCGCGTGACCATCTAGAAGAAAAGCCCTCAATTCCTTAGACGACAATAGGATATCGCCACGGAAGGAGGATAGTCTGCTTCTGGGAACGCGGCAAACTGGGCCTGAAGTACCCCGGTTCAACCTGAGTCTTGGAGCACACCGATCCGACTTCTCATTGCTTTTAACTTTCCCAACCGGCACCTAACGTTCTTATGTGCTCCCTCCTCACACTTGTAAGGTGTTCATCGGATGATACCTTCGTCATCTCTCTCTAGACAAGGTCAAAACTGCTACCAAACCAAGTTCCTTGTTGAAACGCTTAGGTTGTTGACTCCAAGGTCAAACATCCTAGACCGAACCTTGTCCCCATCTCTGAGTTCAGTGGAACCCCCGACGTAGTCCCACTACCGCGTGAAGACGCATGGACCGAAATTCGTCAGGAGAATCCACCACGATCCGACGGCAATTTTTCCCCATGAGACGAACTAAATTTCGGGACGAAATTCCTTTCAACCCGGGGAGAATGTGACAACCGTCAAAAATCTAGGTACTTGTTCAGCTACTATATCGGTTCGAAACATTAGCTACTCTTTTATCGTGTTCGCTCTGTTCTAGTTCGTAAATGTTGAGTCGGTACTTTGTCGGAACTAGTGTCGGAATAACTTCCGGAATCAATTTTATAAGTCCTAACACCAAGAAAACACATATTGAACTTTCCTAAGTTCATGACTAATCATAATTTAGAACTTTCAATTAACAAAAAGGTCCAACGAAGCAATAACGTAAAAACGAAAAATCAGAAAGGCTGAAAATCCCCCGGTGCGCAGCACCTCACCCCAGTTTTCAAAAATATTATATTTTTAGTCCTTGTCTCGATTTTTACAACTTTCAACCAATCAATCTCGGGTATAGGTCAGTAATCACTGCATTTTTACACACCCAACACACTTCATTATTATTACCACCCATTTCTTTTCCTTTTTCATTTTTACATAATCAAAACACACACACATTTACACATAGTTCATTTTCTCTCTATTTCACTCAAGAACACCACCATAATCCAGAAAGTCCAGCCATCTAATCAGTCCATAAACACATAAAAATCGACCATCAATCACATACAAAACGTTCCAAGAGTAAAGGGTAGCAAAAGGAAAGGATTAAATCGGGTTTTCAAGAAGATTTGGAGCTAGAAACTCATCCAAATCGTTTCATTCCTTTTCCTTCGGTATAACTCTTTTACTTTACTCTTTTTACTGAAATCCTTGATTGCATGTTAGATCTAAACAATAAAAATGAGTTTTTATAAAGATTTATATCACTTTCTCTACAAAAACGATTTTTATCTAGATGATACTTAGATCTATGTTTTTGTAAATAAAATTTGTTTAGAAACTATTAAAATGGTGTTTCATAAGATATCTACTGGTTGCATGTCGAAATCTATGGGTAATAAAACGTTTTTGGCAAAGATATCACAAAACGGTGAAGAACAGCAAGGAGGTGCGCAGCACCCCTGACAGGTGCTGCGCACCTGGCTGCTGACCCTTCCGAAATCGTCGTTTTGATTGTTTAAAACCCGTACACGCATTCTGGACTTTTGCTAATATTATTATAATACTGAGATGAATAAAAACTATAATAATGGTGACTTGTATTGGACTCTTTGGACTTATTTGACTTATTATGAAGTTATTATGTGTATATGCATGTTTTGTGAGCGGAATTGGTTGTAGGTTTTGGACATGAAATTTGGGCGCGGAAGCGCTGCCCAAATTTCGTTAGAAAACCTAAACCATTTCAGTAACCTAAACATGTCTATCATAATAATAACTTTAACTTTGAACTATTCGGACAAAAACAAACGTTAACCGCTTCGGACCAAATTTTGAGACGATTTGACTTCAACACATAATCATAAACAAAAGTTACCTAATCTTATATAAAGAACCTAATAAGACATTAACTTTTGGACAATCTTGGTATTCATAGGCATCATGTGATTCCCGA
Source organism: Senecio squalidus (assembly GCA_910822075.1). NCBI lineage: Eukaryota > Viridiplantae > Streptophyta > Magnoliopsida > Asterales > Asteraceae > Senecio > Senecio squalidus. The sequence goes on along the minus strand of CAJVGC010000065.1, from coordinate 28,462,814 downwards.
CTCCTTTTCCCGACCGATTCCGAGTTCACTTTCTTCGCAAACCGTGAGTTACACCCCTCTCTACTCTTACATTTTAAGTACTCTTTTTGGGGGAAACATGAGATCAAACCTTTTGTGAACTTGTACGACTAATTTGACTTTTGGTACTTATTGAACTATTTGACTTTGGTCTATTTGAACTATTGTGTCTTATTGAACTTATGATCTATTTTGACCTTTGAACTTGTACGACTATTTTGACTTATTGAACTTATCGAACAAATTCGACTTTTGGTACTTATTGAACTATTTTGACTTTGGTCTATTTGAACTATTTTGACTTCTGGATCTTTGAACTATTTTGGACAAATTCTTAGAGACTCTTATGCGTAAAAATGTTTTATTGCCTTATTGGCTACTTATTATTTAAAACTTTTACGAACTTATTAAACTTTTGCGAACCTTTGGAAACCTTTGAACTATTTGAATGACTTTCTATTTATGGAAACTTTTGAGCTAAAGGAACTATTTTTGGTACGAACTATTTGGACTACTTTGGGACTATTTTTGTACGACTATTTGGACTAATATGCGTAAACAACATCAATTGTTCGGATTGGCTTACTTTAGACTCCCTAGGTTTGCCTCTTTGGATACTTGATTAGACATTGATAGCTTGGTTGTATTTGGTGCGAAACCCTAGGTGAGAATATAGCAACGTAAGTGCAGACAAAAAAAAAAGACTTTTGAAAACGGACGACTAGACGCCCCATAACTTTTCTTGGACGACTATACACACTATTAACACAAGCCGTTAGCATAAATTATGGGTATCGATACTTAGGAGCGGTCACTCCTTACCAATGGGTAGCGACCAATGTACATATTGCTAAGTTCTCGCGGACTAGGACTTTAGACTGGACTAGTGGGCAGGTACTTGACTAAAATCGGATTAGTGTGTAGACTAAATCTTACGTATATTAAGCTTAGTGGTTGGTACAACTCGAGAATCATAGGTCTTTATTTACGTATATACTTACTTACTGTCTTACACATGTGGACTAATCCACCGCTGAGGTAATGACTACGGACTTTTTCGCTCGCTACGCTACTTGACTTTTGAACTTGACTTGGAACTATTTGGAACGTACTTGGTCTTAGAACTTATTTTGAACGTACTTGGTCTTGGATCGTACTTGGACTTGAACTTATCTTGAAATTTAATTGTTCTAAAATTTTAAGCAGTTAAACTTTATTGAGTTATTCTTGAATTTTAAGCACTTGTACTTATCTTGAAATTCCTTGACTTTGAACAACTCTTGAACTTTTATGAACCTTGAACTCGTCTCGGACACTTATGAACTTTTAAATTGAAACTTTTTTTTTAATTCATAAACTGTAACTCACTCACTACGTTTTCGTAGTTGACACTTTATCTCATGTTTCAGGAACTAAGCGTAAGTTATGAAGTGCATTGCTCAGGCGGGTCAAGTCTTTTATGTGAAGTATACCTTGGGAAGAAGACCTTATTTTGGGAATTTTATTTAAAAACACTTTTGTTATGTACTATGGTCTTATGTTGGATCTTGGTTGTATCTTTGACTTGTACTTTTCAATTTAAATCTAAATGACTCGAGCCGTTAATTTTAGTGTAACCCGTGAAATGATTCTTCGCTCTTCACATTCCGTGTTTCCGCTTTAGCGGGGTGTGACAGATGGCATTGATCAAAGAATTTCTAGATTCATCTTTATTACCGTACAAAATTGTCATGACATCGGGTATGCGAATATAGTTATCGTTGATCGATTTTTCATCTCCGTCACCGAATCGTAAAAGAAAATCTAAAAAACCACATATTAGTTTGTGCTCTTATATTTAACGTCAGAGTTATCTTTTTAAATAGACAAGGCGACATTCGTAGACTTATGTCTACAGTTTGCGCTCGAGTTCCACGTTTAATGACCGACAACACCTGGTGAAAACCATCACCCAAAACCATTATCTTTCCTCCAAACTAAAGCCTCACCCCTACTATGTGTTGCATTTTTCAATCTACCACTTCTATTGCCTACCGTTTAGCCATCGATGCTTCATTTCATATGATTATTTTTGATAACCTAAATAGTTCGACAATCCCACATTGTTTTTTGATATTGCACATTGACTTATAATTAAGATAGAGGATAATCTTAAATCTCAAGTGAGTCTTTCTCCCGCCTGACATGTTATTAGTCGCGACACTTGACGAAGTTGTTGCTAGTGCAATAAGACCACGTGAACGAACGTCTACAAGAAAAGACTTGTACAAAAATGTTTTTTCGGTTTCACTTGGACCATCTATGAAGAAAACACCTGGAGACTCGTTATCCTCGTGCCTCATGATCTCATCAAACGCCAAAGTTTAATGACCTTATGGCATGCAAGTGTTCGACTTCCACAACTATGGCGTACTCCTCTTGTACCTTACGATAACCTACAGGTTGAAACTTAATGTCTACAGAGATTCTAGAAATATCAAAATCCATGAGATTCTTACCCATAGATTGTAGAATGTCCATGATGTCAGAAAGAACCATATTCTGAACTCGCTCAACATTTCACAATGTTTCCTATAATCCTCAGATAGTGAATCAAAATGGTCATTCCATAACTTCTAAACATCCCTCGGCTCGCAGAAAATCATTATAGTCGCGAATAACCTTCCAAGAGCACCCATAAACTAAAAAGAGAGGCTTATGTGAGCCATTGCGATAAACTATTATCATTTTCGATTAAGATTATCCCAAGATCCGCTTTTCGAAACGTTGTGTATATTACACCGTTAATTGTGTAACGATATTTAAAAGAAATGGGACCTTTAATATTTTTCCAAAAGTAATCGTAAGTAGTACATCTAGCCTTCAGTCAGATTAGTAGACACCAATCGACCTCTTTGTGGCTTAAGTACACGCTTATTTCAACGACGCGAGCTAGCATTCCATGTGAAGTGTTGAGTATTGAAGCTTAATGGATGAAGTTGAAAAACTTCTAAGTTAAGAGTTTAGTGCGGAAGAAAAAAAGTTAACTTCCAAACTAAATCTTAGTTGTTCAACTCAAAGTTAAAGTGGAAAAGTTTAGTTTTGATGATGACGCAGTTCTTTTTAGTTAAAGTGAACAACATCGGAGTTAAATCAAGATAACGACTAAGTTGATGTTAAACATCAAAAGTGTTTTTCAATAGACATAATGATGTTAGCTTTTTAATTTCTGTTATCTTATAAGTACATAAATAGTAGGAAAAATCATAGTTAGGCGTGCATAAATGAGATATTGTGTAATACAAATGTAACTACTCTCCCGCCATTAAAGGCTTTGAATGATAATAATATTTAGTGAAATCGTGTGTTGTTCATACTTCTTAATCAATGATTCAATGCTAGAAAGTGATTCCGCAACCTTCTAGTAGTTAGTTAATCACGTAGTGCATTAATCCGTAGGGTTAAATATCATGTCAATTGGTATCAGAGCTGGATTTCAATTCAGTTTGAATTTTAGTTCATCATTTGATCAGAATCGAGTGTCCGTGAGTTGATTTTAAGGCGATTAATCGAATTGTTGTGGGACAAAGACAAAATGTCAAGACATGCAACTGCATGAGTAAACATGAACATGCATTACCTGTAAGAGGGAATGTAATGAACTGGGGTCAACGTATCACTAAAAAAAAAGGTTCAAATGTTTTTAAAGGATGTTTAGTGTGTGGAAAATCGAACCATTTAACTGAAGATTGTTTCTATAACAAAAGAAATAATAGAATGGAATTGAATTCAATATAAATGGCTCAAACTCACCACCTAGGTTTGGTAGAACTGCTCAGAGGTTTGTGAGCAGAAGGAAATACAACAGAAAATATCAAAATCCAAACTTCAAAGTATAAAATGCTACTAGTAGTAACTCTGGAACCTACACTAGTAGTAACTCTGACAGTAGTAATTTTTTGTATGAAAAGACTAGGAGACCTGCATATCATTTTAAAAGATCTGATTATGTAAATGAGAAGGCTAATCCCAAGACAACTTTGGCTTGGGTTCCTAAAAGAAACTAATCTTTTCCTCATGTGCAAAGCAAGATAGGTATGAAAAAAGAAGATACATGGCATGTAGATAGTGGCTGCTTTAGGCACATGACAGGCAACAAGCTAAAGCTTCAAAACTTTGTTGAATATGATGTAGGCTATGTTGCATTCGGAGGAAATCCAAGAGGAGGTATGATTATAGGTAGAGAAACAATCAACAATGGTAAAGTTACTTTGGAAAATGAATTCTTTGTCAAAGATTTAAATTATAACCTAGTGTGTCTCTCAAGTGTGTGATAAAAAGAATAAAGTTCTTTTTACAGACAATGAGTGTATCATTGTTGATCCAAAGTTCAAAGTAGTTGATGAAAGCATGATTATACTAAGAAAACCTTGGAAAGATAATGTATACAGTTTAGACATGGGAAGTAATGAATCTGAAACAAAAGAAAACTGTTTTATTTCAAAAGCATCAATTGATGAATATGAATTTTAAAAACATTAACATCTTGGTAAAACATTATCTTGTGAGAGGTCTAACTCAAAAGGAGTTCACATGAAATGATCACTTTGTTGCATGTCTTAAGGGAAAACAACATAAGTCTTCACAAAAAATCAAAGATACAAATTCAAATCACTCAAGTCTGCACTTATTGCACATGGATCTTTTTGGTCCTACACATGTCATGCGTCTAGGAAAGAAATCTTATTGTTTAGTTATTAATGATGATTTCACAAGGTATACATGGGTGTTATTTATTGGCACAAAAGATGAAACAAGTGAAATTCTCAGAACATTCATAACAAGAACTGAAAACAAGACAGAAAAGAAAGTGAAGATCATCAGATATGACAATGGCACTGAGTTCAAAAACCTGGAAATGAATGTGTTTTGCAATGAAAATGGAATTGAAAGACACTACAATGCACCAAGAACTCCTCAACAAAATGGGGTTGCAGAAAGGAGGAACAAAACTCTCATTGAAACAGCAAGATCAATGCTAGCTGACTCAAAGCTCCATATCACATTCTGGGCAGAAGCAATGAATACTGCATGTTATGTTCAAAACAGGGTATTAATTGTAAAAGCATATACAAAGACCCCTTATGATCTCTTCCACAAGAGAAAGCCACTCATAAGCTTTTTAAAACCATTTGGTTGTCCTTGTACAATTTTGAATACAAAAGAACATCTAGGGAAGTTTGATAGCAAGATAAATGAAGGATTCTTGGTAGGTTATTCCACACAAAACAAGGCATCCAGAGTATATAACATCATGAACATAATTGTTGAAGAAAGCACAAATGTGACTTTAAATGAGAAGACCATGAATGCTACTGGAGAAGGACCAGATTGGTTGTTTAATATTGATGAACTAACCAAGTATTTGAATTTTCATTTTGCAGATCAATATGAGAAGGAGTCTAGAGATAGTGTTAAAACTGGTGAATCAGTTTCTACTGGTGACTCTGTTGAAACTGGCCATTCAGTTACTACTGCTTCACCTGACGAAAATGAAAAATTTGTTTATTTTTCATTCATCTCCATTGATCCACCTAGAGTGTTTCAGCCCAAATACCCAAGTGATGATAGCTTCAAAGACATGGATCAAGATACTGATAATGGTGATTTGAGCAGAAAGATGAAGAAATGCCTGATTTAGCTGAAATTAATTCAGATGGAGAAGAAATCAGTACCAGTAGTAACTCAACAGACAGTAGTAATATCGAAAATTCTCCTCAGTCACAGAGTGATGAATTTCCATAGCATAATGATACAAATATGGATCAAGAAGTACTAGAAGAGCAGTATCAGACTCATAGGGTCAATAAGAATCATCCACTGCAACAAATCATTGGTGACTTGAATTCTGCAGTTCAAACAAGGGGAAAACTACACCAAAGCTTCAATGAATGTTTATTTGTGTGCTTTCTCTCGCAATTAACACCAAAGAATATAGAACAAGCAATTAAATACCCAAGTTGGACTGAAGCAATGCAGGAAGAATTATTACAGTTCAAACTTCAAGTAGTCTGGACTTTGGTAGTACTTCCTAGTGGAAAAAGAGTTATTGGGACTAAATGGATATTCCATAATAAAACTGATGAAAGAGGCATTTTCATCAAGAACAAAGCAATATTAGTGGCACAAGGATACACTCAGGAAGAGGGGGTTGATTATGATGAGGTATTTTCCCCAGTTTCAAGAATTAAAGCCATAAGGATATTTCTGGCTTTTGCTTCATTTAAAGGTTTTACTGTGTACCAAATGGATGAGAAGAGTGCATTCTTGTATGGGAAGATTGAAGAAGAAGTATATGTGTGTCAACCTACATGATTTGAAGATCCTAAACATCCAGACATGGTGTACATACTGGATACGTCATTGTATGGTTTACATCAAGCTCCCAGAGCATGGTATGACACATTATCAGTATATTTAATCAACCATCAATTCAAGAGAGGTGAAATTGATAAAACTTTGTTTATCAAGAATGTTGGGAATGACATTATGTTGGTGCATATTTATGTGGATGACATTATTTTTGGGTCTACAAATGACAAGTTGTGAAAGGAATTTGAACATATGATGCATAAGAAGTTTAAGATGAGCTCAACGGGAGAGCTGACTTTTTTTGGGGGGGGTACAGGTGAAGCAGAAACCAACTTGTATTTTTATCCATCAATCAAAATATGTTAAATACATTCTAGAAAAGCTTGGATTTCAAGACTGCAAGAGTGCAAGTATACCAGTAGAAACCCACATGCATTTAGAAGTTGATTCTGAGGGGGAGGATGTGGATGAACATTTGTATAGATCAATAATAGGATCTTTGATGTATTTAACTTCTTCAACACCAGACATAATGTTCAGTGTATGTGTGTGTGTGGAAGATATCAGACTAGTCCCAAGGTTTCACATCTGATAGCAGTAAAAAGAATTTTCAGATACTTGAAGGGTAAGCCATATTTGGGATTGTGGTATCCAAGAGACTCTCCATTTGAACTTATTTCATATACTGATAGTGACTATGGAGGAGAAAATCTGGATAGAAAGTCAAAATCAGGAGGATGTCTGTTCTTTAGGTCTAGATTGATTTCATGGCAATGCAAGAAACAGACCAATGTCTCTACATCTTCAACAGAAGCTGAATATGTTGTTGCATCAAGTTATTGTGCTCATGTGCTTTGGATTCAGAATTAATTGATGGATTATGGTATTTTTTTTCTACATACTCCTATTTGTATTGATAATAAGAGTACCATAAGCATTGTTAATAATCTAGTAAAACATTCCAAAACCAAACACATCGAAATTCGTTTTCATTTTATCAGGGATTGTAATGAAAAGAAACTCATTCAGGTAGTCAAGGTTCATACTGATAATTAATTTGCATATTTTTTCACAAAAGCTTTTGATGTGGGAAGATTTACATTTTTGATCAACATTGTTGGCATGATTACTCCTGAATAGGTTCATTTTAGAATGATAAATATGTGTCTGAAATGTGTTGTACAAAGCATATGCTGTTATGTGTTTGAAACAGTTAATTTTGATGATTTCTACTATTAATAGATATTACTGCTAGTAGTTAATACTGGTGGAAGTTAATACTGGTGGAAGTTAATACTCGTGGAAGTTAAAACTAGTGGAGGTTAATACTTGTATGTGTTTGAAACAGTTACTACTAATACTTCCTACTGATGGTGGTTATTACTGCCAGTTGTTAATACTGGTGGGAGTTACTACTACTACTGGGAATGTTTTATTTCTTTTGTTTCTACTGCAGGGACTAACTGGTATAAATGGCGAAATATCCCCACGATTATTAAATATCGTTCAAATCAAATTTTCGCTCTCTCTCTCTCTAAACCTTTTCCGCGTTCCATAAACCCTAATATCCGTTCTTCGAAACTTTTCATTCATCTTCGTCTTTTAACCCTAAAAATTATTCGATGGCGAATCAACAACTAGTCTTTGGAGTTTTCCATAACATTATTGCCGACTTGGAACTTCATTCTAAAGCCATTGATTTTCATCCCATTATCAACTTTCTTCGCCAATCAAGAATACATTATGTTTTAACGGTTAACCCTGAGGTTTATGAAAAGCACATCAGAGCGTTTCGGTCTACATCGACCTATGAAGAGGTTAATGGTGTTCAACAAATTAGGGCACGAGTAGACAAAAGGGAGGTTTTTGTTACAGAGTCTAATATTCGATCTCATCTTAAACTTCAAGATGACTCCGGCATAACTTCTATCCCTAATCAAGAACTTTTTGAAATTTTTGAAAGAGTGGGGTATGAAGGAAGCTTGTCTAAATTTCCTTTTCAAAAGGCACTTCTTTCTCCCCAATAGAGGTTTTTTGTTCATGTCTTACAACAATGTATTTCAAAGAAACGATACACCTAGAATGAGTTTAACAAAACTATAGCTACTGTTATGGCTTGTTTAGCAACTAGAAGGGTGTTTAATTTATCTGACATGATTTTCAATGATTTAAAGTGGAACCTTGCTAACCTAGAAAACAATATTGTAATGTATCCACAGCTTTTACAAATAATTCTGAATAAAGAGCTTGGTACTTATTCCACTAAAGGATAGGTCATCCTCATGGATTCTCACTCTAAAAAGACTTTTTCAAACATGAGGAGACAGGTGAACACTTTTTCTGTCAAGGTGACCCCATTGTTCTCTACAATGGTGGGTGTCACAGTTTCTCCTAGTTAAGGATCAAGTAATCCACTTGAATCCCAACCCACACCACCTGCTTCATTATCAGTTCCCACAACAGAACAACAACAACATAGTGCTTCTCATGCACCTTCAGCTTCATCTAAACAAGCATCTCTGAAAGAATATGTGAGAAAGTCTAAGAGGGTTCCTTCATCTTTTGGTCTTAAAGAATAACCAAAAGCACAAAATCCAAGTTCATAATAAAACTTCCAAATCAGTTCCTACTGATACACAAAAAACGAGTACAATTGAGCCCTTACCCACGCTCCAAAAGAAGGTGGTCCATAAGGAGGGGGAGACCATGTTCGAAGGGATAATACTACTAATGTACCACCTAGTGGTGCATAGGATAGTGTGACAGTCACTAAGACCCAACCAACAACAACTCTAGAGGATGATGATTCTTTTGAATAATTGTTAAGAGGACCCAGGTGCCAAGAAACCATGGGGGATGGCGATGCTCCTGCTAGGCAGGAGGCACCTTCTAAATCTACTTCCAACGAACCGCCAACTGTTGGTACTCAACAGAAAAGTGGGGAGGAAAGATATGCTTACTCTAACCTTGAATTGACGAAACATTGTCTCAAATATACTGAAAAGGTGCTTGCACAAACAGGGGAGATCAAACAACTCAAGAAGTTGGTGTTTAAACTGGTGAAAGAGGTCAAGCACTACAGGTTTTCAAATGAAGAAACATGTAAGAGTGGCAAGGAAGAGTGGTTCTAAGGGGGGGCATAGGCCTACCAAGAAAGTATCATACAAGTTGCCAACTCCATCCAGTTCCAGTTCTAGCTCTTCTAGCAGGTCTGACAGAAATGCTACCAAAATGGGTGAGAACATAAATGATTCTGTTGAAGACGCTGCTACTGAAAAGAAGAGACACGAGGATGTGAATGAGAAAGAAAATGTTTTTAACAGGTACTGATACTGATATGCAAGATCAAGAGCCTCCAAAGTTTCTACTACTGAAGAGGAGTTAAAGGAGAATACTGAGCAACATTAGTGTCCAACTGTTACTACTGGCCCAACTGTTAATACTGGTCCAACTGTTTCTGCTGATCCAAGTGTTACTGGTGAGCAACCTTATTCTTCTGTACATGTTGATACTTATGATTGGACTATAGAGGATAGGGAAATCAGAGATGTGATCATGAATATGGGTGAAGGAGAAGAATAAAGACAGAGGGTAAGAGAGAAGGTTGACGAGATTTTGTTACAAGAAGGAGAGAAAGAGAATAAAGAAGCAGAGCAGGTTAATGAAGATACTACTAGTGAAAATGTTTCAAAAGATCAAGAAGTTCCTACTGATCCACCAGTAACACCATTAACTAAAGAAGACATTACTATAGTTGCTGAGTTGGAGAGGTTAAAATAGGAAAAGTTAGAGCAAGAGGCAATAAGAAAGATATAAATAGTTGTTGTTGTAGAAAGACAAAGAAAGGCTGCTGTAAGTAGACCAAATGAGAAACCAGTTACACTGAATACTGGCGAATCTGCTGGTCCTACAACTGAGACTACAAAACCTATTATTCCTCCAAGAATTGAAAGAAGGCCAATGGGATTCTACATGGGAAAGAAAGAAATCAAAAAGGTTTCCCAAGATGAAGACCTAAGCTTCAAAAGTAAAGGTAAGGGAAAATGAAAAGTAAGGAGGAATTGAAACAGGAGGAGCCTGAAAAGAAAAGGAGAGAGGATGAAGAATCCAGAGGAATAAAAAGAAGAGGAAGCTGATGTTTTGGCTGCCAAAAGAATGGCTCAAGAACAGGTTGAGGAGGAGGTAAAAAGAAAGGCTCAAGAAAAGGACTTTTTAATAGCTCTATAGTTGTTGTAGAAAGATGAAGTTGAGCTAAGAAAGTAAGACGAGGAAAAGGCCAAGTCCAAAACAGGAAGACAATAAAAAGGAACATTACAAGGGCTGAAGATAAGAAGAAGTACACTTATTTTTTGAAATCCACTGGAAAGTATAGTGAAAAACAGCTAGGGCCTATGAAGTTAGACACAGTCATCTATTTGTATGTCAAGGAGAAAAAGCTGCAGAGGGAAGAAGCAGACAAAGCTCAGTTTGAGAAGGAAAGAGCTCTGAAGGCTGCATTGGATAGAGGTTACAAGGTTGTTCACTTTGGAGATGAGCAGACCATGCATGAGCAAGTGAAGAAGAAACCTGCTGATAAATCTAAGCATGAATCAATAAAAAGAAAGCAACACCAGGCTAGTAATGTTTCTACTGCCAAAAGATAAAAAACAACAGTAGAAACAGTTACTACTGGTAAAAGGAAAGAAAGTACTGGTAGGCAGGTTAATACTGGTTCTAAAAAGATGAAATCGGGAACAAAGAAATATGAATCTACTAAAGAGAAGGATCAGGAACAAAAGAAAGAAGAGTATAAGCCAAAAGTCATGAAAGTGAAAATAAAAGATATCTCTGGGGAGTTTGAGTTTGGATGTCTACCATAAATCTCTAATGATCAAGTTAATGAAGCTGCTAATAGAATTTTTGATCACATGAAAGACTTGATAATTCATTCTGAAGATATCAAGTGTGCCTTAACATTTACAAATATGCCTATCATTGATTGGTATGCAATAGTGATTAATGGTCAGAATACCTATAAAATTGTTAGAGTTTCAAAGAGTATAACAGTTCATTGGAGATCTTCAAAGATATAAGTAGATAAGACTTAGTGGATATGTTCTTGATTGGAAAGCAGAAATATTCTCAAGGGCAAGGTATTTTTCCAGACTTTAATGACTTATTATTTGAGTTATTAGAGATTATGTTTGAGCCAGAGAATGTTCTTGAGAAGATTGCAAGATTTACTCCTGTTTTGGAATGGATTCATTATGAAAGTTGTGGAGTGTATTCTCTGAGCAGAAATGATGGAACTACAGAGTATTTCTTAGTTGAAAGGAAGTATAAACATGGCATCAATGTGATGATCAATATGCTGAATGTGAAGTTGAAAGCTCTTCAAGATTCTGAAGAAGCTATTCAGCTATTGTGGAAGATCAGATGCCAGCTCACAGATCATAGAAACTCCATATGAAGAGATTTAAAGTTTTTGGCAGCATTCCTCTGATTAGTGCAGAAACTTATGTTTATGGTGGAAAACAAAAATTTATGGGGAGATTGTTGGGTTTTAGTGTGTTACTACTGGTGAAGAGGGTTATTACATGTCATCAGTCAAGTTACTACTTGTAACTATTACTACTTGTGAAGATGGTTATTACTAGTCATCAGTCAAGTTACTACTAGTCAACACTATTACTACTGTTGCTGCATGGCTTGCATGGGAGTTTCTACTGGAGGTTACTACTACTGAGTTGATAATGCTAGTTACGATTTAGTAGCAGTTATATTTGTAATAGATTTGTGATAATTATAAAGTAGATTCGATTAGATATTATAACCCGATTATGTCTAGGGCTAGTTAGCCTCAAGGTCTATAAATATAGATCCTTATATCCTTGTAAATATACATCTATTACGAAACTTTGATTCTAATAGATTGAGGTTGTTGGTGGATATCTTGTGTTCTTAACTGTTTAATCATATTCATAACTTGTTAATTAATATCTTGTAATATCAAAGTGTTGATCCGCTGCAACTCCTTTGATAGATCTGGATCTAATCGTTTGTTTCATACAAACCTAGTTTCGACAGATCTTGACAGATATAACACATATGTCCAACTGCAATCCGTCCATTACACATGTTGACACCGACCCTAAGCTTAGACCTAACGGCCTACCTGTTGCAGTTGCTTAATTATATCATAGTCTTGTTAGGGCTCTTAAGTACCTCACATTTACTCACCCAAAGATCTCAAATGTAGTTCCACAAGTATGTTTATATATGCATAATCCTCAAGAAGCCTACTACAGTGTTCTCAAGCGCATACTTCGTTATATTCGAGGCACTTTAGATCATTGATTACAACTTTATGCCTCATCGACCCTCAGTTTAACTATTTATTCTTATGCTGATTGGGGTGAATGTCAAGACTTTCATACATCAATATCAGGCTACTGTGTATTTTTGGGAGACAAATTGTTTTATGGGTCTTCTAAACGTCAGCATACCATTTCATACTCCGGTGCCGATGCAAAATATTGTGGCGTTTCCGCCGAGACGATTTGGATTCACAATCTCCTTCTTGAGCTTCATTGCCCACATAACTGAGCCACTACTGTTTACTGTGATTATGTAGGTGATGTCTACCTTTTTACGAACCCACTTCAACATCAACGAACCAAACACATCGAGATTGACATTCACTTTATTCGGAAAAAGGTTTTCATGGGTCTCGTTCGTGTGCTTCATGTACCCTTTAGCTCTTATTATCCAGATTTATTCCATATAGGTCTTCTTGCAGTACTATTTAACAACTTCATATCAAATTTGAGTGTTCGTTCTTCCCTCGCTCAAATTGTGAAAGCATATTAATGTATCTAAGTTATAAACCATTATTTGTATTGTGCTCATTGTCAAACCCGTTGTCCTCCATCGCCTGATTGTGGATTCGTTATTTCTTTGTTGTTTGTCGTTTGTGGCCCTCGTTGTGGGGGGTAGTTAATCCCATGACGAGCCGTTGTGGTTTATTTTCTTATTTTAGTTTTTTGTAATTCTATCTGGGAATTGTATATAAAAAAAATAGATATAATCTTTTTTTAATAATGCCGTTTAACAACTGCTTCTTTTAATTTTTTTTTTCTTTATTTTTACCTCTTCATAAATAAATAATCTAAACACATATATTTTACACAAACACACACACGTTTCACTTTACATTTTACGTAAAAACAAAAATGAGTTCACAATCTTCAACCGATCTTGATGTGACAGATTCATCATTGTCTGAATCGGAAGTGGTCTTATTTCTTGTTCTAACGCAACAAGCTATTTCACAAATGACGACGGATGAAAATGAACTTGAAAGTTCACGTGGGCGTGAGAAAAAGGAAGAGACAATATAAAAACCGGGACCGTTCTATAGCAAACACACTTGTGCAAAAACATTACTTCTCGGGCTCAATCACGTACCCGGATGAATATTTATGTAGAAGCACGTAAAAAATTTAAACATTTTCAAGAAAAGTGCAAGAAAGGATATCAAACGGGCATTCAGTGTTTTTCAAGGTCGTTGGAGGATTATAAGACGTGCATTGAGATTTTACATGATTTAGAAGCTGAGAAAGTTATGTCGGGGGTAACATATTGTACAATATAATTCATGAAGATAATGGACAGACGATTTGTGATGCCGATGAATGGTATGCTCCTCCGGTTATTGATATTGACCGACCTTTTCATAAGAGAGTGACATAACGTATTCGGATTGTCAAATAGATTAGAGACAAAGATACCCACAACCAACTCCACAATAATCTCATGGCGTAAATTTCGATACTTCCGGAAAACTATTAGTTATTTTTATTTTATATATTGTCTTCTATTTTACATTTAAATATTGTATTGTCACTATATAATCTATTATTACTTATAATCTAGAGTCGTCGGCTTTATTACGTGTGAGATATTCCAAATAGTGTAATGATATGCATTTGAAACTCCTGACTCTTTGGTTGCCCTGTGTTTTAATTACCATAATGTGAGGTATAATGATATTTAAACTGTTCAGTTACCCTAAGTTAATAACACATTTGAAACTCCTGACTCTTTGGTTGCCCTGTGTTTTAATTACCATAATGTGAGGTATAATGATATTTAAACTGTGCAGTTACCCTAAGTTAATAGTATAGACGTTTTAAGGTACTCCAAAAGTTGGTGGTATTAATGGCATACTAATTATTGTGTTTTAATTACCATAATGTGATTAATGGCATACTAATTATTGAGGTATAATGATATTTAAACTCCTCAGTTACCCTAAGTTAATCACACATACGTTTTTAGGTACTCCAAAAGTTGGTGGTATTAATGGCATACTAATTATTGATGTATAATGATATTTACACTATTGAGTTACCCTAAGTTATTAACAAAAACGTTTTTAGGTACTCCAAAGGTTGGTGGTTTTGTTTTTTCTCTATAAGTTAGTTCGACAGAAAAGTTACTTTTGCATCAACAAGCCCCGTAACTACGTACAATTATGTCTCTTTCGAAAAACATGTCTCACTCCAAGATTGGCGCCCTTGACCCAACTAGAGAAGATTGGGTTGTTCATGTACGGCTTTGTAGAATGTGGGAGGCAATAAATACGAAACTCGGTGATGTCTTACTTGGGTTGGAAATGGTTATGGCTGATGATGATGTAATTTCTAATTTGTTTGAAAATTTTAAAAGCCGGAAAAAAGGTATGCCACAAAAACAGTTAATATAAAATAACTTCTACCATGTTTTTTTATGTACAACGATGAAAACTGTGGGGGGTTAAATTAGTTTCTTACATGTTTTTTTTTTTTTTTTTTTTTACCAAAAAGGGCGGTTCGATATAAGGTTTCATCATTAGAAATCATATACGAAAGTTTAAGGCTCTGCTCGAAGAGGGCCAGGTATATCAAATCTCGAGGTTCAGAGTGATTGAAGGTCAAATGGGATATAAAGCTGTCCCGAATCAATACCGCATCCGTTTCAACATTGCAACATCGGTTCGTAATCTTGGATCAAAGGTGTTGTAGAAATTATTCGAAACCATTCGATTTAATTGAACATTTCTGTTGTAATTTGTAAAGAATCTAGATATTGTATTTAATTTGGTGTTTGGGGATTTTTGGAAGCTGAGTTTTATACATTCGAGGGAAACAGAAAGTAGCAGGAAATAAACACAAAACTCCTGATTCTGATCATTGTTCGTGAAAATATTTTTACAAAATTGTCACCGCGCAACGCGCGGGAATACGGCCTAGTTTTATTAATAAAATGGTCTTAGAATTATTGGAATTTAAGAGAAAGCAAAAATGGCTACCTAGAAAGACTTGGCTTTCAATTCTTCTCATTGTGTGTGCGTGTGAGTCTCGTTTTCCTAATTTTTTTTTCTTTTTTTTTTTCTTTCTTTTTTCCGTCGGCAATTAGGGTTTTTGTCACAACAACGAATCGAATCGAATCGAATCGAATCAACAACCCAACCGTTACGGAATCATTACCATTAAATTCAATTCAAATCAAATCATTCATTCTCCTTTCAGGTCATTTTTGTGTTCATCATCGACTTCAATTTCCAAATTAATTTGGGGTTTTCATATACTAATTTTACGAATTCTTGTTTGGTTTCAGGAGTAGGAGAAGGAGAAGATTATAAAATTTATATTCAAAGATGAAATCAGATATTTTGGAGATTCAACCTCATGAACTTAACTTCATATGTAACTACACTCTCTATCCTTTTTATTCATTATTACATTATATGTTATTAGTCTTTGATTCAATTATTCGCTTACATTCGGTGTATCTCTTGTTGCTGCTCAAGCTTCATGAACAGATCACCTTTACTTTTGTTGCCCTATTTGTTATTCCATTCTTACTTAAATCAGCCACTTGCTTATCGTAACAGACCGTTAATTAGTCATGTTTTTTGTTATTTTATCTTTTTCTGTATATGGCATGTTAATGCACATACGGCCGTCCACATTTTATTTTTAACATATATAGGTTATTTGTTGTCTAACTCTTTATTTTGTTACTCTATGTAGTTGAACTCAAGAAACAAAGCACATGTTCTATTCAGTTGTTGAATAGAACCGACAACCATGTTGCTTTCAAGGTCCTCACACTTTCCGTGTTTCACTTTTTCAACTTTTGTTTTCCTTGTTAAATTGTAATAGCTGTAACTTTTTTGCAGGTCAAAACTACTAATCCTAAGAAATATTGTGTCAGACCCAACACTGGAGTTATCGAACCAAACTCAGCATGTGATTTTTCAGGTACAAACATTCTATATTGAATGTAGTTTGAGGGAAATGATCGTTCTAGTTTGCTCATCCTAAGTACAAATAAATAAAGACTTTTATGATTGTGATGACCTCTTTAAGTAGATGTTAAGGCCTTATTAATTTTTATATCTGCAAGGATTGCCCATTTGTTTATGGATGTAATTTTTTTTGAGTATTAAAAATATGAATATTAGGATCGTCCTATCTAGTACTCTAGTAAGTAAAAAGCTTTGATAGGTACACTGTCAAGTATCCCATATTCTGAGAGTATGTTTCAATCAAATAATATAATGGATATATTTTTTTGCAATTTGATCATTCAGTCTTTTTGTGGCGATGCAGTTACAATGCAAGCGCAAAAGGTAGCTCCTCCGGATATGATATGCAGGGACAAATTTTTAGTTCAAAGTACAGCTGTTCCAGCAGGGACAATGGAGGAGGATGTCACGTCTAACACGGTTGGTGTTTTATCAAGATGTTGGTTTTCATGGTTGTTTCTTTATCTGATTCCTTAATTTGGCAGTTTGCTAAAGAAGATGGTAAAGTTGTTGATGAAAAGAGGCTTAAAGTGATCCTCACCCCTTCACCAGACTCGCCAGAATCATCGCCAATCAACGGAACATCAAAGCTAGTGCAAAATGATGAAGGGAGAGAACTGAAAGATGACCTAGTTCAAAACCATAGCTCTCAGGCCAAGGTAAAGGTGTTGATATAGTACTTATACGGACAAAGATCTAAAAGATGCATGTTATATATATTATAGAGATTATATAGGATCTTCTTGTCTTTAGTTTGCTCTAGTATATGTTTTATAGGAAGTGGGTGGTTTAATAAGCAGTTTCAAACTTATGCCAGGCTAATGAGGAAATGGAAGTGCTCAAAGGAAATGAAAGAAGTGTAGAGGCAACAATGAAAGAAGAATCTATGCAAATGAAAGAAAAATCTATGCAAATGAAAGAAAAATCTATGCAAATGAAAGATGAAGCTGTAAAAGTGAATGAAGAATCTGTAAAACCGATGAAAGAGTTTATAATAAAAAGGGAAGAGTCTGTCCAGATGAATGATGTAGAAGAGCTAAAATTAGCTAAAGATGTTGAAGAGATGAAGGCAAAAGTGAAAGAGCTCGAGTCAAAGCTAAATGAGGTTAGTTTTGTGTGTGGTTTTTCATTCTCTGTTGCATGGTTACTTAGACAGTGCTGTTATTTGTTTCTTAGACAGTGCTGTTATTTTCCTGTTGCTCGATATCTGTTAAATCTTGAAAGTTTGTGGTTTTGTTACTGGTATCAACCAATATCATAAAGACTGATTGCAATTTTTTTTCTCGAATTAATTTTATGAATTTGTTATTATTACCTCCGTTAAATCCTTAAAACGTTGTTTTTTTTTGTTTTTTAATGCAATATATAAAACCTTCTGAAATATTTTAAAAAACTTGTTCATTTTTATGCTAAATTGTTCTGTTTGAAACCACCCACTGGTTTTCAGATAGAGGTTAGTCTAACCTAACCTCCTTTGCATTGTCAACTAGGCAAAGGAGCAACAGCTCACTGAGGAAAGTTAAAATGATCTATGAAAACAGAGTTTAGTTATCCTTAACAATCTTAAATTGTTTAACTATAAGTACTTGATTAAATGTCTGCATTCCGATGAATGTCATTTTTTTGTTTAGAACTGCGGTAATCTTAGATTGTGTTAGTTGTAGAATAATTTCTCCATTTTCCATTTCTGATTTCCTAGAAAAATGGGGTAGTCTACTGTCTCCAGAAAAGTGTTGAAAATTTTGGATAACTTGCTCAAATATTGTTGCATTTTACGTTTTGGAAGGTTAGTGAAGTTTGAAAAAGTATAATGGAAATGGTAGAAAACAAAAAAGTGAGTTTTCAGAATCGTACTTATTGAATAGAAAAGTGTGTTTTCTGTTTTCATATTCTTTTCTTTGTGAAAAAAGCCTAAATTTTAACATATTCTTTGTCTTCCGCTTTCCTTGAAGCTCTTTTTAGAAACACCCCCATTTTTCCACAAGTAAAGACCTCAATAGAGGTCTACTGTATATCTATTGTGCACGTGATGGAGTTATTGAATTGGAATTTATTAGCCTTCTTTATAAGCTTTCATTGTTAGAGCTTAATGTTAAGAGCATGTATGCATTGATTCAACCACTGTACTGGTGAAATTGCAGCTCCTGTAGAAATAGAGGACCTCAAATTTTCTATTCTGATGGAAGAATAACGTAGAAGTTTAGAAGTATTAATAGCGTGTTGATATGTTCGTGAATCATTCTAGGCCAAACTAGACACAAAGAAGCTTTAATAGTATCAACTTGTTTAATTATATTCCCGTGGTCTGATATTCGCATTAACCAAAAAAGACTAGGCATCTTTTGTCATGGAAAGAAAAATTAAGTGCTTTCTATTGTTGGTCTATATTAAAGATGCTTTTTGGTTTTTTGAGATGGAGTACTACTTGCATTTTATTTTTATTTTTCTGGTTTCGGTCGTATGCATCTACATTGAGCATATGAAGAATTGGTGTTATGTGGGTACTATCAACCAAGTTTATACCTTTAAGTTGAGTCAAAAGAACATGGAAATTAATCATTTTGTAGTCTTTTCAGGCTCTTTTTTTGTTTCTGTTTACAAAGATAAAGTTTTTAAATCTTTTTCTATTTTTGTTTCTCCAATGACCTCTAATGTTTAGCATGAGGTGAGTTGCTATGTATAAATGTTAAGAATGGTAGTTGGACTCTAGAAATCACTCCGAGCAGAGCAGACCAACTTTTCAATGAAGTTGATTATTTTTTTTGCCTAGTTAACTTGTCACTTACAGCCTGTTGTATTATCCTTATACTGGACTCTAGATATAGAGCAGAATTATAACCTGCATTATACAAGTAGCTTCTTTTTGTTTGGATGTTTGAATTAACCAAGTGTTGTGGACTTCCGCAGGCTAAAGCAACAATTCTACATCTAACAGAAGAAAAAAGATCTGCTACTCAAGAGAAACATTTCTTACAAGGAGAGTTGGTATGTCTTCTCAACCTATCCGTTTGTAGTCTCTATACCTCTCTGGGAAGTAAATTACCAATTTCCCCGAATTTGTCGTCTCTACTTAGAATTACTTCCAATATGTCAAGAACAGATTAGTCTTTTAAAACCCAACCAACCAAGTTGAACAAAACCTCATCTTACTTTAAATAAACAATCAATCAATTCAAAAAAGTTTCTGAATTGAACAGTAAAGTAGAACCACACTAAATCTATCCGTGGAACTCACTCACTGCCAAGAGTGCAGTTGGAAACACTCCGACTTTAACCTATTCAGTCTAGCTCACATCTTAGAACAAGAGGTAGTAGGTCATTCGTAAGGTTTTTACCAACTGATGCCTTACTAGATTGTAACAAAACTTTTTTGTGTGATAAGTTGCTTGATGAAAATGAATATTAAAGATAATGTTACAGGATTGAGTTTTATGTGAGTACATGAATGTTTTTACCAAAATCTTTTTTAGTCAATGTAAATGGTACATAATGGCTTATTTACAGTTGCAAAGAAAGTTTAATCCTGATTTGATGGAGAAAAATAGCAAACGGGCATTTTAATAGGGAATTCTTTTCTTCCTTTCATATTTTACTATGAAAGAAACTGCGCCTTCGGCTTGTGAATATTGATCTCTTGTATCTCTTCCCCTTCTTCATTTTTGTTGCTGATTTTGTTCCATATCTTCGTATATCCCAGAACTAAGTTTATGACTTTATGTCGAAAATAGATTTTCACTTTGAGATAAGGCTGTTTGGTTTTAGGATAAAAGTATCATGTCCCCTGACTATTAAGTGAAGTAGTTTTTGACCACTTTTTGTCCACATATCTTTATTTATTTTAGTAATTAGAGGAGACATAATGGGTGGGTCCAGGGAGCAAGTTCGGGTCAAGAAGGATATATATTTTTTTAGTAAGAATCGAAACATGTCGTGTTTGGTTGGACCACAAATACTTTTATGTTAATTTATAAGTTAACAAATGTTTCAGTAAAACTGCTTGACAGGTTGTATGTATTTATTATTTAAAATACACTTTCTTTAAAACCTGTGTTTTTGAGTCGTATGGGATGAACCATAACTCATAATGTCCCATTCACTAGTAAATGGGTCAAAATAGCCTCTTAATATATTTTCATTTGTTGAATATTGTTTATGTTAAGCTTTAGTGAGAATCAGTTGAGGTGACCCATATTCTTTTGTTTTTCCTAGTTAGGTCACTTGTTTTATGTAAATCACAAAGATTTGAATTCATGTGCGTTAGAAATCATTCGACCATCTAACAAAGTTCAGCTATTTATATTAGTTTACTTATGTTCTTTTGCTTTTTAATGTACATCTGTAGGATTTGCTGAGAAGTAAGCGACACAGGGCTCAGGTGGGATTTCCGTTGCTCTTTGTTTTTATGGTGGCACTTGTGAGCCTTTATCTCGGATACCTGTTGCATCACTGACCAACAAAGACACCTAAGAACTGCCTCTTGTGTTGATATATGTGCCAGTTCTGAATAAAGTCCCTCCTAGAAAACACTCCATGTTCTTCTGTTTTGTGTCCATAACGTTGTTAAGAAAGAGCGAGTAATGAATAGTGTGTTTTTGTTTCTTCTTAACTGGTTGGTCCAAAGTAGTGAATGTTTGGTTGTGTTTATAATTTAGCTATCTCGTATTCCTCTGATGTTAATAGGGGTGTCACAACAAAACCCGACCAGAACTGAACAAAAAGTTAATAAAACAAAGAATCAAATAGATATAACCATGTTTGAGACTCGTATGGATATGGTCTATGGTGCAGTCTGGTCCCAAACCATACCATGAAGGTTGGGATTTTACATTTTGAGGCTAAAAATGTTTTTTCAATAGAATCTATTTAAATAGCGAGGCGTTCTGAACATAATTTGAGCCTTATATCATTTGTTATATTGTTTGAGACTCACTTCTTCATCTTTTATATGCATGAGTGAGAATAACTAACATAAACATAATCATAATCCAACTCTTAGATTAAATCAACCGACACTATTATTATCATTAAGTCGGATAACAATATGTTACAGACACTTGACAATTATTTGTTCCGAATAGAATCACGACATGATGTATGCCTACTACATGTACAATACAAGAGCTTTTCTGCTCAAAAGAGATAAAAATGGAGGAAATAAGATTTTGTACACTGATATATGCTTGAGGTTATGGCAGTGCTGTTGATGGAGTTCTTGATATAATGGAAGCCAGTCTTTTTGCAGTCCATGTCACTTTCGATATGTTTCGAAGATGAATCATCATATGATTTTTCTTCTCATCTGATATCTCCACCACAAAACCTGCACATTCCCATTTATTGAAAAATTTATGTCGTTCAAAACCTTGAATCATTATTTATGCGACATTAAATCATACTGTTTTCTAAACAAACCTACCTGAACTTTTAGAAAGAGCGAGTAATGAAAAGGAAGCAAGAACTCTTTCTTCAATTGTGTTGTCACGCCTCAAAGATTCTGTCAACTGCCGTATCAAAGTTGAAAATTCTATACTCTGAAGAACATCTCCATCTCCAACCGTATGCACGAACTTGCTCATCCATGCAACTGTCACAAGGCTCGCTCTTGCCAAGCATGGAATCCCATTAGCTATCGATTCACCAAGTGTTCCTATCAGTTTCTTTCCACCACTGATCCATAACGCCATTGCAGCTTTCCTTTGCCAGTGCTCTATTTCATTGTCTTCGTTCTAAATTACATGACGAGCATATGTTCATTTGTTAGGAAACTTGGAGATCATAAATTACCAAACATAATGAAAATGACAGTTTTGTGGAAAAAGTAGGCACAATTATTTGACCCTTAATGGCTTAATCATAATGGATCATAAACGATAGTCTGTTTTTTCAATCATTGGAATCTGATAACGACGACTTAAACTCACAATAATCTGATTATCAGTTTAAAATGTAAATCCATAGGAAAAAGATAAAGAACCTTGTTGAAGTGTAGATCTTGATTTGTGATTACCATTTGTTTAGACCCTTCGACGACATAATATCTGCCATGAAAGCCACTCTCCAAGCTCTCATTGTAACCGGCTTCTTTCAAGATCCATTTTTCTGCTTCCGGTGTGCCTGTGTAAGCATACCTGCTTCCTAATATCAATAAGGATATCGCTGCTTGTTTTTGAACATTTTCGTTACATATTTGAGGATCCGAGGCTTCTATTATAGCCTCTATTGCCTCTTCACGATAAACACTACTCTTCAGAGGATCTCCCTGCAATGGACTGCTATTAAATGACGATTTGTCTAGAAAAAAAATGAAAGTAGTTATCGATTCATCAAGAAATAAGAAAATGTTACCATAAGATCAAGCTGAAGCATTATAGCAGCAACCAAAGGGCGTTTTTCTTTTTTGGATCTTTGTAACGAAACTAACAAGATTTGCATAGTGTTCAAGCAATCCCGTCCTTTTAGTAATTTTTCGAAAAGTTTGGTTCTTTGCTCAAATCTGATTGAATCCAGGAAAACGAATTAGAACCTAAAAATTTTGTGATAGATTTAATAATTTTGGTTATGAAGTTTGGGAACGGGATTATAGTATTACCTATGGAGGCAGATTAACTCAAGAAGCAAAAAGAAGGTGATCTCATTACATTCGATGTCTTTATTACCTTGTACTAATAGCTCAAGAAGGAGGTCGGTGTTCAGATTATCGGCCAAGAAATGGCGACACCTTCCATCTGCTTGGATACAATAACAGATGACGGAAACGGCCTTTGTCTTCTCTAAAATGTCCCCGATCCCCATTCTTCTCAATAACAAACTCAACCCTCCAAGTGAAATCACTTGTCTCCCATTTTCATAATTCCGGTCTTGGTTAAACCCATTGAGAAGTTGGTTAAGGAAGTAATAAGCTGCAACTTGAGGACTGCAACGAACACTGAATAATGTCTGTGTTTGATCTCCAAATTCAAGCACACGTAACACTAAAGGGATCCATTCTACAGATATCATCTGTTTGGCCTCTGGCTTCACTAAGTGGAGTAGAGATGCTGCTTTCAAGAATAGGCTGCTGTTTCTCATGAGATTCATGAAACCCTCGAGTTGAGGATCTAAATTCAGTATGATGTTTCCATTTGACTCATCTCGTGTCACGAATTCTGTTAATAGTGAGATGACTAGTTCTAAGATCTCTTCATTGTTAGAAGCAAACAATACTTCTAACATACCTTCTATCACTGATGGAGTGGATAATGTTTTCTCAATCGATGGATCATCTAGCCATGCTTTGGTCATCACCCGAATCGCAGTTTCACATTCAGGTAAACTTTGAGAGCTGCTGATTGTGGAAACGGCTTGGGTCAGGATTACTTGGTCATGGATCACTTGAGTTTCTGTATGTATGCTTTCATATGTAGGGTCAACGAGTCTATTCTGTTAGTAGTAATAATAAACATGTTAAGTTGAATGAATTGTGTGCATCGTTTAAGTAAGAAAGTGAATACGACTGATGAACATACTTCGACATTCCTCTGTTGATTGGTGTTATAATCATCTAAACACACTTCTTCTACTTTCTTTTGTTCGATAGGTCCATAGTCAAACTCCATCGATGGATGTTTGTCAATAGAATTCCCGAATATAGCTCGATGTCTTCATCATTGGGAAACATGACATGAAAAAATACCAAAAAAAAAAAACAAGATTGACAATGTTTAGATGTGCATTATGAATGTGAGCAACTGATTCTTGCAATTTCATATCGTAATAATCACTTCTTGTGTGTTTCAGTAACCTACCTTTGTTTAGAATTATCTTAGAGCTGGCAATTTCAACCCAGTAACTTAGGAATGGGTCGTCTTTAGGTTATGTCATCTCAAACCGGTTAAATCCAAAAATTTAGCCAAAAACAAAACGGGTCAAATGGGTTGAAAGTAGACGAAAGTATATTGTTATTACTGAAATATAACTGTTTTTGGCAATCATATTGACACATTATTTTAACCATTTTGGTTGGTTATTATTGTTAAATAACTATAGTTGATTCTTTAAAACACTCATTGAATGACTTACAAAAAGTTGTTGACGGATGAACTCCTTGGACGCGTTGTAGAAGAAAAAGACTCTAGTTTGATGGAAGGCAAAGGCACAGAAGGAAGAGTAGCGGGAGACTGACCACCAATCTTAAGCCAATCCTTGTAGTAAAGCGCAAACTGAATCGTACCCATATCCATTTGATCTTCATAAACCTTGCTCAAATGTTTCACTTCTTCTTCTTCGTGATCTTTAGAGTAATCATCGGAAAGGTTTTCAATTTGTTTATTATACCAAATTTTGAGATGCAGAAGATGTGGAAGAAAGAAATGCTCCCAAAGATCCGGTAACAAGTGTGTTCGAGCTAAACGAGGTGCATCAACAAACGATTGAAGTAGATGTGTAGCACAAATTCTATCATTCTTCTGCAGCTTATAAACAATCGACAAATAAAGGTGTGCACAAGCTGAAAGATGCGGTGTAGCATTTCTTGATTCTTTAGAATTCAAATCGGCAACAATAGTCAAAAACCCAATAGAATTCCTCAATGACTTCATTTTGAACTCCTTAACCGTCCCAGGGTTATGAATCAGCTTCTCAATACTCTGAATCCCCAGTTCCATATTCGCGTTATCATTGGTTAAACAAGAAGTACATTTTTCCCGTAACGACTCTCGAAAACGTTTATCTTTCAAATACCGACCCGCGTAGCCGCTAAGAATGGAAATCACAGCTTTGGTAGCAGCTTCATCAATAGCGGGTTCGTTCGAACGTCGCGTTTTCGAAGAAACAAGTGAGGATGTTTTCCTGGGGAGCTTTCGGTTATGACAAATGTAAATGGGCAAAGAAATGGAGTCATGATCATTAGATGTAACTGTTTTTTTGAAACCTTCTTTAGCTAAAAGATCACTTAAAGAACCCATGGAAATAGAATTGATGATGATGAAGACGAAGAATAACAGGTTTTGAGAGGGGTGGGGCAGAGGACAACAAGGTGGCGGAAGGTGTAACGAGTGGTACTCATTTCTCCAATAATCCATCTTTTAACGGTTTGTGGTTTATTCTAAGATTCTTTTGTCCCTCCATGGACCAGACTCCTCCGACATATATATCCCAACATACTTATATCTTTTTAAGTTTCTTAAATGTAGAAACTGTTTTTAATATTAAATAAACTAGTATGGTATATCATATATATGATAATTATATCAGGTATCATAAATATATCATATATGATATACCTATTTCAAGTAACATGTATATCATATGTGATTGTTATATTGTTTGTTAGATATATCATATGTGATTGTTCTAATATTTTGTAAATGTCATTCACAGTTTTGCTTACAAAAATGACACCTTTAGCCATTGCAACAAATGAAACTGAAACACCTGGTGGTAGGTACAAGGTATTGGAAACCATTCGTAGATGCCGATCTTATACCAAAAAAGGGAAAGTTATATGAGTCACTACAAAAAGGAATACAAGTGTATGCTGCTTATGCTGATAAAGGAGGGTTTGATATAAGAAAATCAACTCAAAGAAAGTTAAAAGGTGGATTTATTAGAGAGAAATACTGCCAGGTCTTAATAAGATCCCAAATACTAGCTAATCAATTACAAATAAGTATTTAAACGTTAATTATCACGAATCGATTAACACTCAGTTTCTTGTTTAATTATAGCGGAATTATAATAACAAGGTAACGAGAATAACACACAATTATCTATTTCAGAAAGGTTTTGTTAGGTCTCAATAAGATCTCAAACACTAGCAAATCAATCACAAATAAGTGTTTAGATGTTAATTATTATTAATCGATTGATTACTCAGTTTCTTGTGTTTATTATCGCGGAATTATAATAACAAAGAACAAGTATAACACACAGTTATATTACTTCAAAAGGTGCAAGATTTACAATGTTCAAGCTCACTATTTATATACAATATTAGTGAGCTTGATAAGGATAAATCTTAGAAAATCTTCTACAAAGATAGAAGATTTTATCTAACAGAATTACTTTAAGTTACGCCTTACGTTTTTCATCATGAGCTGACCAGTCAGCTCCAAAATGCCTTAGTTTATTCTAGTCACTCAGACTCAAGGTTACTCAGACTCAACAACTAAGACTTTAATAAACAGATTTATTAACTTAGGTTAAATCGTTGATTTTCCCAACAATCTCCCCCTATCTGTTTAGATTAAAGTCTTTTACAAAATATGCACCAAAAATAAACACAAACTTAAACTGTTTACAAAAAATAGTTTGTGAACAAAAAGGACACATAACACACAGATCACTTCCTCTTCTTGACGAATCTTTTCTTCTTCGAAGATGTCTCCCATGGCATAGGCTTGCTCACTTCTTGTGCCCATTTCAGCCTCTCAGTTTTCCAGGCGAGCAGTTTCTCCATTTCAGCATCAGATTTATGGAAGAGCATTTGTTACTCTTTCTTGATCAGATCCACCTTATCCATCAAAGTCCCTATTTCTTCAATTCTTCGAAGGTTATTAAATAACCAACTAATCAGCTTCATTCGAAAGGGAAGACATTGCTCAGACTCACATTCGCCAAGCAGGGCAATGCAATGATAGATGGTGGTCATGTTCAATCTGTCTTTGGCTTGGAAACATTCTTCTCCCCCACAATCAACATAACACAAGCCCTCATGATTCTCTGTTTTCACTAGGTCCTATCTTGAAATATAACAGATTTGGGGACAAGATGCATGTGACTTGTTTCCAGACCCAGAGATTTAGCACAAGCTCTCACCCTGTGGATAGTGCAAAATGCCCTATAATCCTCATCTGACATCAACTTCAACATATGAGCCACATTGATGTTAGAAACAGCTTCTCTTTTGATATCCATTCTGTGAGCAATGTTAGTTATTCATGTGCTCAGACTGGCAATCTCTTTCCATTCCTCCAAACCCAGTGTGTGCATTCTATGTAACCCAACTCTGAAAGATCCTCCTTTATAATAACATGTAAGCATGAGGTCAGATCCACCAGTATCAGTACACTCCAGGTTATAAATTTTATTCTGACGCTTCCTCAGTGTGAAGTTTGTCTCAATAAAGTTAAGTCTAGCTTCTTCTCTGAGCACCTGTTTGACCATTAGTCTGTCAGCCTCTACCCTTATTTTTTCCTCTTCAATAGCCAAATCCTCCTCTTCTTTCATCTCAGCTTCAAGAGTCTCAACTGCTTTCATAGACTGGTCATCAATTTTTCCATATACAGTCCTTTGACATACTCTTTGTATTGCTCCACAGTCATTCCAGAGTTATGAGCATATCTCTGAAGCTTTGCTAGTTTCTCAGCTTCATCTTGTTTCTTCTTGATTTCATTCTCAAGCTCAGTCTGGATATTGGGTTCAGCTTCATCCTCAGTATGATCTGGATCACTGTCAGCTCTCACTTTCCCATTTCCCTTCTTATCTTCCTTCTCAGATTCACTGCTTGATAGATCACTGTAGTCAGTCTCATAGAATACTTCAGACTGACCAGTTTTCAAATTGAACCTTGTGGTCTTGTAATACTTCTTCTCCCCTTCATCCCTCTTTCTCTTCAAATTTTGCTGGGGAAGGTCAGACTCATCAGTTGGTATAACTGTTTTCTCCCCCTGAGTCTGAGCATCCCCTTGTGGACCCTCTGCAACTTGTTTTCCCTTTCTCAATACTTATCTCAGAGGTCAGCTTCAGTACCATTCCCTTCAACTCCTTCATTTCCTCAGTATTATGACTTTTTAATGCGAGTAACTCAGTCTGCAATGCACCCAGCTTGACATCAAACTGAGTTGACATGTCCTTAATGGCTTGTAACAACACAGGAACCGTCAGAGCAACCTCAGACTAAGGGATTTTAGTAACAGGGGGTGTTGAAACAGATGACACAGCTTCACTCCCTCCCTGTATTTTAGGAGAATGATCATGAGCCATAGAAAAGAAAGTCCGTACCTCACTCAGTTTGGGGAATGAGGCATTGAAAACTTGTGCATTAGAGTGTAAGAGATTTGATGGTACCTGAGTGTGAACTAGCACAGAGCTAGTGAAAACAGCCTTTGAAACTGGCTTTGAAACTGAAGGGGGTGGTCCCATACTAAGTACAAGGATATTCAGGAGGGGAATATCGTCTTCAATGCTTACCACATGTGTCAGTGTGGCAGCATCAGCGTGTGTCTCCAAGTTTACTACGCTAGATTGGCTTTGGGTAGTCTGGGTAGTCAGATTCACCTCCTGCTCTAGCACATGAAAGGTGAATTGATCTACAACACTGGAGGGGAGTTCAGAACTCTCAGCCTCATGGAAAAGTGAATCCATTAGTGCTTGATTTACTGTGGGGCTTGATGTGAGTGCCTTTTCAAATGAACTAGGAGAGTTCATCAGATTGGTCGCTTGAGTAGCCAAGACATCAAGTTGAGGAGTGGACTGCTCAGACTGAGAGGGATACTCTCAGACTGAGGAGGAGAAAGATTGATATTCATACCTGTGGCAGCCTCATCTTTCCCTACCCTACCCATCTCTACCTCAGCATCTGCTGCAGGGATATTTCCCTCAATTTCCCCGTCAATTCCATCAGCTTGAACCTCTGAGTCTGAAGAGTCAGACTCAGTGAGTTTGTGATCAATAAATGGATTTTCAATCCACTGAAGCATAACGGGGGTTAGCCCTGCCTCATCCTCAGTAATGTGAATGTAAGTGAAGATTTTGGGAGTCAGCCTGGGGAGATCACATGCATAGAAAGTTTGGTCCAACTGATCATAAAGTTCTTTTCCCATGGCTTCCTCAAAACTGAGTGAAAGGACACGAATGAATGGGACATCATTCGGTCGTTTTGATTTCAGGGCAAGGGAGAGAATCTCATCGAAATAAAGTTGTGAGAAAGAGATTCTGCGACCCGTTACCATGGAGTGAAACAAATGGGTTTCAAATTCATTCATCTGATCTAAACTGCCCGATTTACCCCCCAAGCACCTCGTTATCATGGAAAACAAGAATTTCCATTTGCTAGTAAAAAAATTGTATTGAATCACCCCTTGGGTTTCAGGCTGACCAATTAGAGGGAAAGCCTCAGCTCGAGCTTGCTGCTTGGTCCGTCTGACCTGGAAACCCCCTTCACCTGCTTCACTCAGCGTGGGAAGCAGTAAAGCTGCACGAATGGTCTCTTCAGTGATGGTGATTGTATCCTCCCATCATTATATGTGCCAGTGAGGGCGGTCTTTTCATCGTTTGCGGTGCAAGTATACCACTATTCACACAGTACTGGCGTGAACATTGTGGTTTCACAAAAGAATGCTCCATAGAGGGGATGCGACTTCATGTATTGAATCAGTTGCTCAAATCCCCTGTTTTGGCGATTAGTGGGAATATCAGCAGTTGCCACCCTGTTGTTGTCTTTTATTTGAACCCTGTTTTGAAAATCGGCGCCAAGAATCATTCGAGCAGTAACATGGAGAACCAGATTTGCATTCGCCATTGATAAGAATTAAAGCAGAAGAGTTAGAAAAGATAACAATTAGGTTAGGATTTGAAATTTAGTTGAATATAAACTGAAGGAGCGAGATTTAAGTAACTAATTTAGGAAACTTTCTATTTAGTCCATGTAATTTGAAACTAATGACACTTTTGACCCTGAAACCATATTTGTACAAACTACTCAAACTAAAATAAAAAAAACTCTATAGGTTAAAAGAAAAAAAAATAAGAAAATGGAAGAGATATTTACAAAAATTACACCCAATCTGAGTTTGTGGTCAGACTGACGGATCTGAAGCTGACTAACGAGTCAGACTGAAAATTTACAAGCTGACTCAGAGGTTAGCTTGAGATTTATGATTTTGACAGATTAATATTTTACATTCCCAGTTCTCCTAACAAATAGAAAAACCTCTCCTCACTCAGAGGTTTCGTGAATATGTCTGCCAATTGATCATTGGTGGCTACAGACTCCAATCTGACCTTTCCTTTCTCCACACAGTCTCGAATGAAGTGATGGCTTATCTCAATGTGTTTGGTCCTGGAGTGGAAAACTGGATTCTCAGTGATTTGAATGGCACTCTTGTTGTCACACATGATTGGAGTATTTTGAATCGTGATTTCAAGATCAGCCAATTGGTGTTGCATCCATAGTAGTTGTGCACAACAACTCCCTGCAGCCACGTACTCAGCTTCAGCTGTGGAAGTTGCCACTGAATTTTTCTTTTTGCTTGACCAGCTGACTAGCTTTCCTCCCAGAAGCTGACATCCTCCTGATGTGCTTTTCCTGTCCAATCTACAGCCTGCATAATCGGCATCTGTGTAGCCAATTAATTCAAAACCAGAATCTTTAGGGTACCATAAGCCAAGATTTGGTGTACCCTTAAGATATCTGAAAATGCTTTTGACAGCTTTAAGATGGGATTCTTTGGGGTCAGCTTGATAACGTGCACATAGACATGTAGAAAACATGATATCAGGTCTACTAGCAGTTAAATAAAGCAAAGAGCCAATCATACATTTGTAAGTAGCTTGGCAAACTGACTTTCCAGATGAGTCTTTATGCAACTTATCAGAAGTACTCATTGGTGTTTTCATTTCAGAACATGTTTCAAAACAAAATTTCTTTACTAAATCGTGAACATATTTACTTTGATTTATGAAAATTCCATCTTTCTTTTGTTCGACTTGTAACCTAAGAAAGAAAGTAAGTTCTCCCATCATGCTCATTCAATATTCACTACACATGAGTTTTGAAAACCAAGTACACAACTTTTCATTTGTGGATCCAAATATGATGTCATCAACATATATTTGTACCAAAATTACATGAACATTTTCCTTTTTGATAAACAGTGTTTTATCAATTGAGCCTCTTTTAAAAATGTTTATAAGAAGAAAGTCAGACAAAGTATCATACCAAGCTCTAGGAGCTTGTTTGAGACCATATAAGGCTTTGTTTAATTTAAACACATGATTAGGAAAGTTAGGATCAACAAAACCTGGAGGTTGCTTGACATAGACTTCCTCCTGCAGATATATGTTGATGACATCATATTTGGATCCACAAATAAAGAAGTACTTTTATTAGAAACTTGGAAAATTACAGGTTTTACAAAAGCATTTGACATCATAATTTTTTCTCCTTTCATATATGTGAAAGTATTTGGAAGAATTTCTGGTTTAAAACAATTTTTTCTCTTTCAGCTTTTTCAGCTTCTTCTTCTTCTTCAGTCATATGCTTCTTCAAACTGAATCCCTCACCCAACACGGCTTGTACTTGTTTGGGTACCTGTCTGCTCAAACAATCTTCATTTTTTAAGGATGATATGCACCATGATTTACAAATTCTTTAATAGTGTTCAGTTTCTTCTCTAAGTTTATGATTTTCTTTTGCAAGATCACTATAAGCTTCAGTCTGAGCATTTAAAAGAACTTTATAACTTTCTAGTTCAGTTATTTTATCATCTTTAATTTTCAAATTATTTTCAAGATCTTTGATTTTTTGTTTGAATTCAGATTGTTTTTCTAAAGTAGTGGTCAAGTTAACAAAGATATACTCAAACATTTGAAGTTTTTGTTCATTTGTATAAGTGTCAAAATTGTGTACCTTATAAAGTTTTGACTTGTTCCAGTCTGAGTTACAACTCAGTCTCTCAGCTTCCTTCAGATCCTTCTCGAACTGAGAAGCAGATTTCTCAGCTTCAATCACTTCTTCTGTGAATGCCATTAAGCATTTATCTATCACTTCCTCATCTTCTTCAGATGACAGTTCCTCATCTAGCCATTCTTCAACAAAGAATGCCTTTTGCTCAGTTTGAGGCTTCTTGTATTCGAACTGTTGCCTTTCTTGTATTTAAGATACTTCTAGCTCTTGGATCAAGATTGAACAACAACTTGTCTTGATCTGTCCATTGTGATTTAGGAGTTTGAACCCATCTTGCACGTTGAACAATTTTGTCACCTTCCTTGACTTCATCAATGTGCTTTCCTGGAATAATGGGTCCTTCAGTCACTATTCTTATCATTTCCTCATGAATTCCTGAGAGATGCCACTCAGCTTTAAGTTTCCAATGGGCAAAATTATGTCCATTGAAAACAGGAATTCCTTTTCCAGCCATTGCTGGTGCGTTTGAAGATGATGACATTGTTTGTTTGAGATTATATATATTGATCGTTTAAGATTTATAAATTTATTAAAATTTAAATCTTATTTGCTCTGATACCAGTTGTTAGGTTTCAATAAGATCTCAAACACTAGCATATCAATCACAAATAAGTATTTAGATGTTAACTATTATTAATCGATTGATTACTCAGTTTCTTGTGTTTATTATCGCGGAATTATAATAACAAAGAACAAGTATAACACACAGTTATATTACTTCAAAAGGTGCAAGGTTTACAATGTTCAAGATCACTATTTATACACAATATTAGTGAGCTTGATAAGGATAAATATTAGGAAATCTTCTACAAAGATAGAAGATTTTATCTAACAGAATTACCTTAAGTTACGCCTTACGTTTTTCATTATGGAGCTGACCAGTCAGCTCCAAAATGCCTTAGTTTATTCTAGTCACTCAGACTCAGAGTCACTCAGACTCAAGGTTACTCAGACTCAATAACTAAGACTTTAATAAACAGATTTATTAACTTGGGTTAAATCGTTGATTTTCCCAACAGGTTTTAACCGATTACAATGTTCAAGCTCACTATTTATACACAATAATAGTGAACTTGATAAGTACGAATCTTAGTAAATCTTCAAAAAAGATAGAAGACTTAGTCTAACAAACTTACCTAAAATAATGCATTACGTTTCATTATGGAGCTGAGTAGTCAGCTCCACAATGCCTTAGTTTCTTTTAGTCACTCAGACTCAAAGTGTCACTCAGACTCAAAACTAAGACTTTAATAAACAAATTTATTAATTTGGGTTAAATCGTTGATTTTCCCAACAATCTACCCCTATCTGTTTAGATTAAAGTCTTTTATAATTGAACACATAAAAAACAAACACAAACTTAAGACATGTCTCTGTCGGTCTATCTAGTCTTTAACTATTCAATAACCGGAACCGCGACAGTGTCGGAATCACAACCGGAATCAAATTATATAAGTCCTAATACCAAGAAAATTCCTAATGAACTTTCCTAAGTTCATAATGAAACATACTTTAAAACTTTAGTTAACGAAAAGGTCCAACGAAACAATTATGCAAAATCAGCCAAAACAAAAAAATTATTGCAAAAATCGTCCAGGACGACGCACAGAGGCCATGTGCGCCGTCCTGCAGGACGAAAATTGTAATGAATTTGAAAACTTTGCATGTCTCTATTTCTCAACTCCACCCACCAATCAATCTCGATTTTATGCTCTCATTACTGACTTGTTGACAGTCCCAACTTACATCATTATTATTATCTTTATTTTCCTTTTTACATATTCATTTTTACAAAAACAAAACACACACATACACCATTTTCTCTCAAACTTTCTCTCAAGAACCCATCATTTCCAGTGATTTCCAACCATCAAAACCCATTTTCCATCCATACAAATCGTTTAGAACATCAAGATAATCAAGAGGTGTCACACCCCGCTAAAGCGGAAACACGTAATGTGAAGAGCGAAGAATCATTTCACGGGTTACACTAAAATCAACAGTTCAAGTCATTAAGATTTAAATTGAAAAGTACAAGTCAAAGTTACAACCAAGATTCAAAGTTAAGACCATAATACATAATAAAATGTTTTTAAATAAAAATTCCCAAAATAAGGTCTTCTTCCCAAGGTACACTTCACATAAAAGGCTTGACCCGCCTGAGCAATGCACTTCATAACTTACACTTAGTTCCTGAAGCATGAGATAAAGTGTCAACTACGAAAACGTAGTGAGTGAGTTACAGTTTATAAGTTGACGAAAGGTTTCAATTTAAAAGTTCGTAAGAGTTCGAGACAAGTTCAAAGTTCAAAGAAGTTCAAGATGAGTTCTCGTGCTTAAAATTCAAGAATAGTTTAAATAAGTTCAAGTGCTTAAAATTCAAGAATAATTTAAATAAGTCCAAAGGGAGTTCAAAATAAGTTCAAATAAGTTCAAAGGGAGTTCAAAATAAGTTCAAATAAGTTCCAAGTTAAGTTCAAAGTCAAGTTGCGTAGCAAGCGGAGAAAGTTCGTAGTCATTACCTAGCGGTGGATTAATCCACATAAGTAAGACAATAAGTAAGTGTATGCGTAAATAAAGACCTATGATCCTCGAGTTGTACCAACCACTAAGCTTAATATGAAGTAAGATTTAGTTTGCACACTAATCCGATTCTGGTTACGTTCCAACCCACTAGTTCCAGTCTAGAGTTCGAGTTCGCGAGAACTTAGCAATATGTACTCAGGTTGCTACCCTAAAGAAAGGTAGCTCAATTAGTTCAAAAGTTTCTAAAAATAGAACACAATACGTTGTACATAGTTTAAAGCACGTAAACTAGTTTCACATAAAGATATTGTTCACAAAAGAATTTGATCTCATGTTTCCCCCAAAAAGAGTACTTAAAATGTAAGAGTAAGGAGGGGTGTAACTCACGGTTTGCGAAGATAAAGAGCTCAGAAATCGGTCGGAGCGGGAGTCGGGAATCACGGGTCGCCTAATAATACCAAGGTAGTCCAATTGTTATTAACTTATTATGTTATTGTACATAAGTTTATATAATTGAGTTTTTAATTAAACTTTAAGTGTCAAGGTTAAGTTTAATCAAAATAGTCCCCAAAATGGTGAAAGTTACGTTTTTGTCCAAAAGTCCAGTTTTAACTTTTATTATTATTATGTTATAAGTGTTTTTGCTCGCTGAAGTGGTTTACATTTTTGTAAGGAAATTTGGGCAGCGCTTCCGCGCCCAAATTTCATATCCAAAAATGTACCTACCAATTCCGCTCACAAATACATACAACATAATATTATATCCAAACAAGTCCATTTAAGTTCCAAAAGTTCATTGCAAGACACTAATGTATATTATTTTCCAAACTCAGTCCCAAAGTGATGTTTTATAAAAAAGTCAGCAAGTCAAACATGTCTAAAACGTCGAAATAAGACAATTCGGGAAAAATCAGCGGTCTGTGCGCCGTTGTGACCCTTAGAACGATGCACATGACCAGGTTTTCACCCCCGCTGCCATCGTCCTGGTCACGAGGACGGCGCACGGGTCGAGTTTTCGGGATTTTTCGATCGAAACAATTATTTTAGCCACGGATTTCAACATGCATTCGGTCTAAACTTAATAAAATGTCTTTTTAACAGTTTCTAAAACGTTTTTATCCATAAAAACATAGATCTAAGTAACATTTCGGTTATAAATCGTTTTTGTAAAAAAAAAAGTTATAAATCTTTGTAAAAACTTATTTTGAGTCCATGGATCATCCATGCAAGTTATTATTTATAGAAAAACAGTAAATAGAAAGAAATCTACCGGTGGAAATCGTTTGGATGATGATTTGGTGATGTTTGAGCTCCTAAAATCTTTACAAAAATGGTCCTTTACCGAAATTTCTTGGTTCGTTTTGCTTCTTTGGATGATTCAAACGTTTTTGATGGATTGGAAATGATGTTGGGGTGCTGGAAATTCACTGTTTTTGTTGTGTTCTTGAGAGAGTTGAGAGGAAAATTGTATGTGTGTGTGTTTTTATGTTTAAAGTTTTTGTAAAAATGAATTAGGAAAAGAGAAATGAAAGAAAATAAAGAGAATCATTAAAGTGAAGTGTTGGTAAGGTAAAATGCAGTAATTACTGATCTAGGCCCGAGTTTGATTGGGTGTTTTTGTTGGAAAATCGAGGCATGCAAAAATTTGAATTTTATTACAAAAACCGTCCTCTAGGACGGCGCACAAGGCCCCTGTGCGCCGTTCTGGACCATTTCTGCAATTATTTTTGGACTTTTGCTGTTTTTGTAAAGTTGTTTCGTTGGACCTTTTCGTTAACTAATGTTTTAAAGTATGTTACGTTATGAACTTCGGAAAGTTCATTAGGTGCTTTCTTGGCATTAGGACTTATATAAGTTGGTTCCGGTTGTGATTCCGACACGAGTGCGTTTCCGATAAGAGTTCAATTTAAAGACACGATAGATAAAATGAGGGACATAGCACGCAAAGATCACCTGGAATTTGACGGTTGTCACATTCTCCCCGGGTTGAAAGGAATTTCGTCCCGAAATTTAGTTCGTCTCATGGGGAAGAAGTGCCGTCGGATCATGGTGGATTCTCCTGACGAGTTTTTGGTCCCTGCGTCTTCACGCGGTTGTGGGGCTACGTCGGAGGTTCCACCGAAAGGTTCGATCTGGGTTGTTTGACCTTGGAGTCAACAACTTAGGCGGTTCATCAAGGAAATTGGGTTTGGCACCAGTATTGACCTTGTCTAGAGGGGTGACGTTGTTCCTATCCGATGAACGCTTTCTAGTGCGAGGATGGGACACATAATAATGTTAGGAGAAGATTGGGGGAGTTAAAGGCAATGAGTAGTCGGATCGGTATGTTCTAAGACTTAGATTGGTCCGGTGTACCTCGACTCAGTTTGCCGCTTTTCCAGAAGTAGGCTAGCTGGTTACGCGGCTCCTTGGCCAGGTACGAAATGCTTCCAGTCTTTCTCAGGTAGAGCTAGGCATCGGCCCTGGCAAGTTGTCGACCGTCAGCTTCTAGCCGATAGGGTGGTGTTCGACACTTGTGTTCATATAGAGACCGAAAGGTGCGCACTTAGTGCTGGCATGGAAGCTGTTGGCATAGGTGAACTCGACCAAAGGAAGGTGAATGGTGAGAGGTGATGAGGTCTAGTCGCGTTCCTAGCGATTCTCTGGAGGGCATTTCGAAGAGAGTGGTACGTAGACCGACAAATAGAGGGATGGTTTTCGGTTTCCCGCCTTCACCTCGGATTAAGTGAGGCACTCGGCTGGATACAAGGTAATGTCCTTATACATGTCCGGCCAGAATAGTACCCTCGGGAATTCTTGCACGAAAAGTCGGATCCCGGGTGGGTAAAGTGGCGGAACATGGGGCTCTTGTCGGAAATGAGTCTACAAGGACCTCCGGGTTTCAGAACTCACGCTTGGGGCTTGGCGTAACAGGTTACGTTTAGCCTGAGTTCGAGTTCCTTCAAGGTTGACTATAGAATCGGGGAGAGGTTCTTCTCAGGGTCAGAGTTCGCACTTTGGGAAATTGGCGTACGACTCCTGACCTCGGAAGAGTTCTAGGGTGAGCTCGGGATGTTCACAGAATCTTCCTTGAGTAGGTGAGAGTGTTGGCAATGAATGCGGTATTTAATCGTCTAGTACGCCCACACACTTTGTCTATTAAGTCCATTAATATTGGCAGTGTGTTGTTTAGGCGTGCTGACAGAGGGGAAGGCTTGGATTGCTTGCATCTAGTTTAGGGATGCGATTTTCGGTAGCGTTGGTCATATTGTCGTGAACCTGGTGATAACCCGGGCGGGGTCGACTTTTGAGAGGTATGCTGCATCCTGCAACTACTCGGATAGGTTGTCGATCCTCGGGAATGGTTATCGGTTCTTGACGGTTGGCTTGATACGTTCATGACGCTCGGGGTACAAACGGAAGGGTTCGTCTGTCTTTTGTCATGGAAATTGGGGCTTCCCATGGAAATCGGATTTGAGTGGTAGAGTTAGGGTTGGGAAGTTCCTACACCAGCTTTGGCCGCCTTAGCATCTCGGGTGGTGCTAGATGGTAGGGAGCCTCGGCTATTGGTGCCGTGTCAGGAACGAGGTTCATTTGAAATTTTCACTTGTCGATTCGGCGGTAGTCCGGGAGAATCTTCGGGAAGGCTTTGGATGGTCCGTGACTACGGGGATGTCTTGGACTCGGCTTCCCTTAGATTTACGTTCGACGTTGGGAGCGGAGGGTGCGTCGTAGTCCTTCTCGAGACACTGGTGCATCATCGAGGGATACACGCTGCGAAGTTGTCATTCAGGTTTTTCCTCCTGAACGACGGAAGTTTCACTGTACGGGTAAGGATACGGGTGAGTTTTTCGGAACGGAAGATCTTGGCTCAATAATGGGGTGAACGGTCCATCCCAACGATAGCGTCAAAGCTTGATGGTTCGATAGGGATCAGGTTGGTGGGAAAAATGTTTTAGGCAAATGAAGTATCAGAAATCCTAAGTTTGCATTCGTAGCTTCGACTATTGGACATTGGCATAATCGATGGAAAGCTATCCGTAAGGCTTTAGGTCTTAAGCTGATGGGGGGGGGGGGGGTCTAATTTCTAAGGGGCAAGGTTCCTTTCGGTCCTTGGATTAAGCAGTACGAAAGAAAATTATCGTTTGAAAGAGAACGTACCGGGATATGCATTGGGGTCCTAAGGGGTTTCCTCGGCCGTGATTGCAAGAGCACTGAGGGTTTTTGTGGTATGCTCTAGGAGAAAATCCCCACGGAGGTGCTGGTCGCTTCCACATTCGAGGCATAGCAGTTTTCTATTTCCATTTTCTGGAAAGCACCAGGGGTAATGTCCTACTGCTTTGCAAAGTCTGCATACCGGGCATCCTCGAGCGTGATGGAAGTGGCACATGCTGCACCGGGGGTGCAGTCTGGAGTAGGTTCGGGTTACGGTGGTGGATTCCTGGTCGATGCTAGTCCATGAGGTTTGGTGGTGAATTTTCCTTCTCTTACTCTCTCTTCGTTGGAAGAGGGCTGGAGTGGGAGGTAGGAGGTTGGTTCCAAAATCCTCGTCCTCGTCCCGTCTAGTCGGTACAACAGGGAGAAGGGGTTCGTTGATTCCGAAGATCCCTTGGTTGATTCCAGCGACGATCTGAGCGATCACGCTTGGGAGTACCGCTTGGAATTGCACTACGATCTGCTCGGCTATGCGATCCTCGCGGCTTCTCTTGGGAGGCATGGTTCTACAAGGGAAAGAAGAAACCAGTTTAGAACGCACCATTTGGAATTTACTACTAGAATTCAACTCAGAGTTAACAATTATCGAGTACACGAGAGTAATGCGAGTGGACAATTAGCACGAGTATGATAACGATAGTAGTAAAAGAGTGTACAAGCAAGGTAACAGTATACGCACGATGATGATTCAAGAATTAGTAATAATGTTTGACAATAGAGAATGGTTCACGCGACAAGACAAGTGTAATTAAATAGAAGATAGAAATTTTCATTAATAATAGAAGGTTTTATTACATAGAACAGAATACTGAAAGAAATACAAGTACGATGCATAAAGAAATAATTGATAATGGCTTAAGTCGTGTACAATGGAAAATTACGACTAAGCCGGTATAGTACAAAATAAAAGAAAATATGCCTAATAACGCTCTTCAAAGAACATCATGGCGGCAATGGCTACGATAAGTGCTCCCATGACCAAGCAGGCTCTGGTGAGGCACTGCACTGTCCGGGCGGTGGCCTGTGCCGTTGCGATGATCCGTCGAGACTGATGTGCCAACTCATTGGCAGCATCGGAGACTTCGAAGAGAATAAGACCCTGCTCCTGAGCTTCCTCCGCGAGTCCCCGGACCTGACGATGCAGGTTGAGGAACGCATCCGGTGGCAGAGACTCGTGAGTAGGTGGCATCATGGGTCGGGAGGGTCCGGCCTCCTGGGCACGTCGTCTTTCTTCTATGAACTGACGATCCCACGCGTAGCGTTCCGCTATCGGGGTACGCAGGGCGAGGTCGTAAGGGTCCAGGAAAGACTAGGGAGGTGCGGGTCGGAACGGGTCCGACTGATGGTGCATGGGTGCTCTAGCATTGGGTCCTCGGGGCGGTGGTGGCGCGGCAACGGGTACCAGCCTAGGAGGTAGGAGTACCGTTCTTGGGCTCGACCCATTACTGCTGCTGATGGTGTGGGATGTGTCTTCCATTGGGTCATTCGTCTGGTGACGCTGACTCTCGGAAGCCGTGTGGCCCTCAGAGGGTTCGTGAGAGGGGGAGGCGGCTCGTGGAAGTGATCGAGTCTGGGATCGGGAGCGCGATGACTGAGACATGGCGTATCTGCGAATAGAGAGTTACATAAGTACGAGGGAAACTAAGAATAGGAAAAACGTAAGTAAAATGCATGCACGGGTCAGTTATGTGAGTGTCGGGAATTGACAAGACCGGGAATTTTTCGACTCAAAACCGCTAACGATAGCCATTTACTTTCCGTTCTTGCA
This sequence comes from Senecio squalidus, assembly GCA_910822075.1. NCBI lineage: Eukaryota > Viridiplantae > Streptophyta > Magnoliopsida > Asterales > Asteraceae > Senecio > Senecio squalidus. The sequence goes on along the minus strand of CAJVGC010000065.1, from coordinate 28,421,960 downwards.
TAATTCATTTTGAACTATGCATGTTTGATCAAGTCACGCATAGTTGAAAAAGATAATCATGCAATTGCTGAAAGTAATGTTCTAAAGTCTGAACCCGAAATGAAATTTCTGAAAAGTCTTGGTTATAGTTTTGGTTTCGAAAACTTTTTGAAATTTTTTTAAAACCGTTTTCACTATAACCCGTGCTCTGATACCAAGTCTGTCACACCCCGCTAAAGCGGAAACACGGAATGTGAAGAGCGAAGAATCATTTCACGGGTTACACTAAAATCAACGGTTCAAGTCATTAAGATTTAAATTGAAAAGTACAAGTCAAAGTTACAACCAAGATTCAAAGTTAAGACCATAATACATAATAAAATGTTTTTAAATAAAAATTCCCAAAATAAGGTCTTCTTCCCAAGGTACACTTCACATAAAAGGCTTGACCCGCCTGAGCAATGCACTTCATAACTTACGCTTAGTACCTGAAACATGAGATAAAGTGACAACTACGAAAACGTAGTGAATGAGTCACAATTTATAAGTTGACGAAAGGTTTCAATTTAAAAGTTCGTAAGAGTTCGAGACAAGTTCAAAGTTCAAAGAAGTTCAAGATGAGTTCACGTGCTTAAAATTCAAGAATAGTTTAAATAAGTTCAAGTGTTTAAAATTTAAGAATAATTTAAATAAGTCCAAAGGGAGTTCAAAATAAGTTCAAAGGGAGTTCAAAATAAGTTCAAATAAGTTCAAAGGGAGTTCAAAATAAGTTCAAATAAGTTCCAAGTTAAGTTCAAAGTCAAGTTGCGTAGCGAGCGGAGAAAGTTCGTAGTCATTACCTAGCGGTGGATTAATCCACATAAGTAAGACAGTAAGTAAGTTTATGCGTAAATAAAGACCTATGATCCTCGAGTTGTACCAACCACTAAGCTTAATATAAAGTAAGATTTAGTTTGCACACTAATCTGATTCTGGTCAAGTTCCAGCCCACTAGTTCCAGTCTAGAGTTCGAGTTCGCGAGAACTTAGCAATATGTACTCAGGTTGCTACCCTAAAGTAAGGAGTGACCGCTCATAAGTATCGATACCCATAATCTATGCTAACGGCTTGTGTTAATAGTGTGTAGAGTTCAGTTCCAAGAAAAGTTGCGGGGCATTTAGTTCGTTCCGTTTCTAAAAATCGTTTGTTTGTACTTACGGCGTTATATCCTCACCTAGGGTTTTGCTCCAAAATACAACCAAGCTATCATTGTCTAATCAAATATCCAAAGAGGCAAACCTAGGGTGTCTAAAGTAAGCCAATCCGAACAATTAATGTTGTTTACGCATATTAGTTCCAAGTTCTAAAATAGTTCAAAAGTTCTCAAAGTTCCAAGAGTTCAAAGAGTTTCAAGTTCAAAAGTTTCCAAAAATAGAAAGTAGCTCAATTGGTTCAAAAGTTTCCAAAAATAGAAAGTAGCTCAATTAGTTCAAAACTTTCTAAAAATAGGAAGGTAGCTCAATTAGTTCAAAAGTTTCTAAAAATAGAAAGGTAGCTCAATTAGTTCAAAATTTTCTAAAAATAGAACACAATACGTTGTACTAAGTTTAAAGCACGTAAAATAGTTTCACATAAAGATATTGTTCACAAAAGAATTTGATCTCATGTTTCCCCCAAAAAGAGTACTTAAAATGTAAGAGTAAGGAGGGGTGTAACTCACGGTTTGCGAAGATAAAGAGCTCGGAAATCGGTCGGAGCGGGAGTCGGGAATCACGGGTCGCCTAATAATACCAAGGTAGTCCAATTGTTATTAACTTATTATGTTATTGTACTTAAGTTTATATAATTGAGTTTTTTTTATTAAACTTTAAGTGTCAAGGTTAAGTTCAATTAAAATAGTCCCCAAAATGGTGAAAGTTACGTTTTTGTCCAAAAGTCCAGTTTTAACTTTTATTATTATTATGTTATAAGTGTTTTTGCTCGCTGAAGTGGTTTACATTTTTGTAAGAAAATTTGGGCAGCGCTTCCGCGCCCAAATTTCATATCCAAAAATGTACCTACCAATTCCGCTCACAAATACATACAACATAATATTATATCCAAACAAGTCCATTTAAGTTCCAAAAGTTCATTGCAAGACACTAATGTATATTATTTTCCAAACTCAGTCCCAAAGTGATGTTTTATAAAAAAGTCAGCAAGTCAAACATGTCTAAAACGTCGAAATAAGACAATTATGGAAAAATCAGCGGTCTGTGCCTTTGTGACCCTTAGAACGACACACAGGACCAGGTTTTCACCCCCGCAGCGGTCTGTGCGCCTATGTGTGTGTGTTTTTATGTTTAAAGTTTTTGTAAAAATGAATTAGGAAAAGAGAAATGAAAGAAAATAAAGAGGATCATTAAAGTGAAGTGTTGGTAAGGTAAAATGCAGTAATTACTGATGTAGGCCCGAGTTTGATTGGGTGTTTTTGTTGGAAAATCGAGGCATGCAAAAATTTGAATTTTATTACAAAAACCGTCCTCCAGGACGGCGCACAAGGCCCCTGTGCGCCGTTCTGGACCATTTCTGCAATTATTTTTGGACTTTTGCTGTTTTTGTAAAGTTGTTTCGTTGGACCTTTTCGTTAACTAATGTTTTAAAGTATGTTACGTTATGAACTTAGGAAAGTTCATTAGGTGCTTTCTTGGCATTAGGACTTATATAAGTTGGTTCTGGTTGTGATTCCGACACGAGTGCGTTTCCGATAAGAGTTCAATTTAAAGACACGATAGATAAAACAAGAGACATAGCACGCAAAGATCACCTGCAATTTGACGGTTGTCACAAGAGGAACCAAAAGATTTCGAAAAAGGACTATTTTCGTAAAGATTTTTGAAGCCAAATCCGGCCAAAATCTCATCCAAGCTAATCTCTTCGGTAGAAACCTTTCTCTTTTCGTTTTTTACTGATTTCATTACTTGCATGTAAGATCTAACGGTTTAAAATAAGTTTTTATACAAATCTATGACTTTTTATGGTCAAAAACGTTTTTAACCGAAATAGTCTTTGGATCCACGAATTTGTGACTTAAAATACTTTATAAACAGTTAAAATGATGTTTTAATAAGTTTAAACCTATTGCATGTCGAAATCTATGGATAAATAAACGTTTTACAACAAAAACTCGAAAACCCGCGACCCGTGCGCCGTTCCCGTGACCAGGACGACGCAGCGGGTGAAAAATCTGGTTCTGTGCGCCGTTCCGGTGGTCACAGCGGCGCACAGAGCTGTTGTTTTTCCGAAACTTGTCGTTTTTTCGTTTTTGGCACGTTTTGACTATGTTTGACCCGTTGACCTTTTGTCATATAACATTTTGGGACTGAATAAGTAAAAGTAATAACATTTGTGACATATATGGACTATTGGGACTTAAACCGAACTAGAAAATGTATATATTTGTGTTATAGGTGATTTGTGAGAGGAATTGGTTGTACATTTTTGGATATGAAATTTGGGCGCGGAAGCGCTGCCCAAATTTCCTTAGAAAAATGTAAACCACTTCAGCGAGCAAAAGCACTCGTAACATAATAATAATAAACGTTAAATCGGACTTTTGGACAAAAACGTGACAATTACCTTTCGGACTATTTTAACAATACTTAACCTTGACACTTAAAGTTTAAGAACATTTTATCTATTATATTATATAAAGAACATAATAAGATAATAACTAATTAAACTATCTTGGTATTATTAGGCAAGCCGTGATTCCGAGCTTCCATTTCCGACCGAATTCCGCGTTCTTACTCTTCGCAATCCGTGAGTTACAACCCCTTTATTTTTATATGTATTTTGCATGATTTTGGGGAAACATAAGATTACTTGTACTTTGAAAACATTTATGAACAATTACAATTTTTGTGAACTTTTGACTTATTACAAATTTATGAAACTATTTTGACTTTGGAACTTTTATAAAACTTTTTTGACTTTGGAACTTTTATGGAACTATTATGACTTTGGAACTATTGAACTATTTTAGACAAACTCTTTGAAACTCTTATGCGTAAACACTTTTGCTCTACAGGCTTACTTGAACTTACCGACTTGCCCTCTTTTTCGGCTAAACTAATTATTGATGCTTGTATGCGAGACCGACCCTTGATGGAACTATAACATGACTCTTAAGTGACAGACGACTATCTCTTTTTAAAACAAAACTACTTAGTGCCCAACTGCTTTTTGGACTTTACACACTATTAACTACATAGCCGTTTAGTAATTATGGGTATCGATACTTAGGAAAGAACCGTTCCTTGCTTAGATGGCAGTCTAAATACATATTACTAAGAACTTGACAACTTCCCATAGGATAGGCGGGGAAAGGGGCCTCACGGTTGAACAATCGGTTTAGTGTGAACACTTAAGTTATAGATGCCAAGAGGTTGATACAAGAATCTAATTAGTTACTTATACGCATAAATTTACGAACTTTTAGCGATTGCTTCCGCAACTTTGATTTGACTAAATTGACTTTACTTGGTCTTTACGAACTTTAGGGCACTGATTCGCCCGTTACTTGAAACTTTAAAAGTATATAAATATTTAAGCGACTTTTCTCCGCTAACCTCCTTTTTTGGAAACTTTTACTTTTATATACTTAACCAAATTTTTGCCGAGCAACTTAAACTGTAACTCACTTACTACTTTCGTAGTTGACACTTTATCTTATGTTTCAGAGAATTTAGTGTAAGTATGAAGTGCATGGCATGGACGGGTCAAGGCGGTCGTGTGAGAACCTATTCGGGAAAAGACTTGTTCACTACTTTTGGGAATTTTATTTGGGAACTTTAAACTTATGTATTTGTGTATTGAAAATCTTGGTTGTCTTTGAATTGTAAACACTTTTATTTTTAATCTATGACTTGAATGCCGTTATGTTTCTTATAACTCGTGTAATGATCTTCCAGCTCTTCACATTCCGTGTTTCTGCTTTAGCGGGGTGTGACAGACTTGGTATCAGAGCACAGATTATAGAGAAAAACGGTTTTAAAATTTTTCCAAATATTTTCGAAACCAAACTATAACCAAGGCTTTTTCGGAAAATCATTTATGGGTTCAAACTTTAGAGAATTAATTTCGCGATTGCATGTTTATCTTTAACTACGCATGGCCTGATCACCCATGCCTAGTTCAAAATGAATTATGCAAGGACGGAACGTAATTACTATAGTTAACGGTTTTTGAGTCAAAAATTCCCGGTACTGTCTTTTCCCGATTCTCACATGACTGACCCGTACATGCATTTCATTACACATTTCCTTTATTATTCTTTGTGTCTTCGCGTACTTACAAAACTCATTGTTCACAGATCCGCCATGTCTCACTCCTCTCTTTCGCTTTCACCGTCACGATCACAGTCTCGTTCGTTACCCAGAGTCGCTTCGCCTTCCGAGGGCCGCACCGCCTCAGAGAGCCAACGCCATCAGACCACCAATCCCACGGGGGACACCTCCATGGCGATCTCGAGCAGCATCGGGTCTAGCCCGAGGGCTGTGCTACCCCCTCCACCGGTACCCGTTGCCGCAACACTCCACTACCGGGGCCCGCGTACTAGGTTGACCGCGCGAAAGCAGGTCATTCTCCCGGGCCGTATGCCGGACAGGATGGCGGCGCACCAGGCTGGACCATCCCAACCCAATCCATCACACCTACCCTTTGGTCACCCTCCAGAGGTCCCACATAACCCCCTCATGGACCACTACTCATGGGAGCGACAGATGGAGCGCGAAGAAATGCAGCGCGCCAGAGACGTCGAGGCCGCCAGGCAGAGGATGCCTCCTACCCTTCAGCCTCCCCCACCGACCGCGTTCCTTCACCTGCGCCGTGAGGTACGGGGACTGGCACAGGAGACCCATCACCAGGGACACCGTATCAGTGAGGTCACTGACTCTGCACAACAATTGTCGGAGCAGGCGTTGCGAGTCATCGCATCGACCCGAGCTACGGCACGAACCGTGCAGCACCTCATTGGTGTGTGCCTGGTAATGGGCACGTTGATTGCGGTCCTAGAGAGGCGCCATTAGTTATTTCTCTTTATTGTATACATAGCATGGTCGTAATTTTCTCATT
>CAJVGC010000065.1:28350561-28415788 GCA_910822075.1 Senecio squalidus | reverse complement strand
TTGGTTATGCACGCATGTATGCTTTCTAAAAAAAGAAAACAAACTTCCCTAACATAAAGTCCTCTCCACCTACTCAAATATTATTAAATATAATATTCTATTTCTTTCCATGTTGGTTTCCTTATTGAATACTTATTTGTTTCTTTTTTTCTTTTGCAAATCCCACGTGCCAACTGCCAAGCATTAGCAATAATAATTCAATTCCAAAACAATTCCTTGCAAAGATCTACCAAGGCCCAACTCTTTCTCAAGCCCATACTCAAAAGTCTAGACACATATTGACTTTTCTAATTTTTATGTCATTGAATTGCCGACTTGTAAACGGGATTATTTTCACCTTAACATTATATAGTTTGAATCTTGATATTATCATTTATTTTCACTCGTTTAAACTCCTTTTCTTTTTTTTTCTTTTTCGATTCAAGATTCATTTTAATACTTGCTCAATGCGCCACATACACATCCAATGCGTCGCGGTACCTGAACATATCACCATTTCTCGTCTTTTGACCATTTTCATGCGTTTCCTTAGCCAAATATCCACATTCTGATCATATTCAACCTATCACTTGAATAAAACACTTTCACACAATTAAATGTAAAAATCCTATCGTATCCATCATGATTAAATACGAAAATGACCAAATATCGCATAGAAATAACTATATAAATATGCGATATCAGTTACAACCCCTTTATTTTTATATGTATTTTGCATGATTTTGGGTGAAACATAAGATTACTTGTACTTTGAAAACATTTATGAACAATTACAATTTTTGTGAACTTTTGACTTATTACAAATTTATGAAACTATTTTGACTTTGGAACTTTTATGCGTAAACATTTTTGCTCTACTAGCTTACTTGAACTTACCGGCTTGCCCCCTTTTTCGGCTAAACTAATTATTGATGCTTGTATGCGAGACCGACCGTTGATGGAACTATAACATGACTCTTAAGTGACAGACGACTATCTCTTTTTAAAACAAAACTACTTAGTGCCCAGCTTCTTTTTGGACTTTACACACTATTAACTACAGAGCCGTTTAGTAATTATGGGTATCGATACTTAGGAAAGAACCGTTCCTTGCTTAGATGGCAGTCTAAGTACATATTACTAAGAACTTGACAACTTACCATAGGATAGGCGGGGAAAGGGGCCTCACGGTTGAACAATCGGTTTAGTGTGAACACTTAAGTTATAGATGCCAAGAGGTTGATACAAGAATCTAATTAGTTACTTATACGCATAAATTTACGAACTTTTAACGATTGCTTCCGCAACTATGATTTGACTAAATTGACTCTACTTGGTCTTTACGAACTTTAGGGCACTGATTCGCCCGTTACTTGAAACTTTAAAAGTAATAAATATTTAAGCGACTTTTCTCCGCTAACCTCCTTTTTTGGAAACTTTTACTTTTATATATGTCACACCCCGCTTGGAAGCGGAAACGCGAGATGTTCCAGTTATAATATCAAAGTCAAGATTACAACAATATAACCGATAAACAAAACATCAAATTAAATTGATCATGCCAAATGTTACAAAATACATCAATAAGTTAAGGCGATGAGACGCCAAGTACAAATACAACTCCAAAAGAGATAAACAAACGGATCGTCATGGAAATTACAATAAACAATATAAATTAAAATTTCCCAAAAGCAAGCGATCCGAAAATAAACTATGGCATGATCAACGGAAATCCTCAATTTCCTGCAAAGCGTTAAAACGACATCAACAACATGTTGGTGAATTATTCGCAATTTAAAGTAAAAGTGACCCATCGACAAGTTTCAATAAACATCATAATTTCGAATACCATATCTCAAATCTTTTCATTTCAAACCATATCTTGTTTTCAACCCTAGTGAGGATACCATGCTTAGATTAGTTATACATCGAACCTTGCCAGTCCTAAAGACGCAATTCCTAAGGCAGTGTCAACCAAAGGCAACCATAAATCAAGTACGGTCATAACATCCACACATAGATACCTACTGAGGGATGAGGGTCAGGCGATATAACCCATATAGCTATATATATGTAACCGTTGGGCACGAAGCTTAACGAGTGTATAAGACACCCAATCTAAAGCAGACCTATTCTACTAGGTAAACAAGATAATCAATAACATTCCGCATACGCAGACAGTTTTAAAATACGCAATAAGATGATTAATAATATTCCGCATACGCAGACAGTTTTAAAATACACCATAAGATGATTAATAATATTCCGCATACGCAGACGGTTTTAAAATACGCTTTACAGCCCAAAAATAGTAAGACAAGGGCTACGAATAACTCACTGATAAAGCTTCAGCAACAATTATCGGGTACACCAACACAAAGTTACAACTCCACCGCCTAAGTTCCTTAAAACAACAAACAATATAGTCTCAGTATCTCTATAAGTCTAGGTCCGGTTTAGCCTTGTCGGTTAAAATTAAGTTAAATAAGATAATCCAAATATTAATAAGTTTAAATGAGGTGACGTATTTAGAAGGCGATGTTCCGCGTCAAACACGACCGCTCGGAGAGATATCGGCATTCCACGTCGTAATCGTCAACTGGAAAAGGATGATAATCCGAATCGAAAATGATTACTAGGAGTATCGGTTAATAGAATATCGTTAACAAGTTTCAATAGATCGACCAAGGTCAACGGAAACAATGTTGACTTGGTCAAAGTCAAACGTAAGGAATGTTGACTTTATAAAAGTCAAAGTCACAGAAGTTGACTTATGAAAGTCAAATGTCATTTATGTTGACTTATTATAGTCAAAATCAATTTAAAAGTCCAATTTGACACTTTGAATAATTTGAAGTGTTTTCATACCAAAACGTTTAGAGTAAAAATACCTTTTTTTTTTTTTTTTTTTTTTTAAAACCATTTATAAAGTTTGCCGCAAAACATAATTTGATGCCTTAAAACGATGATCAAGTTGAGGCGAAGATTTAATATATCGCAAAGAGGTTGAAAATATCCGTTTTAAGTAATATTATGACATCTTTGATTGCGTTGGCGTCTTTGAGTCCAAAGACGATGTTATTGTAGAATATGTTACTTTTGTATACAATTTATTTATATAAGTGTTTTATAGTCGTAAAAGGCGTGAAATGAATTTCGGCAGCGCTTCCGCAACGTATATTATTAGTCCAAATTCAGTACACTTTCCCACTTGTCAAAATTTGTATTTTCAAGAGCAATTAAGTCTTTGTCATAATATATAATATGATATAAATTAAATACGTTACTTATGGTTAAATTCACATTTTAACGTATTTTAGTCCAAAGTTGTCCAAATCCGATAATACCAAGCGTTGGTCTAATATTTATTCCTAACCATTTTTCAAGGCTAAAACCGAACGTATGAAAAATGAGAAATTTGGAAGAAAGTCAATTCTTACCGATAACAACCGCAATTTAGCAAGCTAAGAACCCGGGACAAAATCCTTTGATGGTGTGGTGATGAGATTTCTAACTCCAAAACACAATACACCATTTGTTAATATAGGTTCTTAAGATAACGAGCTTACGGTTACGAAAAACAGCGAAACAAAACGAAAACGGGCAAACTGCCCTCTGAATGCGCCGCATGTGGACCATGGGCGGCGCATTCAGTGCAGTCTCTGCACCGAAATCGTTTCTAAGTTTAGTAAATCGACTTTTGATGGTAGATCTGGGACATGCAAGTTATAATATGTTCAAAAACACTTTCAAATAACACTTTGGTAAAGCTTTTACAACCATTTAACCAAGATCCATACACCTTTTTACCAAAAACTAGATTTTCACACATATTTTACCATCAAACTTTGTTAAATATCATTTTCTTTAGTTAGATCATACATGCAATAAGTAAATCAAAAGAAAAACAGTAGAGATTAGTTATTATACCCCAAGGAAAGTGAAAGTAGAATGATCTAGCACGATTTGAAGAAGATCCTTGATGTTTGATGGTGATTTTTGACCCGAAAATGATATAACCCAAGGTAAACCTCCAAATGGATGACCAACCCTAGCTTCCCATGATGATGCAAACGATTTATAAAGATGAATTTTGGTGTTTATTTGATGTTTACTTGCTGGAATCACAGCCACAAGAAAGGAAATGGAAGGAAATATGGGTGTTTGTGTGTGTGTGTGTTCTAAGCTAAAAGGGAGAGAGAGAAGTGATTTGTGTTTTTGAAAGTGAGGAATGAATTGGAGGTCAAAAGGGGTGTTAGTGACTTGTTTCTGGACCAAAAAGCCTTTTGGACCACCACAAACCCGACACCAAATGGTTTAGGCCCGTTTTAGAAAAGTTACAAAAGTTTGAAAAACACAAAATGCTGATACGCACCTGAATGCGGCGCCATTTAGGGGAATGGCGGCGCATTCATGCCCCAGACAGCAAAAATTTATTTTTCGGTATAAGTTATGGTTACGCACGTTCGTTCTTTAGAGTTCTCGATTGTTTTACATATGAACTTAGGCAAGTTCATTACATGTATTCTTGGTATTGTAATTCATTATATGATTCGATTTAAATTTCCAAAATGGAAATGCATACTTCTCGATAAAAACATAAACACGAGCAAAACACGATTTCTTAAGGATAGGGATACGTTAACCGACAAATTTGGCATAAACCTCCTAACTTATTTCCATGAGCATACTAACTATAAGGCACTTAGATAAAAATCATCTTACGTCTCAAGGGACGAATCAAAATAATCACATAAAACCCGATTCTCAATAATAAATCGTGAGTAAAAACAAAGCGAAATACAAGGGTCAAAACAATTGCGAATAATATTAAAATAATAACGGTAACTCAAGTACTTCAAATTGACGGGACGTCACAGCCTCCCCCAGTTAAAAGAATTTCGTCCTCGAAATTATTAAAGAGCATCGATAGAAGAAAAAGATGGGGCGGTAACTATTGTAGTGTGAAAGCTCGGCTAGCAGAAAATGTCGACCCCAACTTCCGCCAAAGTCTAAAACATACGAGCGTCACGATCAGAAATGACGGAAAAATCCCGTCAATAAGCAATCTAAAAGGTTTCTCTATTCGGTAATCTTCTCGAATAGGCAGGAAATGTGCTGTCTTAGTCAGCCAATCCATGATAATCCAAATAATATATAATCCTCGGTGAGAGCCTTCTGATCTAACAACAGTCTCTCCAGCGATAATGGTATGCAGATATTCTTCTCGGATCATATAACCTATGCACGGTGCGTCGACAACCAACCCATGCTCATAATAACGTCGAATCTGCCTAAGGCGATCCGAATCAAGTCGATAGGAAAAGAATGGTCATCGGAACTAACACAATAGGTAAGACGTACTTCGATAGCAGGTAAGACTCACCGACGGCACACTCTATTTCGAAGGAAGACGCTAAGGATAAAGCCGTGCAAATATCAAAATATTGAACGCATTAGATATGAAACTCTCCAAAGGATGGAATTGAATTGGAGATCAGAAGAATTCAGAGACATTGACTCGAAAACTGTTAACAATAGGAATTACGTTCCGGTCTTGCATAATTTATTCCAAACTAGGCATAGTTGGCCAAATTACGCGTAGTTCGTAATGAACCATGCAATTGCGGAATTAATCCACTAAGGTTTAAAAGTTCATGAAATAATTTTTGAAGAATCTGGAATATAGTTTGGTATTGCACCAATGATTACTAAGTCGAATCAAATTGACAGATTAAAATCTGGGGTTGAACCCCGCGAAAACGCACTCGTAGTACAACCTCGTCTCGTCGACTTCTTTGCAGATAGGAGCTCCCTTCGGTTCCAACGCAACAGAGGCGTAAAAAGGAAAATGGAAATACAAGGAAGAGAAAAGAAAAGTGTGCAACCCGACGATAATAAGACTAAGCATCAAATATCAAATAGGTTAATTGCAGGTTGAACTTAGATAGGAGAAGTATATGTACCGGCTGGAGTTAAGTCGGGACAGTTGGCCTTAAGATGCTCAGGAGAACCACATTCATAACATTTTCCCTTCATGGTCTTACAATACCGCCCTGTGTGACCAAGTTTCTTACATTTATCGCATTCCCAACAAGCCACCTCCCTGGCGTGGTGACTACCACACTGATCACACTTTGGTGGCCCACCTCTGACATTCGGAGCCACTACTGCATATGCTTGCACATCTTGAGGAGTATCCTGCCTCCTAGGTCTCTTCTGCGAATCACGGTCTTCACCACCCCGTTTCCCTTCGGAGTTTAGCTTAACAATCATTGGGGGTAACTCACCATCCCGAACCGCATTCTGAGTCAAAGTAATCGCAATTTCCACCGCGCTCTGAAAGGTGCTTGGTTTGCTGGATAGGACACTCTTACGAATTGCTGGGGGTAATCCGTGAGTGTAGCGACCTATACGTTTAAGCTCCGGTCGGACCAAGTGCGGCACTAGCTGGGACAGAGCGTGAAAACGCGAAGTGTACCCTTGAATGTCTGACCCAACCATGGTCAAGTTCCATAACTCATCTTCCAACTTTTGAATCTCTGACTCAGGCACATACTCAGTGATCATCAACTCCTTCAGTTGCTCCCAAGTCATGGTGTTGATCTCAGCTCGGCCTCGCACATTCACGATTGAATTCCACCACGTCAGAGCCGTTCCTTGAAATACAAACGCAGCAAATCGGACTCGATCTTTGTCCGCACAGTCAATAGCATCAAAAATAGATTCCATCTTTTCCATCCACTGGAGCGTTCCAGTCGCCCCCTCATTGCCTCTGTACTCTGGGGCCTTACAGCTCATAAAAGTCTTCAGCGTGCACCCAGCGCGTTGGGTCGAGCCCTCTGCCCTACCTGATCCAGTAATCACGACTTCGGGTCCCTTATTATTAACAACCGTCTCAGGACCCTCATTGTTGACAACCGGCTCGGGATTTCCAGAACCCGAACCACCACCAGTTCCTTGGGCTGTGCCCTCCCTCATTTGAGCTACAATCTCGGGCATCATTGCCGCTATCTGTTGAGCAATCATCTGTGCCATGTCAGGAGTCGTATCGTTCTCCACATTGTTCCTTCTCGCATTGGACGTATTAGCTCTCGCGTTCGAAGCATTATTTCTCGCGTTCGAATTCGCGGTATTAGCCCTCGCGTTCGAATTCGCGGTATTCGCTCTCGCATTCGCAGTAGCACGTCGCGCGGAACTTCGTGTCGCAACTCTCCTCGAAGGCTCCATCGTCCTAAAATAAAAGAGGAAAAGACTCGATCAGCAAATGTGTGCAACACAAAAACAAGGCAAAATGCCAAAACACAACGCGAAATTAAACACGTATGAAAAATAGTGCACACATTGCAATCAGAGTAAAAATCGATTTAAAAAGCCTATGGTCATAGTCCAAGTGATTTACTCAGTTTAAATCACCGGTTCGCTATAACCTTTGGCTCTGATACCAACTTCTGTCACACCCCGCTTGGAAGCGGAAACGCGAGATGTTCCAGTTATAATATCAAAGTCAAGATTACAACAATATAACCGATAAACAAAACATCAAATTAAATTGATCATGTCAAATGTTACAAAATACATCAATAAGTTAAGGCGATGAGACGCCAAGTACAAATACAACTCCAAAAGAGATAAACAAACGGATCGTCATGGAAATTACAATAAACAATATAAATTAAAATTTCCCAAAAGCAAGCGATCCGAAAATAAACTATGGCATGATCAACGGAAATCCTCAATTTCCTGCAAAGCGTTAAAACGACATCAACAACATGTTGGTGAATTATTCGCAATTTAAAGTAAAAGTGACCCATCGACAAGTTTCAATAAACATCATAATTTCGAATACCATATCTCAAATCTTTTCATTTCAAACCATATCTTGTTTTCAACCCTAGTGAGGATACCATGCTTAGATTAGTTATACATCGAACCTTGCCAGTCCTAAAGACGCAATTCCTAAGGCAGTGTCAACCAAAGGCAACCATAAATCAAGTACGGTCATAACATCCACACATAGATACCTACTGAGGGATGAGGGTCAGGCGATATAACCCATATAGCTATATATATGTAACCGTTGGGCACGAAGCTTAACGAGTGTATAAGACACCCAATCTAAAGCAGACCTATTCTACTAGGTAAACAAGATAATCAATAACATTCCGCATACGCAGACAGTTTTAAAATACGCAATAAGATGATTAATAATATTCCGCATACGCAGACAGTTTTAAAATACACCATAAGATGATTAATAATATTCCGCATACGCAGACGGTTTTAAAATACGCTTTACAGCCCAAAAATAGTAAGACAAGGGCTACGAATAACTCACTGATAAAGCTTCAGCAACAATTATCGGGTACACCAACACAAAGTTACAACTCCACCGCCTAAGTTCCTTAAAACAACAAACAATATAGTCTCAGTATCTCTATAAGTCTAGGTCCGGTTTAGCCTTGTCGGTTAAAATTAAGTTAAATAAGATAATCCAAATATTAATAAGTTTAAATGAGGTGACGTATTTAGAAGGCGATGTTCCGCGTCAAACACGACCGCTCGGAGAGATATCGGCATTCCACGTCGTAATCGTCAACTGGAAAAGGATGATAATCCGAATCGAAAATGATTACTAGGAGTATCGGTTAATAGAATATCGTTAACAAGTTTCAATAGATCGACCAAGGTCAACGGAAACAATGTTGACTTGGTCAAAGTCAAACGTAAGGAATGTTGACTTTATAAAAGTCAAAGTCACAGAAGTTGACTTATGAAAGTCAAATGTCATTTATGTTGACTTATTATAGTCAAAATCAATTTAAAAGTCCAATTTGACACTTTGAATAATTTGAAGTGTTTTCATACCAAAACGTTTAGAGTAAAAATACCTTTTTTTTTTTTTTTTTTTTTTTTTAAAACCATTTATAAAGTTTGCCGCAAAACATAATTTGATGCCTTAAAACGATGATCAAGTTGAGGCGAAGATTTAATATATCGCAAAGAGGTTGAAAATATCCGTTTTAAGTAATATTATGACATCTTTGATTGCGTTGGCGTCTTTGAGTCCAAAGACGATGTTATTGTAGAATATGTTACTTTTGTATACAATTTATTTATATAAGTGTTTTATAGTCGTAAAAGGCGTGAAATGAATTTCGGCAGCGCTTCCGCAACGTATATTATTAGTCCAAATTCAGTACACTTTCCCACTTGTCAAAATTTGTATTTTCAAGAGCAATTAAGTCTTTGTCATAATATATAATATGATATAAATTAAATACGTTACTTATGGTTAAATTCACATTTTAACGTATTTTAGTCCAAAGTTGTCCAAATCCGATAATACCAAGCGTTGGTCTAATATTTATTCCTAACCATTTTTCAAGGCTAAAACCGAACGTATGAAAAATGAGAAATTTGGAAGAAAGTCAATTCTTACCGATAACAACCGCAATTTAGCAAGCTAAGAACCCGGGACAAAATCCTTTGATGGTGTGGTGATGAGATTTCTAACTCCAAAACACAATACACCATTTGTTAATATAGGTTCTTAAGATAACGAGCTTACGGTTACGAAAAACAGCGAAACAAAACGAAAACGGGCAAACTGCCCTCTGAATGCGCCGCATGTGGACCATGGGCGGCGCATTCAGTGCAGTCTCTGCACCGAAATCGTTTCTAAGTTTAGTAAATCGACTTTTGATGGTAGATCTGGGACATGCAAGTTATAATATGTTCAAAAACACTTTCAAATAACACTTTGGTAAAGCTTTTACAACCATTTAACCAAGATCCATACACCTTTTTACCAAAAACTAGATTTTCACACATATTTTACCATCAAACTTTGTTAAATATCATTTTCTTTAGTTAGATCATACATGCAATAAGTAAATCAAAAGAAAAACAGTAGAGATTAGTTATTATACCCCAAGGAAAGTGAAAGTAGAATGATCTAGCACGATTTGAAGAAGATCCTTGATGTTTGATGGTGATTTTTGACCCGAAAATGATATAACCCAAGGTAAACCTCCAAATGGATGACCAACCCTAGCTTCCCATGATGATGCAAACGATTTATAAAGATGAATTTTGGTGTTTATTTGATGTTTACTTGCTGGAATCACAGCCACAAGAAAGGAAATGGAAGGAAATATGGGTGTTTGTGTGTGTGTGTGTTCTAAGCTAAAAGGGAGAGAGAGAAGTGATTTGTGTTTTTGAAAGTGAGGAATGAATTGGAGGTCAAAAGGGGTGTTAGTGACTTGTTTCTGGACCAAAAAGCCTTTTGGACCACCACAAACCCGACACCAAATGGTTTAGGCCCGTTTTAGAAAAGTTACAAAAGTTTGAAAAACACAAAATGCTGATACGCACCTGAATGCGGCGCCATTTAGGGGAATGGCGGCGCATTCATGCCCCAGACAGCAAAAATTTATTTTTCGGTATAAGTTATGGTTACGCACGTTCGTTCTTTAGAGTTCTCGATTGTTTTACATATGAACTTAGGCAAGTTCATTACATGTATTCTTGGTATTGTAATTCATTATATGATTCGATTTAAATTTCCAAAATGGAAATGCATACTTCTCGATAAAAACATAAACACGAGCAAAACACGATTTCTTAAGGATAGGGATACGTTAACCGACAAATTTGGCATAAACCTCCTAACTTATTTCCATGAGCATACTAACTATAAGGCACTTAGATAAAAATCATCTTACGTCTCAAGGGACGAATCAAAATAATCACATAAAACCCGATTCTCAATAATAAATCGTGAGTAAAAACAAAGCGAAATACAAGGGTCAAAACAATTGCGAATAATATTAAAATAATAACGGTAACTCAAGTACTTCAAATTGACGGGACGTCACAATATACTTAACCAAATTTTTGCCGAGCAACTTAAACTGTAAATCACTTACTACTTTCGTAGTTGACACTTTATCTTATGTTTCAGAGAATTTAGTGTAAGTATGAAGTGCATGGCATGGACGGGTCAAGGCGTACGTGTGAGAACCTATTCGGGAAAAGACTTGTTCACTACTTTTGGGAATTTTATTTGGGAACTTTAAACTTATGTATTTGTGTATTGAAAATCTTGGTTGTCTTTGAATTGTAAACACTTTTATTTTTAATCTATGACTTGAATGCCGTTTTGTTTCTTATAACTCGTGTAATGATCTTCCAGCTCTTCACATTCCGTGTTTCCGCTTTAGCGGGGTGTGACATCAAAATAAAACAGTTTTTGAATAAAAATATTACTTTCTCCTTTTGGAAGCTTTCTTGGGCTTCAATGGTAAGTCCCATGGTGTAGGCTTCAATGCTTCCTTAGCCCATTCAATTCTCTCAACTTTCCAACCCATCAGCTTCTCCATTTCAACATCTGACTTGTTGAACAGTTGTTGATAATCTTTCTTAATCAGCTCCACTTTGTCCACTAATGTCTCCATTTCTTCAATTCTCCTCAAATTATTAAATAACCAGCTTATCAGCTTCAAGCGAAATGGAAGACATTGGTCAGATTGACATTCATTCATCAGAGCAATGCAGTGAAAGATGGATGACTTGTTCAGACTGTCTTTTGATTGAAAGCATTCCTCTCCTCCACAGTCAACATAAAACAAGCCCTCATATTTGTCAGTCTTAATATATCTTCTTTCTTGAAAGATCAAACCCGAAGGGACTGGATGAAGAAAGCTTGATTCTAAGCCAAGTGATTTAGCCCCAGCTCTCACTCTATTGACTGTGCGAAATTCTTTGTAGTCTTCATCTGAGATCAGCTTCAACATATAAGTAACATTTACATTTGAGACTGATTCCCTTTTTACCATAAGCCGATGTTCAATGTTGTGTATTCTTGAGCTCAAACTGGCAATTTTCTTCCATTCTTCCCATCCCAAGGTGTGCAGTTTGTTCACCCCAACTCTGAATGAATCGCCTTTAAGATAGCATATCAGCATCAGCTCAGCTCCACCAGTATCACGACAATCCAAGTCATTGATTCTCTTTCCATATCTGCTCATGGTGAAGTTTGATTCAATATAGTCTAACCTGGCTTCTTCCCTCAAAACTTGCTTGGCCATTTGCCTGTCAGCTTCAACCCTCTGCTGTTCCTCATTAAACACCAGTTCTTCTTCCTTTTTCAATTCAGCTTCAAGCACCTCAACAACCATATCACTTTGGTCTTGAGTTTCCATTGGCTTATTATCAAACTTTTTAAAATATAAACCTTTAACATATTCCTTGTAGCTTTCAACTAACATACCAGCATTGTATGCATATCTTTGTAGTTTAGACAGTTTTTCAGCTTTAGTTTGATCATCAATTGGTTCTTCAGCTTCAGTCTGATCATCAATTGTTTCTTTTGTTGATCCCTCAGCCTGGATGGCTAGATTCTCTATTTCAGTTTCAGCCTCATCCTTTTCTTCCTCCTCCTTGTCACTCCCTTGACTCTCTTTCTCAGACTCACTTGAGATATCACTGTAATCAGTCTCATAGTGATCCTCAGGCTGACCAGTTTTCAAATTAAATATCACTGTCTTGATGTATCTTTTCTCCCCCTCAACTAATGACTTGTCTCTCTTTCTTTTCAAGCTTTTCTTGGGGAGGTCAGACTCACTTGTAGCTTTGACATTTTTCTCCCCCTGAGTCTGATTACCCCTTGGTAACTCCTCCACCACCTGTTTCCCTTTCCTCATCAAACTGAGCTCGGAGGTCAACTTCATCACCATCCCCTTCAATTCCTCCAACTCCACAACATTTTGACACTTTAGAGCACTCATCTCGGCCTGCATCGCATTCAGCTTGACATCAAACTGAGTTGACATGTCCTTAATTACTTGTAACAGCAAAGGAACATCCACAACAACCTCAGACTGAGAATTATAAGTAACAGTAGAGATGGGTATAGTTGGTACAGCCTCACATCCCCCCTGTTGACTAGGAGAGCGATCCTTGGCCATAGAAGTGGAAGTTTGTACCTCACTCAGTTTGAGAAGTGAGGCATTGACGACTTGTGCAGAAGAGTGAGAGAGATTTGGTGGTTCAGTAGAGTGAACTAGTACAGAACTAGTGAAAATTGCCTTAGGAATAGGCTGTGAGACTGAGGGGGGTATTCCCATACTAAGTACAGGGATATTCAGGAGTGGAATATCGTCTTCAATGCTTACCACATGTGTCAGTGTGGCAGCAGCAATGTGTGTCTCCAAGCTGACTACTCTAGTTTGGCTTTGGGTAGTCTGGGTAGTCAGTTCCACCTCTTGCTCTAGTAGAGGGAGGATGGATTGATCAACAACACTTGAGGGGAGTTTAGAACTCTTAGCCTCATGGAAAAGTGAGTCCATTAGTGCTTGATTTTGAGTGGGGCTTGATGTGAGAGCTTTCTCTAAAGAACTTGGTGAGTTCAATAGGTTGGTCTCTTGAGTTTCCAAAACATCAATTTTGTGAAGTGGACTGTACCTCAGACTGAGAGGGGATACTTTCAGACTGAGCGAGAGAAAGAATTACATTCATACCTGAGTCAGCCTCATTTTGCCCAGCCCCACCAATCCCAACCTCAGCATCTGCTAGGGGAATATTTGCCTCCAAATTTCCGTCAATTCCTTCACCTTGACCAACCGAGTCTGAATGGTCAGACTCAGTGGTTTCAGGATCAATAAATGGGTTATCAATCCATTGGAGCATGACTGGTGTTAAACCTGCCTCAGCTTCAGTGATGTTAATGTAAGTGAAAATTTTGGAGGTAAGTCTGGGAAAGGGACACACATAAAAAATTTGGTCAAGTAAGTCATAAGCCGCCTTTCCCAGAGCTTCCTCAAAGCTGAGTGATAGTACTCGAATAAAAGGTACATCATTTTTTCTCTTTGGTTTTGACACTAGAGAGAGAATCTCATCAAAATAAAGTTGAGAGTAGGAGATTCGTCTACCAGTGACCATAGAGTGGAATAAATGAGTTTCAAATTCATTCTTCTGATTTAAGCTCCCTGATTTACCCCCCAAACACCGTGTGATACTTGAAAATAGAAATTTCCATTTTCCCGTGAAAAACTTGTATTCAGTTACCCCCTGTATCATTGTCTGACCAATGAGAGGGAAAGCCTCAGCACGGGCTTGCTGTTTAGTCAGCCTGGATTGAAATCCTCCTGCACCAGCTTCAAGGGCAGTAGGAAGCAAGAGTGCCGCTCGAATCGTCTCCTCAGTGATGGTAAGAGTGTGCCTCCCATCATTATAGGTGCCAGTGAGTGCAGTCTGATCATCATTTGCTTTGCATGTATACCACCACTCACATAAAACAGGCGGATACATCACCGTTTCACGAAAATATGCGCCATAGAGAGGATGTGATAACATGAACTGACACAACTGTTCAAAACCTATGTTCAGTCGATTGGCGGGGATATCGGTAGTGGCCATCCTATTGTTATCTTTAATTTGAACTCGACTATGGAAATCGGCGCCGGCAACCATGCGAGGGGTGATGTGTAAGATCATATTCATGTCCGCCATTGAAGAAATCACAAGAAAAGATTAGAGAGAAGAAAAATTAGGTTAATAATTGAAATTAAATTGAATTTGAACTAAATGAGCGAAATCTTAGGAACTTAGTTAGGTAACTTTCCATATAGACGCTGCAGTTTGACATTATTAACATTTATGACCCCTAAGTTTGAAAAAATATTTACAACTGACCCCTAAAGTAAAAGAAATTGTTATCAGTTTAAAGAGAAAAATAAATAACTAAAAACAAAAAAAATTAAAACTAAAATAATAAAGAAAAAAAATTAAAAAAATAATAAAAAATTGAAAGAAAGAAAAAAAAAACTAATATTTGCGAAGAGTACATTCAGTCTGAGTAAGGGTCAGACTAAAAAGTCTCAATCTGACCATAAGGTCAGACTAAATTTTGATTCTTTGTTAAATTTCAAGGATTTAATATGCCTAGTTCTCCTAACAAATAGAAAAACATGTCCTCACTCAGAGGTTTCGTGAATATATCTGCTAGTTGATCGTGTGTGGCCACAAACTCCAGTCTGACTTTTCCTTTCTCAACACAGTCTCGACTAAAATGGTGTCTTATTTCAATGTGTTTTGTCCTGGAGTGAAATACTGGATTCTCAGTAATTTGAATGGCACTTTTGTTGTCACACATGATTGGAGTGTTTTGAATCTTGATGTCAAGATCAGCCAATTGATGTTGCATCCATAGCAACCGTGCACAACAACTCCCTGCAGCCACATACTCAGCTTCAACTGTAGAGGTAGCTACTGAATTTTGCTTTTTGCTTGACCAGCTGACTAGCTTTCCTCCCAGAAGTTGACACCGTCCTGAAGTACTTTTTCTGTCCAATCTACAACCTGCATAATCTGCATCTGTGTACCCAATTAGTTCAAAACCAGAATATTTAGGGTACCATAGGCCAAGATTTGGAGTACCCTTTAGATATCTAAAAATCCGTTTTACAGCTTTGAGATAGGATTCCTTTGGGTCAGCTTGATAACTTGCACATAAGCAAGTTGAAAACATGATGCCAGGTCTACTAGCAGTTAAATAAAGTAGAGAGCCTATCATACCTCTGTAAGTGGCTTGACAGACTGACTTGCCAGTTTTGTCCTTATGCAACTTATCAGAGGTACTCATAGGAGTTTTCATTTCAGAACATGATTCAAAACCAAATTTCATTATTAAATCATGTACATATTTGCTTTGATTAATAAAAATTCCATCTTTCTTTTGTTCTACTTGTTGACCAAGAAAAAACGTTAGTTCCCCCATCATACTCATTCTGTATTCACTACACATGATATTTGAAAACCAAGTACACAACTTTTCATTTGTGGAACCAAATATAATATCATCAACATATATTTGTACCAAAATCACATGTCCCTTTTCCTTTTTGATAAAAAGTGTTTTGTTAATTGATCCTCTTTGAAACTGATTTTTAAGAAGAAAGTCAGATAGAGTATCACACCAAGCTCTAGGAGCTTGTTTGAGACCATATAAGGCTTTGTTTAATTTAAAAACATGATCAGGAAAGTTAGGATCAACAAAACCTAGAGGCTGCTTGACATAGAATTCTTCATGTAGGTCACCATTCAAAAAGGCACTTTTCACATCCATTTGGTATACCAAAAAGTCTTTGAAGGCTGCATAAGCTAAGAACAAACGTATTGCTTCAATTCTTGCCACTTGATCAAATGTTTCATCATAATCAATGCCCTCTTCCTGCTTGTATCCCTGAGCCACCAATCTTGCTTTATTTCTGATCACCACCCCATATTTGTCATATTTATTTCTAAATATCCATTTAAGTCCAATGATTGTCTTGAACAGGGGACGAGGAACTTTGGTCCACACATTGTTTCTTATGAACTCTCCTAATTTTTCTTGCATACCATCAACCTAGTCTTCATCTAAAAGAGCATCTTCAACCTTCTTTGGTTCCATCAGACTCAAGAAATTAGTGTAGAAGTAGAAATTAGTTGTGGCATTCTTGTGTCTGGTTTTGACTCCTTCATTTGAGGAACCAATGTGTGACAACCGTCTAATTTCCAGGTGCATTTTATAATCTATGTCTCTTTCGGTCTATCTAGTCTCTAAACTTTTCAATAATCAGAACCGCTACAACGTCGGAATCACAACCGGAATCAAATTAAATAAGTCCTAATACCAAGAAAACCCCAAATGAACTTTCCTAAGTTTATAATGTAACATACTTTAAAACTTTAGTTAACGAAAAGGTCCAACGAAACACTTGTACAAAATCAGCCAAAACACAAAAAAAAAATTACAAAAAAGGTCCAGGACGACGCACAGAGGCCATGTGCGCCGTCCTGGAGGACGAATTTTGTAAGAAATTCAATTTTCTTGCATGTCTCGATTTACCAACCTTTTTAACCAATCAAGCTCGGTTTTAAACACTCATTTACTGCATATCCCTGCCCCAAGACTTCCACTTTATTACTTTTCTTTTATTCATTTCATATTTTCATTTTAACAAAACAAAACACACAAATAAACCTTTCCTCTCAAGAACTCTCTCAACAAAATACCATTCCAGTGATTTTCCTCCATAAAACTCCATCATTTATCCATACAAATCGTTCCATTCATCACGAGAAGCAAAGGGGTGTCGTTTATATCAAAAAGGACTAGTTTTGTAAAGATTTTTGGAGCGTAACTCCGACCAAAACTCGACATCCGAGCTTTTCCTTCGGTAGATCTCTTTCTTTTTACTATTTTTATACAAATAATCAATTGCATGTAAGATCTAACGGTTAAAAATGAGTTTTTATGAAAATCTTTGACTTTTATGTCCAAAAACGTTTTTAACCGAAATAACCTTTAGATCCAAGGTTTTGTAACTAAAAATGCTTTATCGAACTGTTAAAATGATGTTTTAATAAGTTTAAACTCATCGCATGTCGAAATCTATGGCTTAAAATACGTTTTGCAACAAAAACTCGAAAACCCGCGATACGTGCGCCGTCCTAAGCTTTAGAACGACGCAGCGGGTAATTTTCCCAGCTTCTGTGCGCCGTCCTATGTGTCACAGCGGCGCACAGAGCTGCTGTATTTTCGAAACTTGTCGTTTTTGTCATTTTTAGCACGTTTGGACTATATTGACCCGCTGACTTTTCGATACTTTGACTTTTGGGACTGATTATGTAAAAGTTATGATATTCTGGACAAGTGTGGACTATTTGGACTTAATTTGAACTATAATATGTATATATTGCGTTTTAGGTGATTTGTGAGCGGAATTGATTGAACAATTTTTGGGCATGAAATTTGGGCGCGGAAGCGCTGCCCAAAATTCCTTAGAAAATTATAAATCACTTCAGCGAGCAAAAGCACCTAAGACATAATAATCAAAAAAGTTAAATTGGACTTTTGGACAAAAACGAGACGATTACCTTTTCGGACTATTTTAACGATACTTAACCTTGACACTTAAAGCTTAATAACATTTTATCTTTATTATTATATAAGAACATAATAATATGACAACTAATTAAACTATCTTGGTATTATTAGGCAATCCGTGATTCCCGGCTTCCATATTCCTACCGAGTTTCCGTATCTTTACTCTTCGCAATTCGTGAGTTACAACCCCTTATTTTATATGTATTTTGCATGAATATTGGGGGAAACATAAGATTACTTGTATTTGAAAACTTTATAAATCAAATTGCAACTTATTGAACTTTGACTTTTGAACTTGTTGAGCTTTGACTTTGAACTTATAAACTATTTTACTTGGAACTATTTGAACTATTTTAACTTGGAACTATTTGAACTATTTTGAGCTTGGAACTTATTGAACTATTTTGGACAAACCTTTTGAACTCTTATGCGTAAAACACTTTTACTCTACTTGAACTTACGAACTTGTCCCTTTTCTCAGCAAAACTAATCATTGATGCTTGTATGCGGACCGACCCTTGTCGGAACTATAACATGATCTTAAGTGACGGAACAACTATCTCTTTAAAACAAAACTACTTAGTGCCCAGCTACTTTCTAGAACTACACACTATTAACTACAGAGTCGTATAGTAATTATGGGTATCGATACTTAGGAAAGAACCGTTCCTTGCTTAGATGGCAGTCTAAGTACATATTACTAAGAACTTGAACAACTTCCCGTAGGATAGGTTGGAAGAGAGGGCCTCACGGTTGAACAAACGGATTAGTGTGAACACTTAAGTTATAGGTGCCAAGAGGTTGATACAAGAAATCTAATTAGTTACATATACGCATAAATTTACGAACTTTTAGCGATTATTTCCGCAACTACATTTTGATTAAATTTGACTCTACTTAGTCTTTACGAACTTAGGGCACCAATTTCGCTCATTACTTGAACTTTAAAAGTATATATATTCTAAGAGACTTTTCTCCGCTAACTCTCTTTTGGAAACTTTTACCTTCGTATACTTTACTTATATTTTTCCGAACTACTTAAACTGTAACTCACTCACTACTTTCGTAGTTGACACTTTATCTTATGTTTCAGGAAATTAGTGTAAGTATGATGTGCATGGCATGGACGGGTCGAGGCGGTCGTGTCAGAACCTCATTGGGAAAAGACTTGGCCATTTCTTTTGGGAAATTTTAATGAAACTTTAAATTTATGTATCGGTGTACTAAAATGTTGTGACTTGGTTGTTTTATGAACTTGTAAACACTTTGAATATTTTAAATTAATGACTTGATTGTCGTTATGTTTATATAACCCGTGTAATGATCTTCTAGCTCTTCACATTCTGTGTTTCCGCTTTAGCGGGGTGTGACACAATGACAGAGGATAGTGGATGTCCCTTAAGAGTCTTGATGTTACCTGACTCACTTTGTTGAGCTTCTTCAGGTTGAGACTGAGTAACATCAAGCTGAGTTTCTTCAGTCTGAGTGTGGTAAGACTGAGAGAAGTCAGTCTGAATTTCAACAGTTTCATTTGAAACAGTTGTTTCAATTTCAGGAACACTCTTTGAACTGGGTTCATCAGTTTCACTCTCAGACTCTTGATTTTGATGAATTACTTCTTCATTTTGATCAGAAACAGGGGAGGAGTCAGCGTCAAATGATGTGACTAGAAGTTTATCACATAACTGGTTGATTGTCGCTATATCAGGCTGTGAAGTCAGTTCATGTTTATCAGACTGAGTGGTATCATCAAAAGTGACATTGATACTCTCTTCCACAACTTTCCTTCGTTCATTATAGACTCTAAATGCTTTAGAGATGCTAGAGTATCCAACAAACAAACCTTCATCGGCCTTAGGAGCCATTTTGCACAACAAATCCCTTTGATTAAGAATGTAACAACGACTTCCAAAAATATGAAAATAATGGATTGAGGGAACTTTGTTGTGATACATTTCATATGCAGTTTTCCCATGTATTTTCACAATGATGGATCAGTTTTGTGTGAAACATGCAGTATTCACAGCCTCAGCCCAGAATTTGATCTTCATATTTCCATAGCACAACATAGTTCTTGCAGCTTCAATTAAAGTCCTGTTTCTTCTCTCTACAACACCATTTTGTTGAGGTGTTCGAACTGATGCAAAATTTTGAACTATTCCCAGTTGATCACAGAAATTAATTACAACTGAATTCTTGAACTCAGTTCCATGGTCACTTCTTATTTGCTTGACAAGAGTGTTCTTCTGTCTCTGCTCTCTCTTGATTAGACTGATAATTTCCTCAGCTGCATCCCTTTTAGCTCTTAGAAACATAACCCAAGTGAATCTAGTAAATTCATCCACAATTACTGGAGTGTATTTCTTTCCACCTTGACTCTCAATTCCAATTGGACCAAACAGATCCATGTGTAACATAAATAGAGGTTCATCAATTGAATGTAGCATCTTGGAGGGAAATTGAGTCTTTGTTTGCTTTCCAAGAACACAAGCTGAGCAGACTTTTTCTTTGGAGTAGGTCAGCTCAGGGGGTCCTCTAACCAATTTACTCTTTGACAAGGCATTTATGTTTTTGAAGTTTAAATGTGATAATCTTCTATTCCATAACCAATTGAGTTCCTCTTTTGTTTCTGTAAACAGACATGTCTCAGCCTCATCATTTGATGTACTCAGATCTAAACAAAAGACATATCTTTCTCTCTTGGAAAGTAGCAGTGGTTTACCCTTGGCATTGTATATTATTCCTGCTTGCTTTCTGAATCTGACCTCATGATCTTCATCAGTGATTTGACTTACACTTAGTAAGTTATGTTGTAGACCTTCTACATAAGCAACTGTTTTGAATGTGACAGCTCCAGCATGTATCTTTCCATATCCTCTTGTCATTGATACCCCATTGTCACCATATCTCACTTGAGGACCAGCTTCTTCTTTATAGTCTTGCAAGAAAGACTTCATTCATGTCATGTGCCTTGATGCTCCTTTTTCTAGATACCATTTAGTAGAGTCCTGCACATGAAACAAAGAAAATTAGTTTCTTTTTGGGTACCCACTATAGAGTGGATCCATGAACTGAAACTGACTCACGTTTGGGTTCAATCTTGCAATCAAGTTTGGAGCTGGTATAATTCTATTTATTGAGTTCTTTCATACAGTTAACAGAATACTGACCTATGACTCCACAATATTTACATGGAGTATCTTTGAATCTGACTTGAGATGAGACTGACTTGTTTTTGGTATCTTTGACATATTTTGACTTAGTTTGAAGAATTTGTCTTTGCGTTTGAGATGAGACTGACTTCGATTTTGATGACACTGACTTAGAGTTTGGTGAAACTGACTTCTGTGTGGATGAAACTGACTTGATTTTTGGTAAAACTGACTTCTGTGAAATACTTTTCTTTGGTCGGGACTGGGTTAGTTGCTTACAAAACACAGCTTCATGACCTTTTTCACCACAATTGTAGCATGTCCTCTTAGGAGCAGTCTTTGGTCTGATGTGATGAGGTGATTTATTTCTGACTAGAGTTTTTACGATGTTAGTCAGTTCCAACAATTGATTTCCCAATTTATCAATAGTTTTGTTTTCATGACTTTTATTAATGATTTTGGAACTGACTTGACTCTGAACCTTAGGTTTAGTCACAACCTTGGGTAAAACATTATTTATATGCAAAGAATTGTTCACAACATGCACATTTGTATCAGTTTCAGGTAAATTAACACATTCAGACTGAGAAGAAGTTGAAGAATCACTTTTATTAAAAACTTGAGAAATTACAGGTTTAACAAAAACATTTGACATCATAGTTTTTTCTCCTTTCATGTAAGTGAAAGTATTTGGAAGAATTTCTGGTTTAAAAATGATTTTTCTCTTTCAGCTTTTTCAGCTTCTTCTTCTTCTTCAGTCATATGCTTCTTCAGACTGAAGTCCTCACCCATCACAGCTTGAACTTGTTTGGGTACCTATCTGCTCAAACAATCTTCATTTTTTAAGGATGATATGCACCATGATTTACAAATTCTTTTATAGTGCTCAGTTTCTTCTCTAAATTTATTATTTTCTTTTGCAAGATCACTATAAGCTTCAATCTGAGCATTTAAAAGAACTTTATAACTTTCTAGTTCAATTATTTTATCATCTTTAATTTTCAAAACATTTTCAAGATTTTTTAATCTTTTGTTTAAATTCAGATTGTTCTTCCAAAGTGGTGGTCAAATCAATAAAAATATACTCAAACATTTGAAGTTTTTGATCATTTGTATAAGTATTAAAGTTATGTACCTTATATAACTTTGATTTGTTCCAGTCTGAGTTGTAGCTCAGTCTCTCAGCTTCCTTCAGATCCTTTTCAAACTGAGATGCAGACTCATCAGCTTCTGTTAGTTCTTCTACAAATGCCATCAAACATTTATCAACCACTTCCTCGTCCTCATCAGATGACAATTCCTCATCTAACCACTCTTCAGCAAAGAATGCTTTCTGCTCAATTTGAGGCTTTTGAGTCTTAGTACCATTGTTATTTTTTGTATTTAAGATACTTCTTTCTGTATCTTTGAGCCCTTTCAACAACCTCATCCATGTGCTCAGCGTGACCATTCTTTACATTACAATCATCAGCCATGTGTCCATACTCATTACATTTGAAACATTTGACCTTTTTCAAATCAAATGGTTTCTTTCCTTTGTAACCAGTCTTCTGCTCCAGCTTCATAGTCAATAAAGCAAGCTGATTCTTTAACTTCTTGACTTCAGTTTCATCATCTGATTCCGAATCTGAGTTTGACTCAGACTCAGATGAGTCAGCCTTAGAATAAATTTATTTATTCCTTTTGCTGGTTGCAACCAATGCAGCTTCAGGATCCCTTGCAGTTCTTCTGTTGTTTATCTTCCTCCTCTCTTGAGATTCTTTAAAATTTAGTAGTAATCCAAAGAGACCAGGCAGCTTGTAGGTGGACAATTTCTCACTGACCACAAGAGATGAGATAACTGATTCAAATCTGCTAGGTAAGACATCTACAAATTTCTTGCACACTTCATCATCCTCCTTTATTACTCCCAGAGCTGATAGATCATTCAACAAGATTTGAAACCTTGTATGCAAATCAGCCAAGGTTTCCTTTTCTTTCACGTAGAAGTTTTCATAGTTTCTGATCAGACTATTCAATCTTTGCTCTCTTACTATCGGTACACCTTCATATGAAACAATTAGTGTATCCCATATATCTTTAGCAGATCTGCATCCATCAATCTTTGAGAAGATTTGCTCAGACACAGCATTTCCTAGAATACTTCTTGCTCTTGGATCCAGATTAAACAGTTGTTTGTCAAGTTCAGTCCATTGAGATTTTGGAGTTTGGACCCATCTTGCACGTTGAACTACTATGTCTCCTTCCTTAACTTCTTCGATTTGTTTTCCTGGAATGATTGGTCCTTCAGTTACAGTTCCCATCATTTCCTCATGAATTCTAGACATATGCCACTCAGCCTTAAGTTTCAAATGGGCAAAGTTATGTCCATCGAAAATGGGAATACCTTTTTCGGCCATAGCAGGTGTATTAGATGAAGATGATGACATTGTATTTGGGTTTTATATATTGATCGTTTAAGATTTGTAAATTTATTAAAATTTAAATCTTATTTGCTCTGATACCAGTTGTAAGGTCTTAATAAGATCCCAAATACTAGCTAATCAATTACAAATTAGTATTTAAACGTTAATTATCATGAATCGATTAACACTCAGTTTCTTGTTTAATTATAGCGGAAGTATAATAACAAGGTAACGAGAATAACACACAGTTATCTATTTCAGAAAGGTTTTAACCGATTACAATGTTCAAGCTCACTATTTATACACAATAATAGTGAGCTTGATAAGTACGAATCTTAGTAATTATTCTAAAAAGATAGAAGGTTTAGTCTAACAAACTTACCTAAAATAATACATTACATTTCATTATGGAGCTGAGTAGTCAACTCCACAATGTCTTAGTTTCTTTTAGTCACTCAGACTCAAAACTAAGACTTTAATAAACAGATTTATTAATTTGGGTTAAATCGTTGATTTTCCCAACAAATACGTTGTGTGTAGTAAAGATGGAGTTCCCTCGAACATTAACATAGACACTTTGGATCCTGAAAATAGTGGCCAAACATTTAGGAATACAAACCTACAAATTACTGGATGCAAAGCACATATTAGGTTTACTTTAGTTCCGGGCTCAACATAGTATAGAGTTAGTGATTTTGTCGATGAACATAATCATATGTTGGTTCCTAGTGAATATAGGCATCTAACAAAGAAACAAAGGCAGTTAAAATATTCTGAACAACTTTGGATCCTGAAATCCTCTTTTGCAAACATTGGTGGAACAAAGGCTCATCACTATTATAGTAATTTGAAAGGTTCTCTAAAAAAATGTACACGAGACAACTCTAGACTTCAAGAACTTTAAGAGAGACATCAACTGTTTCATAGGGGAAAGTGATGCTCAGATGCTCATAAACAAAATGGAAAACAGGAAAAAATACGTACCAAAATTCTCCTTTGAATATGTTGTTGAAGATGCAGAGTTTTCATCTATGGTTTGGGCAGATGAAGTTGCAGAATGTAACTTTCAAGAATTTGGAGACATAATTTCTTTTGATGCAACCTATCGAACAAACAAGTTAGTATTCTTTTTCGTTTAGTAAAATATATCATATATGATTTGTTAGTATTATTATAGATTCAAATTGACAGAAAATGTTTTCTCATTAACACTGATTGTTTTATATATCATATATGATATCTGGTCTTATTGTAGTGGTAAACAAATAGTTCTGGAATTTATAACTTGAATTTTATTTCAATCATCTTATAGCTATAACATGATGTTTGCCCCATTCACTGGGATTGATAATCATAGAAAGTGTGTGACAATTGTTGCGGGGATGCTTAAAAATGAAACTTCGGAATCTTACATTTGGCTACTTAAATCATTTATGAAGGCATTTGGGAAAGAGCCAATTATGGTGGTAACGGACCAAGATTCGTCAATGAAAAAAACAATTGTTGCTGTTTTCCCAAACTCTACACACCGTCTTTGCATGTGGCACATTACACAGAAATTACCAGCAAAGGTATGTAATAGGTATATCATATATGCATATCATATATGATAGGCATATCATATATGATAGGCATATCATATATGATATGTATATCATATATGATTTGCCTATCATATGAAGTATATCCCATGTGCTAGTTATATGAAATATGATATGCCTATCATATTTAATATATGATATACGTATTACATGTAATATGTATATCATATATGATAGCATCAAAAAAAGAACTTAACAAAACTGTATTTCTAATATAATTTCATATTCTACCAGAAATTCTTGATTCTGAATTTAAAAATAGACTCAATAAAATAGTATGAAATATGTACATTGAACCAATTGAATTTGAGGAGAAGTGGGCGAAGTTGATTGAAGATTATGGGTTGAAAGATCACAAATGGTTGTCCAAAATGTATGACATACGATCAACTTGGATACCAGCTTATTTCGTTAACTCTCCTTTGTTTGGATTAATGAGGACTACATCAAGATCAGAGAGTGAAAACTAGTTTTTTTCACATTTCACAAATCATGGTTCACCACTCGTGAATATCATGATTTGTTTTGAGTCAGCAATGGAAAAGCCGAGATATAAGCAAGAGTCGTTAGTTTTTAAGTCGATGAACACCGCTCCAAAGTTGATGACACCGTTACAAATTGAAAAGCATGCACCAAAAGTTTACACACGTGCAATATTTTTGATGGTTCAAAAGGAAATACAAGTAGCTTCTTGGTCTTGTTTTCTAACAGACATGAATACAAAAGAAGGTTCTAAGACTTATGTGTCACACCCCGCGAAAGCGGAAACACAGGATGTGAAGAGCATCGATATCATAACACGAGATATAATAAAACACGTACGATTTTCAAGTCATTAGATAGTTAAAAAGTGTTTAGAAAGTTCAAGATACCCAAGCAATTTATCAAATCGGGGGAAAGTTAAGCTCAACCAAACGGATTTTGAATAACCGGTTTCAACACTTACTATAAATAGATATTTCTATTTACGGAAACTTTCTGTTTTTGTAAACTTGTTATATTTGGAAACTTACTATAAATAGATATTTCTATTTATGAAAACCTTCTATTTTCGGAAATTTCCTATTTATGGAAACATTGTATTTGGAAATCATAAAATCGTGTAACAAGCAAAATGCATATTTTCAAAACTATTATGAGGCATTGGTTGTGAATCTTACTTGTACATCAGGATACATCTAGTTGATGTTACAAGCGTATTAACAAAATGTACTTGTTGATACACACAATAGCGTGACTACTGCAGGATACTGTCAGTGTATCTGACTATACATGCGCAATGCATGTATCATCGACAGAATGTACTTTTCGATCGATAGCGTGGCTAATACGGATTATCATGAGGATTGTTTTATTACTTACACGCATTTTTACACAGCTTTATACACCACTACTTTATGACATATGGTTTGCTTACTTATTTTTTACAAACTACTCAATGAACTCGCTCAACTTTATGTTGACTTTTGAACTTTATTTTTAGGTAATGAGCAGACATAGGACGATACTGAGTACGGCCGTAGAAGACTTCTAGAGTGCATTTTATTAGTCTTCTCCTTTATATTATCTTGATATTTTGGATTTATTTCGGGCTCTCATGCCTAGGTTTCAGTTACCTTGGTTACTATCTTACATTATTCTTGTTCTTTGGATTGTAGTATACGTACTAGTAAAGAAAACACGAGGTGAAAACAAAGTAACGAAATGTGACAAACCTAATCAAACGATTAATCGGCGGAAGTTTAATCGAACGAACCAAAGAGAGCATGAGATTATGATACCATGTTGAAATCAGAGTAAAAAAAACCATATATAAAAGTTGAACACAAAAAACAAAAACAAAAACTACATGACAAACGATAAATAAAACAAAAAATTCATTACGTCTCTAAATACAAAACTTATGAAACCCTAAAACTTAAAACGAGCCTAAAGTAGGCTAACAATAACTTTATTATTGATCTAACAACCACTACCTAATATAAATCCATGTATTAATTATGGGAAATATAAGAAAGAAAAAGAATTTTACATTTAATTTTCATTAAGAATATGTATCACGGATACCAGATACACCTGACTCATAAATGAGTCACCTTTAACCCAAAGTTTTAAGTTTTAAGTTTTAATTTTCTCATTTATTATCCGTATAAGATATCTTGTTCAGTTAAATTGGTTAGGTGTTAGGTTAGTCCGGTCGAATTAACACCTGTTTATGGTTTTTAAAAGCTATATAATAATTGAACCTGTTTATGTGTATATGCCATAAAAAAATTAAAGGCGATAAAAAATGAAAACAAAAAGTTTGGTAGTTTGTTTGGGTTACCTAACCAAATATGATTACCCAATACTTGATCGAATAACTTTTTGAGTTACTTGAGTTCAGATTATTTAGGTTATGATTATTCAGTTCTCGATTGGGTTAACTGAGTAATGGGTACGATTATTTAACACATCTATCAACACTTCACCGTTTATTACTTTTTGTTCAATATGAAAAAACTTAAAACTATGGTGGTTAGTTGGTAAACTTAGATAAAATATAGGGGGCGTTTGAGATAATAAGGAGGTGCATTCTATAACCTTCCTTCCTGCTACTTCTAGACTACACCAGACCTTCCTCCTACTTATTTCCATAATTCTCATTTTCTATCATATTATTTTCATAAAAAATAAAATAGAGAAATCAAGAATAGTAATGGATGTAAGGTCTATTGTTGAAGCTGTTTCTACTACCAATGATGATGATGTTGATGATGCCCCTGTTTATGAGGTTGAGAGCTTTTGCATGCGATGTGGTGAAAATGTAAGTCTATGCATGCTAATTCATTTATCATTGAAAGACTCAAGTACATCAAAGTATAACAAATTTTGTTAGTTTTGCTATTGTATACTATTTCTATTTCGAAAAAATAAGACTTAGAATACATTCAATAGAGGGTATGAGAGTTGAACACAATAGCAAAACGGTCAAAATTTGTTACACGTTCATGCCCCTTAACCTTAATTGAAATTGATTAAAGTAACAACTTACTGATTTTGATTTTGAATTTGATTTTGATATTGAATCAGGGGACAACCAGATTTCTGTTAACTTTGATTCGACACTTTAGAAAGGTAAAATTTCAACGAAATATTTTATTATTTTTATGTTACTAACAACAAAATTTTCTATGATTGCAGATATTGTTGTCAGCCTTTGAGTGTCCTCATTGTGGCGAAAGGTGTGTTAAGTTTATAAATTATTCTTCAATTCGTTTTTGTAATGTCTTTTTGTGATCTTTTTTTATTATATTTATCAAGGAATAATGAGGTGCAGTTTGCGGGAGAGATTCAACCCCGGGGTTCTTGTTATCGTTTGGAATTTCCATCAGGTGATCCAAAGGTAATTGCCTATAGTTTGCACAATTATATATCATGGACTTTGGGGTCTTACTGAAATTGCAATTACATCATGCTTTAGATTTCTTTCTATAAGTTTTAGAGCTACTGTTTCGGTACTATTCCTCAACTTGTGTCATGACCTCTGTCCCTCTTCGTTTATTCGGTCATATATTGGTTATGTCTATTAAGTTAACCTTTATTTAGTTCAACTTCAGACCAGAATATCATCTCTTTTATACACTTGATGACATCAAATAGAAACAAGTTACTCATTTGAAATTTGTTAACGTGAACAATGATAGATCAAAGTCATTAAATTACGTAATTTCTTAAATATGAATTTGAAAAATAAGTATGTAAGATGGAAAACAACTTGATAAAATGTATACATTTGATTCGGACTTTTCTTAGGAATTTATGTACTAACGTATATAATGTTTCTGATGTTCTTGGGATTATTTTGTCATTTCTATCCTCGTTGAGCCTTTTTGCTATTGTGTCTTTAGCGTTGTTTATTCTTGCAAGGATGAGACTTCTATTGTTTTTGTTTATTTTTCGTCTTTGAATTGTATAAACTATAAAGCAAGTTATAGGCTGTAGATAAATTATATGTACTGTACTTTGCTTTTTTTTTATTATATGAAATCTGTGTAC
This sequence comes from Senecio squalidus, assembly GCA_910822075.1. Lineage (NCBI taxonomy): Eukaryota > Viridiplantae > Streptophyta > Magnoliopsida > Asterales > Asteraceae > Senecio > Senecio squalidus. The sequence goes on along the minus strand of CAJVGC010000065.1, from coordinate 28,386,678 downwards.
TTCCTACTTAGTAAATTTCTAAAATTCTGTTGTGTATTTTGTTGAATATCATATTTCTGGTGCAGATGCTTAATCGACAAGTAGTGAAATCTGAAACAGCGACCATTAAGGTATATAACTTTAATCCCCCCTTGTGACATGACTTATAAATATCCATCCATCCAATTTTCATTACTCAAGGATGAGATTTCCAAATTTTTGAATTAAGATTTTCCTAATTTTTCTAAACTCGTCTTCATCATTAAGGCTTCTCTCAACATAGGGGGAGTTTTTAGAGAATACATTGCATGAAAATGCTATCAAATCAAAGTTTTATCTAGCCATCTCTCTTATATATTGAAATGGGCATGTTACGGTTGATCTAAAATGAAGTTTTAGGTCACTTAACCGCATCGAGAATACTGGTACACAGATTACCTTTCTGATTTTACTTATAGTGCGAAGCAAATTTTCCTGCGAATCTGTATGCATATCCCATATGACACAGTCCCGGATGTGTCTTTTAACTTCCTTCATTTACAGATTTTATTATGCCAAATTAAATTAAATGTATTTTCCCCTATAGGTAAGTTGAATGATGGTCTATTATTCTACATACCAAAATAATTTAATAGGCTGCTATTGCAGGGTTATCTCTTTATAAGTTGTGGAATTTGATCGACCTTTCTTCCCTGTATATGTGTATATGCAGATACCTCAACTAGATTTTGAGATTCCTCCGCAGTCACAACGTGGATCTTTATCTACGGTAATTACTTACTTCATTATGTTGATTTCTATCTATATTAAAATTGGGTGTTCACTTTTGAATGTAGGCTCCCAATTCCTCAATATCACGAGACTTAGATTCTTTCTCTGTCAATAGTGAGATGAAAGTTGCTTAAGTTTTGATAGAAAGGATAACACAACTAGGATAAAATATGGATACAGTTCCTTTCGGCAGTAGTAAAATATTAGTCTTTCAAAACCTTGGCTCTGATGTAATCTGATAGAACGTTTCAGTGTTTCAATCCTCTGCCCCCTTTCACCTTCTCATTAGCTTCCAATATATAATATTACAATGTTACATATGACTACCTCTAATCACTATTAATTACAAACGTGACTAGACTAATTACAATAATAGCTATTGTTAATACACCCCCTCAGTCTAAGGTGGAGCTTTACGGAGACTTAGACTGGTGCGAAAATCTTCAAATAATACTCTTGAAAGCCCTTTGGTGAAGATATCTGAAAAATTATGTCTCGAGGGAACATGAAGAATCCGGACTTGACCGCGCTGAACCTTTTCACGAACAAAATGCAAATCAATCTCAACATGTTTGGTCCTCTGATGTTGAACCGGATTACTAGACAAGTAAAGTGCACTGATATTATCCGTGTACACTAAAGAAGCTCGCCTAATGGGACAATGTAGCTCGAGTAAAAGATTGCGAATCCAACATAATTCAGCGACCACATTAGCTATCCCACGATATTCGGCCTCTGCACTGGAGCGAGAAACAACAGATTGTCGCTTAGACGACCATGACAGGAGGTTGTCTCCAAAGAAAATACAGTAGCCAGAGGTAGAACGACGTGTATCTGGACATCCAGCCCAGTCTGCATCTGTATAGGCAACAAGAGAGTGCAAAGCAGATGGTCGCATTTGAATGCCCATATCAAGAGTGCCCTTCACATATCGAAGAATGCGCTTAAGAGCTTTAAAGTGACCTGCCCGAGGATCATGCATGTGCATACATATCTGTTGAACAGCATAAGAAATATCGGGTCTGGTGAAAGTTAAATATTGCAAAGCCCCAGCAAGACTCCGATATAACGTAGGATCCTCAACAGGTGATCCAGAATCAGCTCCAAGTTTTCCAGACGTGTCAACCGGAGTCAGAACGGGATTGCAATCAGTCATTTTAGCCCGTTCTAAGATTTCCTGCGCATACCGATTTTGAGACAAAAATAAACCCTCAGAGGAGCGTGTGACAGCAATACCCAAAAAATAAGATAAAGGACCTAAGTCCTTCATGGCAAATTCAGCGGAAAGATGAGACATAAATGTGGACTTTAGTTCTGACGAAGAAGTCACCATAATTATGTCATCGACATATAGAAGAATATAAGCAACCTGATCACCATGATGATAAATAAATAATGAATTATCACATGCACTCAAACGAAATCCCAACCGAAGAACATAATCAGTGAATCGTTGATACCACGCACGAGGTGCCTGCTTAAGTCCATATAACGATTTTTCCAATTTACACACATGATGCGGAAAACGTGAATCCCTAAAACCAGGTGGCTGATGCATGTAAACGGTCGCATTAAGTGTGCCATGAAGAAATGCATTTTTCACATCAAGTTGTGAAATATCCCACTTATGAAATAAGGCAATAGAAAGAACAGTGCGAATGGTCGCAGGTTTTACCACTGGACTAAAAGTCTCATCACAATCGATACCAACCTGTTGAGATCGACCGTCACCAACTAAACGTGCTTTATACCTCTCCAACGAGCCATCGGACTTAAATTTCTGTTTATAAAGCCACATACATCGAATAATATTCATGTGAGGTTCCCTAGGTACTAACTTCCAAGTCTTATTATCAATAAGTGCAGTGAACTCGTCAGTCATGGCACGGTTCCAAATACGACTGTTAAGAGCATCGGTTAGAGTTTTGGGTGTAGGCTCAATAGTGGCGGTATGTAAGGAAAATGGCGCACGAGGTTTAGAGTTTCCCGTCATGGACCGGGTTTGCATTGAACGGGCAGGGGGAACCGGGTCAGGGATGCGTTGTGTTGGTGGTGATTGCGGTGGTATATGTGGTGTAGGGGGTGGATCGGCTGCTGCTGGAGTACCAGCAGCGGGTGGTGGATTTCTGGGCCGGCGAGAATAGGTGTATCTGTAAGCGGGTGGTGGAGGTGGCGGGGTGGGAGCGATAGGTGGAGATGAAGCCTGGACGGAAGGAAGAGTTGTTTGATGCAGCCGAATAGAGGGATGTGGATCCGAGTCTAGGTTCTTGTGAAGGAAATCATACGATGGAATAGGCGAAGTGGAGCGATATGGAAACGTTGTTTCATCAAAAAGAACATGCCGGGATATGATTATCTTTTTAGAACTGAGATCAAGACATTTGTAACCACGATGATCGGTTGGATAACCGATGAAGACACACGGAGTGGAACGATTTTGAAGCTTGTGAATAGAAGACGATGGTAACAACGGGTAACAAAGGCAGCCAAACGTTCGTAAATGAGAATATGAGGGTGATTTGTTATATAGGAGATTTGTGGGTGTGTGATGATCTTTTACTTTTGATGGTAAAATATTTAATAAGTATGTGGCCATGGACAAAGCATGATGCCAAAAGGCAGAAGGGACCGAAGAATGTGTGAGAAGTGTACGGATAATGTTGTTAATGGACCGGATTTTTCGTTCAGCTTTACCGTTTTGTGAGGAAGTATAGGGACACGAAAAACGAAATTGCATTCCATTAAGTTTGCAAAAATTGTGGAAAGCATTGTTATTATATTCAGTTCCATTGTCACACTGAAATGATTTTATTTGTTTATCAAACTGTGTTTTAATATATGCATGAAAATGTATAAAAGTTTGATAAACTGATGATTTAGTGATAAGAGGAAATGTCCACAAGAAATTAGTAAAATCATCAAGCAACACAATATAGTAACGGTGACCAGCAGAGCTGGGAACCGGGGATGTCCATAAATCACTGTGTACAATGTCAAACGGTAAAGATGTAATGGAAATTGAATTCTGAAATGGTAACCGAATTTGTTTGCCAAACACACACGCCTGACAAAGACTTTTATTATTGAAACTAGAAACAGAAATGGACTGTTTATTATTCAAATGACGCAAAAGAGAAGCCCCGGGGTGCCCTAATCGATGATGCCAAAGGTCTTGAGTTAAAGCTGCAAATGCGGAAGGAGAGACAACTTTGGTATTGGACAATGAAAGCGGGTATAAATCCCCGGAGCTGTTGCTTCTAAATATTGGGAGCCTGGTCTGGAAATCCTTCACAAGAAAACCGAAACGATCAAATTCGATGGAAATATCATTATCTGTGGTCAAACGTCTAACGGATAACAGGTTTTTAATTAATGATGGAGAAATAAGAATATTAGGTAGTTTTAATGGTGGAAAGGGTGGTGGTAAAGTGGAGTGACCAAGTCCTGAAGTTTGTATTTGAGAACCATTGCCAACAACTATCGGTCTCAAACTGCAATTATTAACATAAGACGAGAGTATACCTGGAGTGTGAGACATGTGAGAAGTAGCACCCGTATCCATGTACCAATTCTGATCCTGATTAAGAGACATTGAATGAAGTGCTTGGTCGAGATTGGTTGGTGTGTAAACATCTGATGCAGCGTAAGCATCTGATGCAGCATAATTGGCTGATGGTGGTGCCCCTAAAATACCAGGAGCACGAGGTGGTGGTCGATTAGTTGGATATGTAGGGTACGGACACGGTGGGTTGGGCCAGGGGAATGTTGGTGACTGCCATGGTGACCTGTGTGTATGCCACGGAGAAGGCGGGTAATAGCCCTCTGAATAAAACTGATGATTTCCGCCCCTACCTCGACTACGCCCCCTAGTGCGAGACCTACCACCACGGCCTCGTCCTCGACCAAATTCTGAACCCCGAGAAGAATACTCTGGACCGCGAGAAGAATACCTCTGATGTGATGACTGGTCCGATTGAACAGTGTGAGCCTCAACTGATTTGGACGATGTAGCTGAGGTGGTGTTCGGCTGGACAGTAAGAAGAGCACCCGCCTTCTGTTGGTTTTTCCGATCTTCTTCCATAACAAGTTGAGAACGAGCGGTTTCAAAATCAGGAAATTTGGAGCCTTGATGCAAAACAGTGGCCAGGCTATCATATTCAGAAGAGAGCCCGGCAATCAATTGCATTACGAGTTGTTTATCATCAACTGGAGAATCAACATTAGAAAGCTGGTCCGATAAGTATTTCAATTCCCTGCAATATGTAGTAGCATCAGCAAAGTTATCCAGTTTAATGTTGCAAAACTTTTGACGAAGATAAAGAGCCCGCGACGGTTTGCTATCAATGAACAGTTTTTCTAGGGCGGACCAGGCCATTGCAGCAGTATTCTTAACATTCAATATGGTTGTGAGAAGAGAAGGGGTGATAGTGCTATAGATCCACTGAAGTACAATGGCATCTAATCTTTCCCATTCTGAATCGTGGTCCGATGAATCATCTTCAGGAGGGATGATATGATCCAGAACTTGACATACCGTACATTGAACCGTGAATAATGCAACCCAATTGTTGTAGTTACCCTCTTCCGTGCCCAAGATTAGCGGTACATGATTACGAATATTCGTGATTACAGTGGCGGGATGAAGGTGTTGTGATGTTGATGATTTAGAAGATTTAGAAGGTTTGTCGTCAGCCATTAGATATATTAAACAGGTAGATTAAGAGAAGCAGGAAAGACCAGCAGCAATAGAAGGGAAGCAGCAGCGATGGTGAAAAAAAAAAAACAGAACGAAGAGGAAGAGGGAACGGTACCTAGTCGTCTGATACCATGATAGAACGTTTCAGTGTTTCAATCCTCTGCCCCCTTTCACCTTCTCATTAGCTTCCAATATATAATATTACAATGTTACATATGACTACCTCTAATCACTATTAATTACAAACGTGACTAGACTAATTACACGTGACTAGACTAATTACAATAATAGCTATTGTTAATATAATCGACTGGCCAATCTTGTTAATGTTTCAGGTAGAAGGAATTCTGGTCCGAGCTGCGGATGAATTACAAGCACTTCAAGAAGAAAGAAAGGTTGATATCATCTTTCACATAGTTTTCGTTATTGAATGATCCCTTGCCTAATTTTCAGTGATTTCGGACCTTTCCAGAAAGTTGATCCCCAGACTGCGGGGGCTATTGACGAGTTCATATTAAAACTGAGAGCCTGTGCAACAGGAAATTCATCTTTTACTTTCATACTAGATGATCCTGCTGGAAACAGCTTTATAGAAAACCCGTACGTTCTAACACTTGCACAAACATGTGGTGCGTCATATTTACATATTAACCACTATGATTTGTAATAGGTATGCTCCGTCCCCAGATCCATCCTTAACTATTGATTTCTATGAGCGAACTTCTGAGCAACAAGCCTCGCTCGGATATCTTGTTGACCAATCACAAATGAGAGAAAATGAAAATGATGAACCATCAAACAATCAAACATCTCAACCACATGGATCAGTTGGAGCAATTGCTGGCAGGAGAGCAATAGCCCAGGGTAACAGCCCAGAATTTGCAGAAGCTTTGTTCCGCTATACTGCACCAGAAGAGGTACTATAGTCTTCTCCATGTAATAATTCTAACATTCATTTAAGTAAACCATATATGTCATTTGTGCTCTACTCCTGTGGGCAGGTAATGACCTTTCCATCGACATGTGGTGCTTGCGCTGTTAGATGCGAGACTCGGATGTTTGTGACCAGTATCCTCTCTTCTTTCCTTTGTTCTGCCATGCTTACGGCCACATTGCATCAAAACTTACAAACTCCAATAATCAGAAATCATTCTTTATCTTTTAGTCAATAAGCATGTATCCAGTATTGCTTGTTTAGCTTGACCGTTAATAGAGATTCCTTACTTCCAAGAAGTCATCGTGATGGCATCTACTTGTGATGCTTGTGGCTATAAAAATTCTGAGGTTTGTGAGCGTTATTTTCAGTGTTGATTTTTGGCCACCTTTTTTCCATATTCTTCAAGGTTGCTCAGTTCTCAGTTCCTTGCAGTTAAAGGCAGGTGGTGCTATACCTGCCAAAGGAAAGAAAGTGACACTTTTAGTGCGAAATGTTGAAGATTTAAGCCGCGATGTGATTAAGGTATGTCTATGCTTATCATGTTGCTTATCGATGGAAACCTCCTATTATCCTATACACTATTGATTTCGCTCTATTTATGGGAAAAATAATCTTCCTCATTTATTTTGTTTGTATAACTGCATGTGTAACTCACTTCATTTTGTTCACGATGCCGGAAATGTCATCCTCATCATAGAATTTTCTTTGCAGGCAGCTAGTTGGCTTTGAACTGGAATATTCATATGTTGTTGTTTATTTAATTACCAACAACAAGGCCAACTTACCCTAAAGCCTTTGCCAATTGACTGTGTTGGAGAGACATTGAATGCTTAATTGAAATTTCGTGGTTATGTAACAAAAGTTTGTGTAGGTTAAAAATACATGTCACGGCACTTTTTTGAGCTAAAATAACTAGAGATTTCAAGAACGCATACTAAATAAATGAAATATGGCATGAAATACGTGTTTAAAATATGTCACGGCACTTTTTTGTGCTAAAATAACTAGAGATCTCAATACCTGGCTTAAATCAAAGAAAGTGGGGTTGTTAATGGTTTTTGAATTTTGTTAGAATTTAATTGACACGAGAAAGATTTTTATATAGTATATGGATATTTGGTTATCCTGGATGTTAAAAAATACTAGGGTTGAATTTAGAAGAGTTTGTAGGAACTGATTTGATTCAGTTTTCTGGTTAATTGAATTTATTTTGTCACATCCTTTGGTCCTAGTATTGTAAATAAATATGCGTTCGGTTCTTTTTGACTTCTCAAATCATGCTCCTTTCGATGATAATAATTTCCCGTGTAATAGTCTTATTTGTTCTCTCTTCAGTAATGCTATATTCTCCTAATTAAACTTCTTCCTTCAATTCCTCCTAACGGACACTTGTCAAGAATCCATGCACATACAGAATTCAAAGGCACATAATTTTTTGCTAAGTGCCCCTTACGAGATTTTGTAGGAAAAAGTTGAGGAGAATATATTTACTCTCTGATCTCTATTTTTTTTCTGTGTGCGCTCTTTCTAACAAATGGTTTGGAATGCATCAGTCGGACACTGCAAGTGTGAAAATCCCAGAGATCGATTTGGAGCTTGCAAGTGGAACATTAGGAGGTCTTGTGACAACTGTGGAAGGTTTGATCACCAATATCAGTGAAAGTGAGTTCATTTTAATGCCTTTTATTCTCTGTTGACGTCTTTTACTTTCCTGGTGTTGACCTCTATTCTTATATCAGTTGGCATTAGGCCCTATGAATTAAGTTACAATTACAGTTTGGAGTGGGAGTGTGACCTTTAGTTATATTAAGTTGTTTCAAATGAAAATAAGGATAAAATGAGCGGAGGATATCACTCTTGTAACCAGGTAATCAGGACTGATATTAATAATGTTAGGGCGCGTGGGTAGAGATATTCACATGTATGATTGGATGGGGAAGTGGGGTGGGCATGTTTGTTTGCGTAAGTGCATAACCGAACCGAGTCACAGAAAAGTTCTTAAACATTCTGATTTTAGATTTAAAGATGCACCGCCAATCCGTCATGTAACTTGAACTGTCCACTTGATATCTGCAAATCACATGATTTTTTGAAAGAGTCTTGAGCAGGAAACAGTATGATTAAGCAACTAAAATGTCTAGTAATTGACTAATAAGATTTACCTGAAAGAGAAGAACATTGAAGACATAATATTAGTAAATTAAAAGAAATATTGGTTGATCATACACAATCGGTAATCCATATGCTATTTTAATTTTTCTATGATGTTCGATGTAGCATTGCATATGTTTTTCGTTCCATATAGCGGGCCTCGTGTATTAAGGCAGGCAGAAGATTCACCAAATTGAACGTGGGAAAGAAAACGTTGAATACCTGAAATCGTCTCTTAGTAAAGGTGGGATCTAAAAGTAATAGCTTTAGTTTGAACCTGAAAACTTGTTCAGATAACTTCTAAATGTGATTGATGCCGAGATGTATAAATTTGGCACCCGAGTTACTTGTAAAGCAAACCATGAGCATTTTGATGATCTAAAACAGTCCCTTAGCTATATAAAAATCTCTATATAGCCACTGATAATTTTAAACTTTTGGAACCTTAACGCGACTTAGTATATGTGTGAGTGAATCTGCTGTAAGTCAATAAGCAAAAGCTTTTATTCTGCCAACATTTGATTCATTCTTCTGGAATTTCACGATTATTTGAATGACTGTAGAGGTGATGAAATGTGGTATCGTTCTTTGTTAAGTATAGCTTTTGTATTGCAGGTCTTGAGAGAGTACATGGGTTTACTTTTGGAGATAGTCTAGACGAAGATAGAAGAAGCAGATGGTTGGACTTCAGAGCAAAACTCGTGAAGGTATGAATCTTGAATTTATTTGTCAATGCATTCGATTTTCATGATTTTTTTTTTCATGTTCTTTATATTTATATAAATAAGCTTAGACTAATTTCTCTATTATTATATGGGGTAACCCCATTTTCAAGATTTAATTACTTACCAAGATCAAAATCACATTTGCAAAATACATGGACCTGTGTTTTTACCCTTTTATCATTAGCTGATAAAGTTTGAGCTTATGTTACAATGGCAAGGCAATAGTCAGTGGATATTAACGCCTATTTTCTTTCCACAAACTGCGATAGATATTTCTTTCGGAAAGTGTAATTTGGATATTAGTCCGAACGTATCTGTACCTAAATGTCTTGCACAACTTTTAATACTTTGTAGCTACTGTGACTTCATGTAGATATAAAGCTGAAAGATGCATTCTAGAACTATATATTGACCTTGATTTTCCATATTTCATTACTATTACTACAATGTTATTCTTCATTTAATATGATTGTTGATGTCCTGCAGCTTGTGAATATAGAGGAACCATGGACACTGATCTTAGACGATGCCCTGGCAAACTCTTTCATTGCACCAGTAACTGATGATATGAAAAATGACCATCAGTTAACTTGTAAGTTCATCTCCCGTCATCAATTATGGGGTTTATGATTTGTTTGAACAACTATAGTGTTGGCATCTATAGCTATAATAGTTCGTAGAGCTTTTGGTGAATCAAGTCCTAGAAATTTCTCCCATCAGATATGGAAATACCCCGTATTGGATATTATGCCAATACTTCGTATTGAACTCAAAACCCATACTTTTCCGCCGAATGCAAACACTACAAGAAATAGGTCCTACAGCGACGATTTGAAATCGTGCCTAAAGGTCAAAAAATCGTTGCTAAAGACCTTTGGTGACGACAAATCGTTGCTAAAGGGTCGTCGCCAAAGAATCGTGGCGAAAGGTGTTTAGCAACGATTTCAGACAACCTATAGCGACGACACGTGGGACCCACTTTGACTTTTTCAAACCCGTTTTTTTAATTAATTAATTAATTAATTAATTATTTTTTATTTATTTAATTAATTATTTTTTATTTTTTATTTATTTATTATTAGTTAATTAATTAATTATTATTATTTTGATATGGCTTTAGCGACGATTGTTATATACCTTTGGCGACGATGTCGCCAAAGGGCCCTGCAGAAAAAAAAAACAGCAGCTTAATTCCCGGCTTCCTGCTTATTTCGATCCAAACAGCTTATTCCAAACAGCTTATTCCCAACAAAAATTAAAAAACAAAACAATAAACGAATAATCTAAATTATCATAAACTTTAAATCCGCTTACAAAACCGTCGATATTAAATATTCTTACAAACCGTCGATATTAAATTGTTCCAAATTGTTCCAAACCGTCAACAATGACAAACATTCAACATTAATTTGATTTAAACAAAAACACTAACCATCAACTAATCCTCGTCATCATCCTCCTCCTCGTTCTCCTCCACGTTTTGACTAGGCGTTGGAAGGTTGGGAAAAAGAATGCCCGGGTTGGCGGCTTGGAGTGCTTGCATGTATCGTTGGAAATCATCCGTGGTCATCACATTTGGTTCTTGCATAGGCCTCTTTCCTTTTTCTCTCGAAGACGGGGTCATCAAAGATCCTTCTCCCGTGATAGAGATCGGTAATTTTCTTCCCCGACCTCGTTGGTGACCGCTTCGAGTTCCCAATACCTCATCCATTATTTCTCCTTCACTTGCGGAGGGGGAGCTCGTCCTCAAATCCATCATTTGTCGCTTCAAAATAAACCAAATAAGAATAATTATAAGTTAGTTGTATTTGGTTAGTAATATATCACCCATTTCACCCACCTTGACCCATTTGACTCAAATGACCAATTTTAACCATGTTTATTCTCATTTTACCCATTTCGCCCACATTGACCCGTTATATATTTAACCCATTTTGTCCACTTTGACCCATTTTACCCATTTTGCCCACTTTGACCCCTTTTATCCATTTAATCCATTTTGCCCACTTTGACCCATTTTACCCTTTTACCCTAATTACTTACATGCAAACCGAAAGCTTCCTCCGAGACCCAAGATCCATCTTTATTCGTATGATGATCTCGATAATCATCGAGAAGACTTGGATATTTGTGTTCCGGGTCCTCACGTTGCTTCAAACAAATGAAATAAATTAGTATAATATCAAATCAAACACAAATTATATGAATAATATTAAAACTAAGAATTAAAAAGTTACTTACCTTTAAGTCCCTCCTTAATGCATAGGATCGACTTCCATGTTTACTCGCAAACTTTTGTTTGCCCCTGTTTTGCGAGTTTTTCACTGAACGATTTATGACCTTCGGGTCTTCCATTCGGTTCATAAATGGAAGCCAAATACGATTATAATCAACTCCTGGTGGGGGATTTTCCCTAAGAAAATCAATATTCTCGTATCCACCCCGTTCAATAAAATGCTCCTTCTTGAAATCATTTTTCGCATCCTTATACCGCTCCTTACATGTCCAATCCAACGCGGATCTAGCCCAAACCTCCCTCTGACCACCATCAAACCAATTACGAATATCGAAGTATTTCTACAATTCAAAAAATAATAGTTAGAATGTATAGATTTAATAAATATTCGAAAATGTAATAAAAACCAAAACAAACCTGCACTTCGGGCATAATCAACCTCTTCGATTCCATTGGCACCTTTGCCCAGCTGTCGTAATGTTTCGGGAAGTCGTTGTCATTCACAAGGGTACCGATCAAAGAAATAAATTTTGAGCCGTATGGCCCAATGGGCTTAGAAGTCCTTAAGTCTCTGTCATCAAAGTCGATCTTCAAAGGCTTGTTACCATTTTTTCTCCACAAGTCCCGCAACTCTTTATTTGATGTTTTTCCACGTTGCCTCTTTACAGAATCTGAAAAATTCAAATGAACAAATTAAACAAACATAATAAAACCAACAAGTAATATTCTTACCAATATTATGACCCCTAGGGGGATCCCAATGGCCACCGGGTGGATCACCTCCGGCATCTCCTCCGTGAGCTAAACTAGTCATCTGTATAGAACAAGTACAATAAACATAACAATTATATGTGTAGTAAGTAACAACTATATAAATTAACCAACATATAAAAAAACATAATTAAACACGGCAAGAACAATAACAATTTCATTTCATTTCAAGTCTTTTACATATTAAATATAACAATTACAAATCAATCTGCCTCATCGCTAGAATAAACAATATTTGGTTCGCATTCATTATCAGAATCGACATATTCGGGTTCTGAATCATCATTAACATTAGCATCAACATCATCGTCATCAATAAAATCATCGTTATCGGTTGTTGTAGAAATAACTTCAACTGTCGATGATTGACCAACTATACTCAAGTTCGTGTAAGTCAAACTTTCCAAATTAGCATCCAATGGAAAATCTGATGAATTGATGTCATGTATAACATCCTCCTCGATGATGTCTTCCCAAATTTTTCGATGATTCACCTCTTGTACGACCTTCCAATTTTGGTTTTTTGAGGGGTCTTGGAGGTAAAAGACTTGTTTTGCTTGTGTTGCAAGAATGTGTTGGTCATTTTTACACCATTCGTGACTTGTACAAATACTTGTTATGTTATTCTTTTTAATAGAACGTTCGGTACGACCGGTGTTAACAGTATTGAACCATTTACATTTGAATAACACAACGTTAAGTGCACATTTATAATTTAGCTCCACAATATCTTCTAAGACACCATAATAGATAACGCCATCATCCCCAGGTGTTGAAACTCCGCTATTTTGAGTTGTACGACGTTTATCTCGACTATGAACCACAAACCTCACACCGTTAACTATACAAGCGGTGTAAGAGTTTGCATAAGTTAACGGTCCACTTGCCAAAGATAGTAATTCATCACTATACCGAGATGGGTCATCTAGATTACGTATCTATGAATAAAGAGAAAAATTAGAAAATGTTTAAAATAGAAAATTATAACAAGTTAATATAAACAATGAGTTTACCTTATGATTAAACCAGCCAGGAAATTCAGTTTTTGCATCTTTCCCGGGATGATTAGTTTCAAACTAACTATAAATGATCAACATATTAATTAGTAGATCAAATGAAGAGAAAATTAACTTATAGAAAGATTAGCCATAATAAAAAACACTTACTTCTTGTATTCGTCGATGTCAGAACAGTTGTTAAGTACATACCATTGTAGACTCTTCTGAAGTTCCGGATCCAACGTTGTATTCACACTTTTACTGGTCGGTCTAAATACTGATTGGAACACATGAATCTTACATGGTTGAGCTGGAGTGTCCTCATTCCTCTCCGGACGATTAAATTTCGTAGTCACACCCCGCAAATACATTGAACAGAATGTTAAGGCTTCGTCTGCAACGTATCCCTCAGCTATAGAACCTTCAGGCCTAGCTTTATTTCTAACATAATTTTTTAGCTTCTTCATGTATCTTTCAAATGGATACATCCACCTAGTGTAAACGGGCCCACCTTGAATAGCTTCTCCCGGTAGATGCATAACCAAATGAATCATTATGTCAAAAAAAGCTGGAGGAAATATTTGCTCGAAAGTACATAAAAGTTTGATCAACTGGTCTTGAGCTTTCAACATGTCGGGAACAGTCAAAGCTCTAGCACAAATTTGCTTAAAAAATGCGCAGAGCTCGACTATTGGTGTTGAAATACTTTCATCCAAGTACCCTCTCACTCCAACCGGTAACAATCGTTGCATCATAATATGACAATCATGAGACTTCATGCCCGTTATGTTGTTATCATTATCGGTGACTTTCCGCTTAAAGTTTGATCCAAATCCATCGGGTAGTTTGACTTTTTTGATAAACCGACAAAAACGTTGTCTGTCTTCATTTGTGAACGAGTATTTTGGATGAGGTTTTGAGAACTTCCCGTCTCTTTTAGCATTCTCCTTAAGCCACAACTCATCTCGAATCCCCAAGTTTTACCGATGACACGAGTGGATGGAGTGTCCTCGTTACATGAAGGACATGCTTTGTATCCTTGTCCAGTCCAACCAGACAAACTACTACGAGCAGGAAAATCATTGATGGTCCACATTAAATTTGCTTTCATTATGAAAAAGGTGTTCGTTACAGCGTCTTTTGTACGAACTCCTTGAGACCATAGCGTCTTTAATTCATCAACCAATGGCCTCAAGTAAACATCAATGTCCTTCCCCGGTGATTTAGGACCTGGAATTAACAACGTTAACATGAGAGAAGATTCCTTCATACATAACCATGGGGGGGTATTGTATGTTGTCAATATAACAGGCCACATGCTGTAAGACAAACTCATGTTGCCATACGGATTGAAACCATCAGCAGCCAACCCTAAACGGACGTTTCTTGGTTCCGCTGCAAAATCTGGATATCTTTCATCAAAACTTTTCCATGCTTCACCATACACCGGATGACGCATCGTACCCTCTTCCCTAGATTTTCCAGTAGCATGCCACGTCATAGACTTAGCGGTGTGTCTAGAACCGTACATACGTTTTAGTCTTGGAGTCAAAGGGAAATAACGCAAAATCTTGTTGGCAACTTTCTTCCCCGTCGTGTCTTTGTTTTTCCATCTACTTTCACCACATATTGGACACACTTGCAAGTCAAAGTTCTCCTCCCAAAACAAACAACAATCATTCTTACAAGCATGTATGGATTCATATCCTAACCCGATCGCTTTCATCAACCTCTTAGCTTCATAATGTGACGACGGAATCTTGTTATCTTTTGGAAATGATGTTTTGAGTAATTCCAACAATTGGTCAAATGAACTATCTGTCCATTTATTCATGACCTTCATGTGCAATATCTTAGCCAAAAAGTCTAATGAAGACATCCAAGTACAACCAGGATATAGCTCGGTTTCAGCAAACGCTAATAATTTATCAAGATCGTTATTTGTATCACTCGTATCGTCAGTAGGATCATTACTTGTGTCATTGGTGTCGGTGTCGGGTTCATTAGGAGTATTCTCTTGACGAACATCGTTCAATACATCTACCATTTGGGGAGGTGAGTCGTGTATAATATACGGATCATTACTTGTGTCAATGGTATGTATTTGTTCACCGTGATGGTTCCACGTCTCATAAGACTCGTCAAACCCGTATCTTTCTATATGCATATCAACTAGTGTAGGGGTACCCCATCTTGTAATACCACAGTCGTGACATGGGCAACGACATTTGCCTTCATGATTCAAGTGGTTCTTACACCTTTCGATAAACGCGTCAAGACCGGTTCTAAATTCGGGGGAAATACGATTTCTAATATAAATCCAACTCTTATCAATAGTCATTTCTGCGGATGTAAGATTTGTTCAAATTTATAGTGAGAACTATATACTATTTTTTATATAATTTAATCAAGTTGTCAAAAACATCACTACGATTTCTACAAAGCCGGGTAGTCCAACTATGGAAGGCAACCTAACCCACTCTTTGAATGTTTTGTCTCATATATAGATGTGTATAATTGATATACTATTTAAGAAAAATTCGGCAGCATTTCTCCTTAACTCCCCAAACATGTGTATTGAACACATATTCGTAGGAGTAAAGGAGAAATGATAACCAAATTTTTCTTAAATAGTATATCAATTATACACATCTATATCCTAAATGAGACAAAACATTCAAAAAGCAGTCCCAAAATGGGGACTTTCCGAAATTAATTTCTAATAAATTAATTTCGGACGGGTATTCTACGGGATCGATTAATTTCAGACCTAAGGTATCATTACTCTGAAATTAATCACTAAACCTACATTATACAAACTTATATACATACAAACCATACAATTCTACACATTTAAATCATACAATTTTATACATACAAATCATACAATTCTACACTTTATGAAAATCATACAACTTCATACAATTTTATACATACAATTCTACACTTAATTCATACAACTTTATACATACAAATCATATAATTCTACACTTAACCCACTTTGCCCACTTTGACCCATTTCATAAAAATCATACAAACTTATACAATTTTATACATACAATTCTACACTTAATTCATACAACTTCTACACTTAATTCATATAACTTTATACATACAAATCATATAATTCTACACTTAACCCACTTTGCCCACTTTGACCCATTTCATAAAAATCATACAAACTTATACAATTTTATACATACAATTTTACACTTAATTCATACAACTTCTACACTTAATTCATACAACTTTATACATACAAATCATATAATTCTACACTTTACCCACTTTGCCCACTTTGACCCATTTCATAAAAATCATACAAACTTATATACATATTCTAACTATACAAACTCTTATTAACAAAAATAAAACCCAAATTAATTTTGATACTAACCTTTTAATAGAGATGCTCAATAAAATCAATAACCGGATATAGTGATCAAAAATATCTAACAAAACAATTCCCAAATTAATAATCTAACAAATTACAAATTGAACAAATTAATTAAGTTTATGAAAAAGAAAAAGAAACAAACCTAGATGGTGGTGGTGGCGGTTTGGTGGTGATTCCGGCGGCTTGGTGGTGGCGGTTTGGTGGTGACAGGTGGTGGCGGAGAGAAGGTGATGCCGGCGGTTTGGTGGTGGTTGGTGGCGGGTGGTGGAAATTTGGTGGTGGTGGTGTAATGTTGGAGTGATAATAACGGTTGAGGAATTATTGAGAAGGCAAAAATGGCGAATTTGAAGAGATAAAGAGTTTGGGTGGTGATTTTGTGTTTTGGGATAAATGAAAGAGATAAGAATCTGCAATAATTGAGAAGGACAAATCGTCGATGTAGGGGTATGGCGACGACAAATCGTCGCTGTAGGGGAGCCCGGGAAATCCCCAAAAGTTTGGCGGGCTGGGCCAAATAGGCTGACTATTGTTGACTGGGCTTCGGCGACGACAAATCGTCGCCAAAGGCCTTCCCAATTTTTTTTTTTTTTTTTTTTTTTTTTTTTTTTTATGTAATTATATTACTAACGAAAACGTTTAAATGATATTAGTAATGAAAATGAAGTTAAATTATATTAGGTATAAGTTAAATATTTAAATTATATTAGGTATAAGTTATTATAAAGTGTAGAAATACGATATCGACTTGTTTTACCGTTGTCGATGATCAATGGTGTAGTCGATTGAATACCTCTACGTGTGATAGTATACATTGACATTGTTACAAGTTATGTAATGATCGATTAAATCATTGATAATTGGATGTCATGTATGGTGTACGTACGTAGTCGATGAATGTTGTTCTCGTTAATTAGCTCTAATTATCGATGAGATGAATGGTGTTCTAACAGTCGATGAATGGTCGATAGATGAATGGTATATACAACTTTGCCTTACTCATGTTACCTTTAATAGTCGATAAAATGGTGAGGTTAGGATTGTTTAAGGGTTACGATGGTTTAGGTTTCTAGGGTTACGATGGTTTAGGTTTTTAGGGTTACGATGATTTAGATATATGAGTTTAGGATTTAAGGTCTAGCATTACGTAGTTATGATGTTGTAATAGTCCATGAATGATCGATAGATGAATGGTCTATACAACTCTGGCATAACTCATGTTACCTTTAATAGTCGATAGTTGTCGATGAATGTACGTTGTTCCGGTTTACCGTTACGATGACTTAGGGATATGATCGAGTTTAGGATTTAAGGTCTAGCATTAGGTGCTTATGGTTTAAAGTTATAGTTATACCACAACATGTCGTATTACAACTTTTCGTTATAACATTAATTTAAAGTTATAGTTATATACATTTATTTAAGTATATTAACATTAATAATATAATTACTTTTTATTTCTTATTATCAATTAATTTTATTTTAAACAAAAATTATTATTTAAAATTAACATTATATATTATTTAATTTGATATATTATATTTTCATTTTTTAAATATTATTTAATTAAAAAAAAATTATATATATTAACATTATATAATTTTAATATATATACATTATATATTATTTAAATTAATTAATTATATACTAAACATTTAATTATTTATTAAATAATTAATTAATTTAGTCAGGCCTTTAGCGACGACAAATCGTCGCCAAAGGCTAAACCAAATTAATTAATTATTTAATTAATAATTAAATTTTTATTAAATATATTAATTAATTTAGTTAAGCCTTTGGCGACGAGTTGTCATCGCTAAAGACCTGACTAAATTAATTAATTATTTTTAAAATTTTTATTATTTTTATTAAATATATTAATTAATTTAGTTAAGCCTTTGGCGACGATATTAAATATATTAATTAATTTAGTTAAGCCTTTGGCGACGAGTTGTCGTCGCTAAAGACCTGACTAAATTAATTAATTATTTTTAAAATTTTTATTATTAATTAAATTTTTATTAAATATATTAATTAATTTAGTTAAGCCTTTGGCGACGATTTGTCGTCGCTAAAGGCTTAACTAAATTAATTAATTATTTTTAAAATTTTTTAAATTATTTAAATAACCATTTAATTATTTATTAATCAAATAAAAATGTCAGAATTGGCTTTGGCGACGATAAGTCGTCGCCGAAGGTTTTTGGCGGGATTTGGCGGGAATTATTAATAGTTTTAGTTATTTATTTAATATGTGGTCGTCGCTAAAGGTAAATGTCGTCGCCAAAGGCTAAAGTCTGACAAAGTCAAAAAGTTGCCATTTTTTGTCGTTTAGCGGGCCTTTAGCGACGATTTTGATGTCGTCGTTGTAGGGTTCGTCGCTAAAGGCCTCGATTCTTGTAGTGAAAATTGAAGCCCCTTGTTGAGTTTATTCTCCAATATGAATCACCTCAATCGGTAGTTGACCGCAAAAATATACGAGTTTGTCTTGATTTGGAAAAGAGTATTCTGAAAACGACCTTTTATGTCTGAAATACAAAATGGTTGGTTGTTTTACCTTTTTAACTGGACCGGACCTATAACTGCTTTTTCTAAATTTCTAAACCCATAATGGGATGTTCAATCTAGGAACAAGAACTGAACTGAACATTGTTGGTACCTCAGTAATTAGTGCACAAACGAATATTTTTCCGAAAACATAACTCTGCATTAGTGATGTGTAAGTTTGCTAGTTGCAACATTTATGACGCCATGACGGTATGTGTATGCATGCAATCTAGCTATGCAGCGAGTTTGTGATTCTTTTTAACGGTTAGGTTATGGTAATTTGTATAAAATTTTCAGTTCATGAATACGAGAGATCATGGGAGCAAAATGAAGAGTTGGGTTTAAACGATATGGACACCTCGTCTGCCGATGCTGCATATGCTTCAAGTGGTGCTTCGTGAAAGGATAGCCGGCTATATTCCTTCTTAATCTTCTTATAATTGCACATCTTGTTTTCCAAGAAGACGCTGTTGTATTTAATAACGTTTTTATTCTTGAATAACTTGCTTAAATTGTTTATGTGAAAGCATGAGTTGTTTCTTTGTGTGAATGTTATGTTCTTCTTTAAAATCAAGTTGAAATGAAAGAACCACCACGAAGAAAACTGTAATCACATATATAAGAATGTAACTCGAACTTAATTCGATCAATTATTCAAAGCTAACAAAGAGGAACTTTAGTATTAAACCGTTTGAATAGTGTAGCAAACAATTTGATCCTACACCTAGCTTACTTACTTAACTTTTTTTTTTGTTTTTTTCTTCTTTTAGCTTTTGTTTTCCGACTATCATTTTTGGATTTTAGTTTTTGTTTTATCTTTCTATAGATTTTGTTATTATATAATTTTTTGTTTAGATCTTTTTTTTTTTTTTTTTTTTTTTTTTTTTTTATAAATAAAGTAGTACACTATTTGTTGATTTTGAGTTGTAATTTTTTTTTTTTTAAGTTTGCACTATTTAGGTGTTCGTTTTAGGTTATGTTCCTGCTTTTAAATATTTGATTTATCTTTTCTTGTTAGGTTTACGTCTTTATTTCAGTTATTCTTTCTGGATTACTCTATTAAAGCTATTGAATACATTGTCACATTTTTATCTGTGTTTTGTTTACACAATCAATTGTGTAAAGTTATTTTTTTTTTCTTTTTTGCTTCCTTCATTTAATTATATATCATATAAAATTTTGTGTTTGGTCGCAATGCGCAGGAGAAAGAAAAAGCTAGTAAGTAGTCCGCCATTGACGGCTAAGTTTACGAGCTAACAAAATACGGAATTGGGGAAGAATTCAACAAACCTAAAACTAGGAGCGACAACAGGGCAGATTCTTCTCTCCCCATAACCCGATAACAAAACTGTTGGAAAAATACAATTTAACCCAAGTTATAAATCTGTTAGGTAAGTCTAGTACTGAGTGATTTTGAGTGTGAGTGACATGAGTCTGACTAAGTGGTAAGACTCAGAAGGAAACTTGCATCGAAATCATAGGTACTTTGTTAGGCATATCTTCTATTTGTTTAGGAAGATTTGTTTAGATTCATATTTATCAAGATATATATACTTAGTGTATAAATAGAGATCTTGAATACAGTATTCAGTTACTTTTGACTTTCATTGAATCAACTTAGTGTTATTCAACTCTTGTTAAATCTTATAATTCCGCTATAACTTATAAATAAGAAACTGTGTGTCAATCATAAGTGGTATTAACAAAATACTAATTTGCTAATTGATTCAATCTATAAACGATTAAGTTAATAAACTGAAGATCTAGTTATTATGATCTTACTAAGACCTAACAACAACTATAAAAGCAAATAAGATTTGATTATTAATATTCATAAATCTTAACGATCAAACACTGATATATCAAAAACTAGACATGTCTTCTTATTCTCAAAATCAAACACCCATGATGCAGTCGTGTCGAAAAAACCCGAAACTGAAACCGAAACCGAAAAAAAACCGAAACCGAAACCCGGAACCCGTTCGGCTTGGCCAAGACTCGGCGGGTTGAACCCCGGTTGGAATTATAGGTTTTGGACCGGGTATGAACCGGTTTTTCCCGAACCGGGTCGAAAAACCGGTTTGAATACCAGGTTTTTGTTGCTGCTGCTAGTTACCGTTTTCTTTTTGTTGTTTTTGATTTTTTGTGACCGTTTATAGCCGTTGGGTGGTAGAGTTTTGGTGTTTTTTTTTAGCATTTTGTCATTCCAAATTTACTATAAGTATGTAGATTGAGTATGAGGTTAATCACACAATTCTAACACTCTTAAAACACTCCTAAAACTCTAAAAACGCAAAAAAAAATACGTACGAAAAACGTTCAAAAAATTCTCAAAAAAGTATCAACAATCAAATGGCAACTCAAAGCTCTACCACTTCCACCGGTTTCGGTTCCTCAAGAGAAAGAACGATTGTAGCCGTTCTCGAAACAACTCGAAACCGAGCCATTTGGTGTCATTTTCGTTTGGTGAAATTATCGGAGAAAGATGGCGCATTGTAATCATTGCGGCAATTTTTTGAAAAGCGATTCCACCACGACGTTGAAGCATCACATCGAGAAGCATTGTAAAGTACTCAATAAAGTTCCGGAAGCGGGTCAGTCATCGATGGGTCAAGACGGGAGTATTTTTGTATATTCGGTGGAGCGGATGCGTCAAGAGTTTGCGGGTTCTGTGATTCAATCCACCTTGCCATTCAATCACTCCGACAACCCTCGATTCATCGAGGTGGTTCAAAGGTGTCTTCAACCGCGATATACTCACGTAAGTCGTAATTCTCTTTTAAGTGATTGTTAGAAAATATGGAAAAAAAAACTAAAACAATGGTAATAAAATGTTTTGAAACGTTAAATACAAATGTAAACTTAACAATCGATGTTTGGTCGCTCCTCATGGTTTGCCCGATTCATACCTTTGTGTTACCGCACATTGGTGTGATCCCGAATCATGGCAAATGGTGAAGAGGGTTATTGCTTTTGACCAATTTCCTTATCCTCGCACGGGTCAAAACTTATTTCATATGTTACGGGATGTTTTACAAATTTTTAATTTGGAAGAAAAATTGTTTTCAATTGCATTTGATAATGCGAGTAATAATACAAAAGTGGTGGGTAAACTAAAACTAAAATACAAATCACCAATGAATGGTGACTTTTATCATAGTCGATGCGTTGCACACATTATAAATTTGGTGTGCAAGCCGGACTAAAAGTCTCCGAAGTAAAAAAGGCCATAAGCACTTATAGACAAATGTTAGCAGATATATTTTCAAATCACAAAATTAGATACAAGGGGTATATGAAAGTGTGTAAGGAAACGTATATAGGAAAGGATACCGTTTACAATTACAATAAGTTAAACAGAATTTTAAACACAATTAAATAAACGTAATAATTTAAACAAAAATGATGAACAACAAAAGTAATCGGCCAAGGCCACGATTCCCCTAAAACAAATTCCGCGTGCATTCATACGTTTTGTTTCCCAGGGTACAATGGCGAAACAGTTTATACTCTAAACTGTCGGAGTAGTATTACTTGCCTGAAATTACAATCGAAAATCACTGGAAAAGAAGAGAGGAGAAAGGTGTATATGTGAACTGAAATGGGTGTCGGTTTTATAGGCTCAAGAGGAGCGTTTTCAATTAATGCCTTTTAATGAGCGAATTAAAACCAAATCGTAACTGATTGAAGTTACCAAACTTAGTAATTAATTCAAATGAAGACTGCATTAAATGACCAAAACGCGTAGCAAAAACTGGACCGCGTATGCTCGAGATTTCGGAGCCGCATTCGTGTCCGCAGGTCGCGCGGGCTCGCATGAGTTTTTGACCCATGCCCTTTCGGACCAGAAATTTGCACCCCCCCACCCCCTGCGCGCGAGGTCGTGAGCTTGTGTGTGTATAAGTCACAAGCTAATTGAACAAGTGTAACAACACAAACTTTGTCTCCACCACCGATGTGGGACAAGTTTTAAACAAAACCAATTTTGCACCAAACACCTATCTTTAGACGTCGATATCTCATTCACCTTAACTCCGTTTTGGACGTATCATATATCATTGCGAAGCTCTTTCTAAGGGCTATGCATACATATAAAATATTGATCATAAATATTAAATATGTATTATTTATAGAGGTCCAAAGTTGATGAAAATATCATATTTTCATTAACATTTTCCAACAATCCCCCACATGAATGGAGATCGATCTTAACAACGCTTATTCCCGATGAAACTTCGGCGGTTGAATCCTGCGTAGGATAGGTAGGTGTTACCCTTTTAACCTTCCCTTATGAAATGCACTTAGCCTCCTAACTGTCAGTAGAACTTGATGTCTTTGAACTGAGTTGTTATTTGCGTAGACGACAATACATTTCACACAGGACTCTTCCTGACAATGTCAACTCCTCATAGTCGTGTTCGTTATGGTCATGAACACTTTCCTAGTTCTGCGAGAACTTTTAGGAATTATGCCGTTATAATTCCCTTCGAAGCGACCACACTTCTCTCTAACATAGGTGATTCTTTAGAAATCATTATACCACATATGGTTATTTCTTAGAATCATTAAAAGCCGTATGCTTATCCTTCTCCTTGTCACTGATCTTAGGAATGGACTAGGAAGTTCGTGAATTTATGAACTCCCTTAGATGGTTTAGGAGGTAGGTAAACTACCCCCACAGTGACCTCCCTTCATTCATACAACTAGGTTGTCCTATTGAACCCAGATCTTGGGATCTCCAGTCAACTGGGTTAGGTTTCCTTTGCATAAATTTATTCATTCAAGGGCTTTAGTCCCATTCCTTTTGACGACTTGCTAACTAACTCTCTGCTTAAGCCATTCGTAAGCGGATCCGCTATGTTATCCTTTGACTTCACATAGTCAATTGAGATAACTCCTGTTGAGAGTAGTTGTCGTATCGTGTTATGTCTACGTCGAATATGTCTTGACTTACCGTTATACATTATGCTATGAGCTCTGCCAATTGCCGATTGGCTATCACAATGTATACATACGGCCGTTACCGGCTTAGGCCATCTTGGTATGTCTTCTACAAATTGACGCAACCACTCTACCTCTTCTCCACATTTGTCGAGGGCAATGAATTCAGATCCCATCGTTGATCTTGCTATAACCGTCTGTTTGCAAGATTTCCATGCTACAGCAGCACCTCCAAGTGTAAACAGGTATCCACTTGTTGATCGAGAATCTTTTATATCAGATTTCCAGTTTGCATCAGTGTATCCTTCGATAACAGCTGGATGTCTATTATAGTGTAGTCCATACTCTCGCGTGTATCTTAAATACCGAAGTAATCTTGTCATACTTTTCCAATGATCAGAACTCGGATTGCTTGTGTACATGCTTAGCCTACTAACAGCGTATGCTAAGTCGGGTCTGGTACAACTCATTAGAAACATTAGACTACCAATGATTCTTGAGTATTCTAGTTGGGAAACACCTTCACCTCTATTCTAAGATAGATGTTGACTGGTGTCAATTGGAGTTCTAGCTAGGCCGGAATCCCCCACATTGAATCGCTCTAGAATCTTGTCGACATAATGTGTTTGATGTAACACAAGACCATTTTGGGTTCGTGTGATCTTGATTCCAAGGATCACATCCGCTAGACCCATGTCTTTCATGTCAAATTTTGATTTCAACATATCCTTTGTTGATTTTATTATCTTATCGTCACTACCCATGATAAGCATATCATCTACATAAAGACATAATATAACGTATCCATTTGGTGAATCTTTCACGTAAACACACTTGTCGCATTCGTTTATTTTGAAACCACATTCTAACATGACGTGATCAAACTTTTGATGCCATTGTTTGGGAGCTTGCTTTAGGCCATATAATGACTTAACGAGCTTGCAAACTTTGTTCTCTTCTCCAGGGGCAATAAATCCCTCGGGTTGTTTCATGTAAATTTCTTCCTCTAAATCGCCATTTAGGAAAGCAGTTTTTACATCCATTTGGTGAACTTCCAAATTTCTTATGGCGGCAATAGCAAGTACCATCCTGATGGAGGTAATTCGCGTTACAGGCGAATATGTATCAAAGTAATCTAGACCTTCTCGTTGTCTATACCCTTTGATCACCAATCTTGCTTTGTATTTCTCAATACTTCCATCCGCCCTCATCTTCTTCTTAAAGAGCCATCTATAGTCTAGTGCAATACAACCTTGAGGAAGGTCCTGTATTTCCCACGTATGGTTTTGTAAAATAGATTCTATTTCACTTTTGATGGCTTCTTTCCATTGAAGTGCTTCTGAAGAAGTAACCGCTTCGCGGTAAGTTCTAGGTTCATGTTCCACCATGAATGGCAGGAAATCGGAACCAAACGATTTCTCAACCCTTGCCCTTTTACTTCTTCTAGGCTCAACCTCTTCTTCCACATTTTGTTCTTGTCCCTCATCTTGGACAGTCTCACCAACAGGTTTAGAGGAACTTCCAATTTCCGTATTTAGACAAGAAAATATATTTTCGAAGAATGTAGCACTCCTTGATTCCATTATCGTGTTCTTGTGTATATCGGGATTCTTAGAATCATGCAAAAGAAATCGATAGGCACTACTATTGTGAGCATATCCAATGAATATGCAATCCACAGTTTTGGGCCCTATCTTTAAAGCCTTAGGTGCCGACACTAACACTTTAGCTAGGCACCCCCACACTCGTAGATATTTGTATGATGGTTTTCTTCCCATCCATAGTTCATATGGAGTTTCTTCCTTATTCTTTCGAGGAAGCTTATTTAAAAGATAAGAAGCTGACAAGATAGCTTCCCCCCACATGTTTGGACTTCGTCCAGAACTTATCAACATGGCATTAACCATTTCTTTCAAGGTACGGTTCTTTCTTTCGACGATACCGTTTTGTTGAGGTGAATAGGGGGCAGTGAGTTCATGTCTAATACCATGTTGCTCACAAAAGTTAGCAAATGGTGACACATATTCACCTCCTCTATCACTTCTAACAACCTTGATTTTCTTGTTGAGTTGATTCTCAACTTCATTCTTGTAAAGAATAAACTTATCAATGGGTTCATCCTTACTTTTAAGTAAGTATACATAGCAATATTTCGTGCTATCATCGATAAAGGTGATGAAGTATTTGTTTCCACCTCTTGTGGGAACCGATTTTAAGTCACATATATCGGTGTGAATCATATCAAGGGGTTCGGTTATTCTTTCAACCGATTTAAACGATGACCTTGTTTGTTTGGCCTCAACACATGTTTGACATTTATAGTTTGAATCAATATGGAATGATGGTATGCATTTAAATTTAATTAACCGACGAATTGAATTAAAATTAACATGACCAAGACGTGCATGCCAAATATTAGAAGACTCAAGCAAGTAAGCGGAAGTAGAACCAATCTTATTAATATCACGCTTAATCACCATTACATTCAATTTGAACATGCCATTAAGGGCATATCCCTTACCAACATAAACACCATTTTTGGTCAACACGACCTTATCCGATTCAAACACTAAACGAAAACCAAACTTGTTGAGAAGCCAACCCGACACAAGATTCTTACGAATCTCGGGAACATAGAGCACATTGTTCAAAGTGAGCTCCTTCTCCGAGGTCATCTTCAGTATCACATTTCCTTCCCCTTTGATATCGGCCGTAGCCGAGTTGCCCATAAACAACTTTTCCCCAGTCTCGACATCCTTGAAGGTGGTAAACATGTTCTTGTCAGAACAAACATGACGGGTAGCACCCGTGTCAATCCACCATTCCTTTGTGTTTGATCCAACCAAATTGACTTCGGAGATCATATTAGTGACATCGGTCACCATAGCCGCAAAATCCATGTCTTCATTCACCATATTAGCTTGGCGGGGATTCTCCCGTTTTGGCATCTTGCAGCTAGCAGCTCTATGACCCGGCTGATCACAGTTATAGCACACACCATCAAACTTGTGAGGCTTTTGGGGCTTTTGAGACCTTTTCTTCATATCCCCAGCTTTAGGTCGGAGATTCCCGACCTTAGCTTTGCCTTTCCCACCATCCTTGCTTTTGTTACCCCTCGAGGATTGACCATGTTCAACAACATTGGCTTTTGCCGATGTTGGCAAGTAGCTTCCCTTAAGAGCTTTCTTGTTGTCCTCTTCGATACGAAGGCGAACTATAAGTTCCTCAACGGTAATCTCCTTTCGCTTATGCTTAAGGTATTTTTTAAATTCCACCCAACTTAGTAGACCCAAAAGGAGCGTTGATCGTCCCAAACATACTACAGGTTGATCTAGTTGTGGTGCTTGCTCCAAATGATCCAGTATTACCCCCGCGATTAACCAAAGTAGCATTTAAAGGAAGATTGGAGGGTAAGGTCAATTTTGGCACCTTGGACAAAGGGATGTCATAATCACTTACATCTAGACTCACTCCCTTTTTGCCCAGTCCTAACGTATCTCGATCATCCAATCTGGGATCTGGAAGTGATGTCTCCCCCGGGTAATCGAATTCCTCTGCATATTCATAATAAGATCGTTAAGAAACAGGTAATAAGTTGGCAACGAATTTAATTATAGTGTTACCTGTTTCATCCTCGTTGCAACTCTCAGAAATAGGCCTGGACGATGACTTTTCATTATCAGCGGCATATGTAAAACACAAAGTATGTGATTACTTTTTACCATAATAAATACATATGTGTAGATTTTGTGCAATTACATGGTGCTGAGTTTGATGTAACATCGGTGGTTGATGTCATGTTTATCCGTGAGTTAACTTGAGAAGTGACACCAGTTTCTTGTTCACCATGGGTAACATCGGGAGGATGATTTTCAATCTCATACTCCATACAAGCAGGATCTCCCTCCATGAAATCCATCAAGCTCATGGCTGCAGGGAAACATACAATAGGTCAGTACCTGTAAAAAGCTAATATAAAAGCATGTCAAAATAACAACAAGAACCCACGTTTCCCGGTCTCCGAGTCCACTACCAGAGGATTCATCCCTTCATCCCAGTTATCCGAAATACCAGCCAACACCAAAGCACCTTCCTCATAAACTCGAAATACAATTGACTTTCGTGAAATCTGCTTGCACAGCCTTACGGTTTGAGGCGTCATGACTGGAGGATCGTTTATCGATTTGTCAAGCCCAGTTTTCCATTTAAACAAGTTACTAGCCCAAATATTTCTGAAAGCGGTATCGACAAACACATATCTATATCTCCAATTCCTATGACTAGAGGCACACTCACGAACCAATTTTTTCTTTCTATTTCTCAACTCTACGGAATACAAATCATGAGATTTAATCAGCTTATAGCACGCCCTAAACAAAGGTACTGTTGGTTTTATTCCCATTGCCACCAATAACATCTCAAAAGTCACGACTTTTGATGCAGCTACTGGGTGTAACTGTGCAAACCCCAACTTGAAATAGTTCAACACACTCAAATAAAAAGCGGTGGCAGAAAGTCTAAAATTAGAGTGGGAAAGGTAATGGATATAGAGGGCTACTTTTCCTTTCGGAGGGGAATGGGCTCGTTGGTGTGAGCTAGGTGCGATAGCATTATATTTCCTAAGGCTAGGATACTCATCCATAAGTTTTGTTAGCATTTTGTCATCGATTTTGCTAGGGCTCCGAATAACTGATGGAGTTTCCACCACAGGAGTTTCCACCACAATAGGATCTTTCACTGGCACTGGCTCTCCCATGTTAAACAACGACAACTACAATATGCCTAATAAATAACAAGATATATAAGCTATTACTAACTACAGGGGTGTAAACAAAGCAAAGCAATTGACAAGCAAGTACGTACCTGTAAGGTAGCGAGCAACCTAGTTAAACCTGCAGCAAGACATACAATTACAGTTAGCAAGGAGTTAATTATTTAAGCGTACAAAAAAGGTGGCTAAAACATGACCGGTTTCTCGGCCTAACACCGCTGGTACCCGGCCTTGTGGTCAAATACATCCGGCTATTGCCGGCTACTCGCTTAAAACTACCGGCTATTGTCGGCCACCGCTCAAATCGCCGGCTCGATTGCCCGAGTCAAAAACTGCCGGTACCCGGCTTGGATGACACCGCGGGTACCCGGCTCGACGCCCGCGCCAGAAACAGCCGGTACCGGCTTGGCTGAAACCGCCGGTACCCGGCTAAGGCTTACCGTCGGTCATAGTTTCAATACAGCCGGTCATGGCTATCGCCGGCCTCAAAACACCAGCTCGGCGTGGACTAGTCACGACTTACGGACAAAAAAAATAAATAAATAAATAAATAAATAAAAAATAAAGAATTACGAGTAACGAGTGATGATAGTTACGACTTGCAAACCGTTGTTTTGGCAAATCCTAACTCGCGAGTAAGGACTACCTATGTATATATAGGTAATCCCTAAAACCTAAGTATAATGATGGGCCTTTGTTGTTTAAAGTCCGCTACTACAACCAAGCCCAATGACTAACAACGTTGATAAAAACTAGTCAGCTGTCAGGCTGAAACTGTCTGATAGGTTGTCACCAGGTCAAACTGTCTGACAGGTTGTCATCAGGCCAAACTGCCTGACAGGTTGTCATCAGGCCAAACTGTCTGACAGGTTGTCACCAGGCCAAACTGCCTGACAGATTGTTATCAGGCCAAACTGCCTGACATGCTGTCAAGCTGAAACTGCCTGACAGGTTGTCACCAAAAATAGTCAGGCTGTCATAAATTACCTGTCAAGTTGTCAACGTCTGTCATTTGAAGCGCCTGTCTTATTGGCTGACGTCCCGTCATAATGGCGTTTCACGACTGCTTTATTACATATTGTTACATCTTAACTGTAGTAAAGGTAAAAGACGATACATATACTCGTGATTGATGATTAAGGCAGTTCAAGTATTCATGATCATCATTAATGGATCAACGTTCCATATATTTGAGACTATCCATATAAATAAATGGTCTAAATCATTGTCGAGACCATCTCATCTCAACACACACTCACGGAAGTTTAAACACACAGGTCATAAACTCTTGCTTTCATCATCAACCTTGATCACCCTAGGTTCGTCAAGAACTTGTTGGGTTTGCACTGTGATCATCACAGGAGATCTAAGGTTGACATCACTTAAACCCTAATCTTTGTGTTTGACAACCATTGCTCGAACACGACTACTTACTATATTCTTTTCTCCAAATTTTTAAACTAAATCTAAAAAGAAAAAACAATTACATTTTCTTGAAAAATATTAAATTTAATAAAAAAAAATACAGAAAACAAATAACTCGCATTTTTATCAAATCAACACTACCAAAGTGACCAATATTAAATATACTAGAAAGCTATTAAATAAAGTGATCACAGAGATCCACATGTTTTAAATTGCATACTTGAAGAGAGATTAAGTATTCACATATCACATACTTAATTCTGACAACAATATCAATAAAACGATGTAACAATAAAACGATGTAACTGATAAGTATTTGTGAGTTAAGTGTGGTTGAAAAACTTTTTTGTTAGCAAATGCAAATGGAAAGAAAAAAAAAGAGTTTATACCATAAAACCCAGCATACTTTTAGCATTTTCGTGTTTAAGTCCCTATAGCAGTTTTCACCTCGATATAGTCCTGAAACTAATTCGGTCTCCCTCAAACATGTATATGTTTTAAATGTACAAATTTGTCAATAACATTTTGTTAGATAACAAAAAGTGTAAAAACAAAAAATCCAAGTCAACTTTTTTAATGAATCATTTTGTCCATATTGGCAATTGTTTTAGAAAAAGTATAACCTTAACCGGTTTCACAACTTGCAGCTTAAAAACATACATGCTCGAAAGAGACAAAAACCGTTTACAGACCGCATTGCGATGAAAAAAGTTTAAGATTATAACAAGTAAATGGGGCAAATACGTTCGGTTTTAATGGTATCAACATAAAAAAAAAAAACCCATGAAGTTTGGTAATAGCTTCATCTATTCTGACATCTAAAAGGTAGCGATAAAATATCATGAAAAGAAAAGCAACAGTAAGTACATACCATCCTTCGCCAAGAATATAGAGGTAGGAGATCCTGGTTAACAAAGAAGCATGGCGACCTGCTT
The DNA here is from genome assembly GCA_910822075.1 of Senecio squalidus. NCBI lineage: Eukaryota > Viridiplantae > Streptophyta > Magnoliopsida > Asterales > Asteraceae > Senecio > Senecio squalidus. The sequence continues at coordinate 28,355,401 of CAJVGC010000065.1, read as the reverse complement.
TGATGACATCATCTGGATTAGTAGCTGACAAAATTTCAAGCCCAATCTGTCTCTTTATCAACTCTACATTCTCTTGAAGAAACCAAATGGCTCCAATGCTTGAACGCCCAGTGTCATCACCTCATCCTTCTTAAACCTCAAAAATGGCATGCATAGCTTCTGTGTCTGCTTAAAGTTTCCTTCCTGACCAACTGCACTCTGCTGCAGTATATCCTGGTCCACTGCAAATTTACGGCATTCACCATCGAATTTGCCTCGTAGAATTCTCTTTTCCCCCCATCGTATTGCGCCTTCTCAAATATTAAACCGATGGTTGGTTTGCTTTCACTACTTGCTTTATTACTGCTACCTTTCTTTGAACCACCAGAAGCCTGCTTCGTAAGAAGCTTCCTGAACGTAGATATCAGCAAAATTAATTATTTAATTATCAATGAACAGATTAACAAAAAGTTTGGGTTGAGTTTAATCTCTAATGGGTCAAATGGCCAAAATTAGGAAAAAAAAATAAAAAAAAATATTAATGATATTGAAGAGGAAATGGGTCAAGCCTGCCAAAAGTAGTCCAATGTGAACTTTTAATACATAATACCCCTCCTATATCATACTTGGTATACCAATTGTATAAGATTAATGTTTGGACAGAAGATGTATTGCATGGACCCAGCCCCGGACAATTTTAATCTGTTACCCAACCAGCCAGAGCCGCCCATTTTGCCACTCTTTAAACATGACATACCTGATAGAGACACGCCCTAATAGATAAACAGACTATCGACCGTTTGCCAATTTGAAAAAAATAGTACTGTCTAAAATTGGACAAGAAAATTCATATGTAACTCGCATGGTCAAAAAGTTTACATGTAATTTTAAACTGGAGAACATAGATTTCAAATTGACTAAAATTACAGACATGGTCTGAAGTGTCTTTCTAGTATCCAACCCTATATAGCACCGTTCTCCGTCAATAGTAACAGATACGCAAACATAAAACATAGGCACTATAAAAGAAACAAGTACATTACGATTGTAACAAACCTGAAATTGGATATAGACTCCTGCAAGTATCTGTTAGCCATTTGAAGGGTCAGATCGGGGTTTTCAGCTTCAGGCCATCCAGCTTTAATAACAAACCCTTCTTTATTCAAAAGCTTTCTCCAAACATATTCAGAATAATGCGGACAAATTGGAGCGATAAGCTGGGTTTGAACATCCATAAACCGCCATAAAAGATCACGATCCATACCACTTGACCCACAAGAAAGCCTATATTCATCCCTAGCAGCTTGGAGATCATAGAACCCTGTTTTAAGAGCTTCACGAAACATGTATTCCGTGTAGTTCTTCTCTGTCATTTTGATTGCAAAGTTCATTTCATTGGCAAATACACGATCAGCATAATTAGAAGGTGGGCCCACTCTCAAAGTTGACTCGGCAGCAAGAACTTCCTCCATCCATACTCTCTCCTTGGTGAGCCTCAAAATCGCAGCATTTGCCGTTTCAAATACAAAATTAGCACCATCCATCCCATCGCCAGCATCAGCAAGAGAAAATCTAGTGGCGTCAGCTGAGAATTCCTCAATAGCTTGTTTCAAAGTCCTAAAATTCCCAGTCGACTTTGACATTTTCTCGGAATTCAACATAATGTGACCATTACATCTAAACCCACGAGGCCAGTGCTCTTTAGGAAATATCGCTGTGTGGTTATAGATACAAAAGGTAAGGTGATTCTGTATGAGATCTTTACCAGAAACACGGAGATCAGCTGGGTACCAATATTCAAACTCCTGACTCATCTTTTTAAGAAGAGTGAAAGGGATAGCTGAAGATTTAGGTTCCGGACCAGAAAGAAATAAATAATCCCAAATATCATCAGTAAGCTCTTCAGGTTTTACAGTCGACGTGTCTGCACCAAATAATTCCCCTTTCTGTAAAAGATGACAGACGGTATAGTAAGCCATGTAGATAGTGGAATCAGATAATGATTCAACAAGAAAGTCTTCATCCCATGGAATACGAGTCCCAAGGCCAAAACTTCTGGGTACCGATCGGTAAGCTGGGTACCGATCAATGGTATCTCACCCATGGAATACACCAAATTTAGCTCTGAAAGGAGCTTTTGCTTTCAAATCCTGCAACACGGTTGTGTTAGTTTTACTTGTAAGAAAATATGGATCAGCTGTGATTACTCTAATTTAATGGAAATTATGACAAGTTCCTATATTAGAGAAATAAAAATCGAGATTTCATGTTCATAGGATGATTCAGTGAAATAAATAGTTACTACTTGCTCCCCAAAAAGTATGATTCACCATAGGAACAACTTTTGATAACTAAGTTGAAGCTCCAATGACATTTTTTTTGCAAACAAATCCGCGAGTTGTTTAATTAACTACCTATATGATAACAGAGAAAATAAATATCAATTGAATATAGCGGAAACATTACCTGCAATGCCATGAAATCATCAGGAGTGATGATATACCAAATGTTATACGTTTATATTCCTGGGTCCCACCGAAAGAATATATTTCTGGGTCCCGTTAACAGAATATATTCTTTTCGAATAAGTATTCTGAATGAAATATAGGCATATGGTGAATGAATGTACACGATAAAAAGATTCTTTTTCTATCTATAAAAGGAAGCATTCACAGCATTCCAAAGGGCATCAAATGAAACGTTTCTTTCACATACTAAAAGAACGTTTATCTCTCTATAAGATCTTTAAATTAGCACCTCGGCTCTAACTTTAGATATGTGGCGTAAAACCGTACGAAAGTTACGAGTTACCGACTGGGAATCGCCACCCGAGAAGATATAACTCAACATTCATCCACGATTAGTCGCATTTTTAGTTAGATATCATTAGCACATAACAATCATCTGAATTTAGTGATACTAGATTATAGGTATAGATCGAAGACGAATATCCGACTCTTAAGCACGTGTCACATCGCTGACTCGACTATTTGATCACGTCATCTACATCTGTATATTTACGTATCATCAATTGGCGCCATCCGTGGGGCCGATAACTTTCTCTGTTATTATTTTTATATTCCTCCTATTTTTCTCACCGCATTACATCGGCAATGGTAACCGAAAGCGAGCCCATCCCTGCACCTGCCGAAGATGGAGCTAACATCTCTGAACTTCCAAATTTCACGCCTGTCATCACACCAAACACCCCAGAGAAACCTAGAAACACGATCTCTGAACCAAATCCCAATGATCCAATCTTCCAGTTTATAGTCCAAAACTTTGATCGAGTGAACGCTATGTACACCGCATTCGCCAATACGCGCAAAGACACATCGCACCGTTCACTACCTAACAACGGAAACCCATCTGGAGAACCATGTAACTCTGATTCGGAGGAAGCACATCCAAGCAAGACTTTGGGGAAAGCCATCATAGAAAACGATGAAGTAGAACCAATGATCACAACTCCATTGACCATGAACAACACAAAAAAGAGAGTTACCCAAAACACAGAGTTCTATAACCAACCTTTTGTGTTCAAAGAACCTAACATGGATATAAGGGACCTCGTGGCATCTCCTTTCACTAGTCGCATTCGGAATTATGACATGCCAGACGGATTAAAAGTTCCTGCTAACCTAAAAACATACGACGGCATGACTGATCCAGATGACCACCTCGCAGTCTTTATGGGTACAATGGATGTGCACAAGCTCCCCGAGCCAGTGTGGTGTCGTTTCTTTCCTATCACACTATGCGGAGCAGCCAGGTTTTGGTATGAAAACCTTGCGTCGGGAAGCATTGATGGCTTTCACCAATTACGTGATAAATTCAGAGCAAATTTCCTGCAACAAAGACGATTTCAAAAAACACAAGCAGAAATACTTGGCATACGACAACGCCCGGATGAATCCTTAAAAGAATATGTTTCTAGATTCAGCAAAGAAACGTTACATATGGCAGATCGATCAGATGCTATGGTATCTGGAGCCTTCATTAGTGGTTTAAGACCAGGACGACTTTTCAAGACCTTAATTGCGAAACCGCCACAATCTTTGGAAGATTTGTTCATCCAAACACATAACTTTATTAGAGCTGAAGATGCGAACAACGAAAATCGTCTTCGAGAACCTAGACAAGAGAACCGTGAAACAAAACACCGTGCCATTTATAAGGATCTTCCAAGAGCACATAAAGAAAGGTTTGTTTCCCGCTCAGCAACACGACACAACGAACAACACAAAACGCAACAGAACCAATTCACAGCTCTAATAAAATCTCCGGCGGAAATTTTCGCTACAGCCGAAGGTAAGTCTTTACTACGACCACCGCCAAAAATGTTCACTCCATCAAACAAAAGGGACAAATCCAAATATTGTGAGTTTCATGAAGATCACGGCCACGAAACCAATGATTGTATCGATCTTAAGAAAGAAATAGAGATGTGTGTTCGTAATGAGTCACCTTGCTAAAGGCGCCAAGACACGAAATGATGGCCAAACAAACATTCCCTCGGGATCCAAAAATGGAAACAGACCTCAAATTGAGTGGAATAAGAGAGAAGAGGCCAACACAAAACCAAAAAATGAAATTCACATGACTCTTCAAAGTCAGCAAACACCAATGGAAACCAGAAACTCATACCCGAGCATCACATTTTCAGAAGAAGACCCAATACCTGACCATTGCATGGGTGATAATCCTCTTGTTATCACAGCTGATATAGATAACACATGTATACATAGGATTTATGTGGATGGCGGAAGCTCGGCAGAAATAATGTACGAGCATTGCTTCGAACAATTAGCGGCAGAACAAAAATGAAAATGAAGCCACCAACCACTTCACTCACTGGGTT
>CAJVGC010000065.1:28306393-28350459 GCA_910822075.1 Senecio squalidus | reverse complement strand
TTATCTTTTTGTGTACTCTGCGGTGAGTAAGACATAACATATTTGTCATAAAAAATTTTAGAATACCTCTAATCACTTAGCACACTGGATTTGGTATAGGACTCTAGTTGCTGTAAAAAATCATGCCTTTTAAGTAGCACTACAGTGGAACTTTATTTTAATTTATATCTATAACTATCTCATTAAGTTCCTATCATTTAGTTCACAAGAGTTTGGACGTTGGGTCAACTTATAGTGTGAAACCAATTTGGAGAGTTGAACCAAAACAAAAGACATAAACCTTTGATAAACGGTAGTTAGCTTAATACGACAATGGAAGATCAATAGCGTTACTTTTTAAGAGCTATCACTCTATTTCATTTATATATTTTCTCATCTCCAAAATAAGAATATAATCAATCTAATATATATGGGTTAAAAAGTTGAACACTTTTTTATTTAGATTATATTCGTTAGTAATTTTGAGAAGAAACATTTTAACTCAATTGAAGCATAATTATTACAATTTATGAAGAAGATGGGTAGTTTCAAATATCATTAACTGGTTTTTGACCCAAGAGTGAAACATATAAGCATTGTTATTATTTGTGTTTCATAAGTACTCCATTAATATTTTTTACTATTGACGCGTTTGGCCCATGTTTTGATGTCACAGGTAATTCTCCATATAATGCATAAGTATCATTCATTAAATAAACATGAAAACATATATATATTATACATATGACAATAAACAACTGACGAACATAAGCAGAAACAGTGGCGAACCACTTTACATTTTCGCACATTTATTTAGCGCCCATCAACCTCAGTAAGCATAATGAAAAGGAAAATTTGCTTAACAGAGGTGAGCATACAACTATGTGCGAAACCAAAACCATCTAGTGACGGCGGCGAGATGATGGACCGCGGCGTAGGCGAGCCACTTCTTCTTCTAACCCATGATTTTGGACATCATTTCTCGTTGCTCCGAGCGAAATTGCTCAATCTCGTGCATATACATTAAAATTTCATTATTACAAGTTGTTATCACACCTTGTAATTCATTAGCACGAAACTCAGCCGCAAGTTCTCGCTGCCTAGTCTCATTTAGTTGAACACGAAGCTCCTCATTAGCACCCCTAAGGGACTGATTCTCAGACAAAAGACTAAACTCCAAAGTTGGAGTTGTCTCTTCTGGTTAAGCACGACCATAATTATGATAGGCACCATTATTCATAGCAACATCAGGATGAGGACCAAGGCTCAAGTCTGGAAGGGGACCATTTGGAATCATAGCCCCAGGTGTCATACGCATCGTATTCGGATCGATAGTGAATAAAGGCTCCACATTCAACGGAGGTTCCAACAAAAGAAACAAAATATTCACTAACAAATTAAAAAAAAAAAAAAAAAACAAAAAAAAAAAAAAAAAAAAAAACAACAAAGAAGATGAAAACATCTTACATAAAGCACAAGAGCATTGGAGTTTTCCATTCCTTTTGACTACTCACTATGTTCATTTTTCACAAAAAACAAGTATTTATATTAACCTGGCAGGGGAGTACTAACTCTACATCCCTACATCACCATATAAATGTAGAAGTGTCTTTATAGGCATGCTTACCAAGTCTCATCAAAGACCCACGTGTACAACCTATTAAGAATCCCATCTATATTCAATTCCCCCACTGCCACGTAATAAAAATTTGTCCATATTTATAATTAAATATAAACAAATGGAGGGCTTATTAATATATATATATATATTATATGTATATGGTATTATAATATATATTATTATATGTGTATGGTATTATAAGAGAGGAAGTTTCTATAATATTATATAATAATAATGTTAAGGAAGTTTCTTATGAAAGGACTACATACTTTCCTTTTGAAAGGAAACTTGGAACAAGTCTATAAATAGACAACCGTTTTACAAAGAAAGGGAAAGCAAAAAGAGTTAACATACAAAGACAAAAATATGGATCCATAGTGTCTACTAGATTGATCAAAACTACGTAGTCACATTATAAACACATCAACTAAACCAGTATTTTCAAAATATAATTCATATATATCATATAAAAATATATACAAATATATGAATTGGGGGCTTGATGATATACCAAATGTTATACGTTTATATTCCTGGGTCCCACCGAAAGAATATATATTCCTGGGTCCCGCTAACAGAATATATTCTTTTCGAATAAGTATTCTGAATGAAATATAGGCATATGGTGAATGAATGTACACGATAAAAAGATTCTTTTTCTATCTATAAAAGGAAGCATTCACAGCATTCCAAAGGGCATCAAATGAAACGTTTCTTTCACATACTAAAAGAACGTTTATCTCTCTATAAGATCTTTAAATTAGCACCTCGACTCTAACTTTAGATATGTGGCGTAAAACCGTACGAAAGTTACGAGTTACCGACTGGGAATCGCCACCCGAGAAGATATAACTCAACATTCATCCACGATTAGTCGCATTTTTAGTTAGATATCATTAGCACATAACAATCATATGAATTTAGTGATACTAGATTATAGGTATAGATCGAAGACGAATATCCGACTCTTAAGCACGTGTCACATCGCTGACTCGACTATTTGATCACGTCATCTACATCTGTATATTTACGTATCGTCAAGGAGAATCACTGGGAACGCTGGTAACTATCCCTGTACCCTTATCGGTGAGGACCGAAAGCATTGGAAGACAGTATATAATTTCATTAAACGAAAGCGGAGATTTGAGATAAGATCTTGGCCAGTCAACTCAACAAGGCATGTTGGGTTTTCAGGAACACGTGAGAATCTTTGATAGGCCAAATTACGAGGCGCACGCTCAGTTAATATAAAGATCTGAGAATCATTAATCTCAAAGGCCCCATACTTGCCATCTGGCAATACCCATGCATTGGTTTGACCATACATAGTTTCTAAGTTGGTGTTCCATTTCTAAAATCTTAAAACTTGTCCCACTCTGGCATTTCGTTATTACTAATTCCACACAAACTGTATAATCAATTTCTCATTACAGGTTTAATGACTATATATACAGAAAACATGTAATTAACAGCATTGTGATATATAATACCTTGTTGTTGTTCTGGTGTGTGTGATAGTGATACAGATTCATGATTCATCAACGCCACAACTAGTGTTGTAGAAATAGGGAACACTTTACCAACATAAAATAAAAACAGAGCATACAAATATATGGGTATATTTGGTTGCCCGTAATAAAATGTATTATGTTTGTTTGATATGTAGGACTTAACGTTTGAATAAAATAAAATTGATATAAAATCACAAAAATGCCCCATAATACAAAATTCTTCTCTTTGTTTAAACATCCTTGATTCTATTATTATTTACATTTACCAATTTCAACCCATTTAAATTTAAGATAGTAATTAAATTATCTCAAAAATTGAACTAAATTATACTTCCTACATAGAAATATAGAAAAAAGTAAAACAAAGCAACCCATTTAAATTTAAGATAGTAATTAAATTATCTCAAAAATTGAACTAAATTATACTTCCTACATAGAAATATAGAAAAAAGTAAAACAAAGATTGTATTCTGTTTCACGTAAAACTAACTAAAATTCAATTTTGAGACATATTTATAAATATAGTAGAGGAGCTTCAACATAAACTTTCTTTCTTCTTTTATGCGGTGTATATATCTAATACATGAGCTTCAACATAAAAGAAATAACAAACGGTTATTTGACGGTTTTATTATTAATTGGGTAGAATATGTAAGGAGTGGGAAGTTGAAGTAGGGGTAATTATGTAATTGTGATTCTATTCTATGATGGAATGAAACAAAAACATATTTATGTTGCTAGACATTAATCAATGTTATCATGTTTGTTTGAAAATTATTTAAAAGTGGAAAGTGTTTGTATTTGAATAGTTTTAACAAATGTGTGTTAGTAAATGTATTTAATTTAGACACGATTACAAGTTTAATTTATTTATTAAATATTACTTAATGGTTAAATGTAAATATTTATTAAATGGAGGGTTTATTATGTAAATAAGAAGAGTTTTTTGTATTGTAATATAACTCAAACTTTAAGATTTAAAAACCTATAAATAGAACCTAAACCCTAGATTACAAAAAATAATTAGTGTCGACTAGAGTTTTTTAAACTAGCCGATCGGTTATTTTTTTTTAAAGTGTTTTCGTTTTATTTGATTTTTTGTAACAAGAGTTGCTGCGCAATTGTTGTACAGAGCAATCAAAGGTCGCGCAATCAAACGTGAGCTATAGCCCAGGGTAAGAGCCCAGAATTTGCAGAAGCTTTGTTCCGCTATACTGCACCAGAAGAGGTACTATATGTGATAATTCTAACATTCATTTAAGTAAACCATAAATATCATTTGTGCTCTACTCGTGTGGGCAGGTAATGACCTTTCCATCGACATGTGGTGCTTGCGCTGTTAGATGCGAGACTCGGATGTTTGTGACCAGTATCCTCTCTTCTTTCCTTTGTTCTGCCATGCTTACGGCCACATTGCATCAAAACTTACAAACTCCAATAATCAGAAATCATTCTTTATCTTTTAGTCAATAAGCATGTATCCATTATTGCTTGTTTAGCTTGACCGTTAATAGAGATTCCTTACTTCCAAGAAGTCATCGTGATGGCATCTACTTGTGATGCTTGTGGCTATAAAATTCTGAGGTTTGTGAGCGTTATTTTCAGTGTTGATTTTTGGCCACCTTTTTTCCATATTCTTCAAGGTTGCTCAGTTCTCAGTTCCTTGCAGTTAAAGGCAGGTGGTGCTATACCTGCCAAAGGAAAGAAAGTGACACTTTTGGTGCGAAATGTTGAAGATTTAAGCCGCGATGTGATTAAGGTATGTCTATGCTTATCATGTTGCTTATCGATGGAAACCTCCTATTATCCTATACACTATTGATTTCGCTCTATTTATGGGAAAAATAATCTTCCTCATTTATTTTGTTTGTATAACTGCATGTGTAACTCACTTCATTTTGCTAAGTGCCCCTTACGAAATTTTGTAGGAAAAAGTTGAGGAGAATATATTTACTCTCTGATCTCTATTTATTTTTTCTGTGTGCGCTCTTCCTAACAAATGGTTTGGTATGCATCAGTCGGACACTGCAAGTGTGAAAATCCCAGAGATCGATTTGGAGCTTGCAAGTGGCACATTAGGAGGTCTTGTGACAACTGTGGAAAGTTTGATCACCAATATCAGTGAAAGTGAGTTCATTTTGAATGCCTTTTATTCTCTGTTGACGTCTTTTACTTTCCTGGTGTTGATCTCTATTCTTATATCAGTTGGCATTAGGCCCTATGAATTAAGTTACAATTACAGTTTGGAGTGGGGTGTGACCTTTAGTTATATTAAGTTGTTTCAAATGAAAATAAGGATAAAATGAGCGGAGGATATCACTCTTGTAACCAGGTAATCAGGACTGATATTAATAATGTTAGGGCGCTTGGGTAGATATATTCACCTGTATGATTGGATGGGGAAGTGGGGTGGGCATGTTTGTTTGCGTAAGTGCATAACCGAACCGAGCCACAGAAAAGTTCTTAAACATTCTGATTTTAAATTTAAAGATTCACCGCCAATCCGTCATGTAACTTGAACTGTCCACTTGATATCTGCAAATCACATGATTTTTTGAAAGAGTCTTGAGCAGGAAACAGTATGATTAAGCAACTAGGATGTCTAGTAATTGACTAATAAGATTTACCTGAAAGAGAAGAACATTGAAGACATAATATTAGTAAATTAAAAGAAATATTGGTTGATCATACACAATCGGTAATCCATACGCTATTTTAATTTTTCTATGATGTTCGATGTAGCATTGCATATATTTTTCGTTCCATATAGCGGGCCTCGTGTATTAAAGCAGGCAGAAGATTCACCAAATTGAACGTGGGAAAGAAAACGTTGAATACCTGAAATCGTCTCTTAGTAAAGTTGGGATCTAAAAGTAATAGCTTTAGTTTGAACCTGAAAACTTGTTCAGATAACTTCTAAATGTGATTGATGCCGAGATGTATTAAATATGGCACCCGAGTTACTCGTAAAGCAAACCATGAACATTTTGATGATCTAAAACAGTCCCTTATCTATATAAAAATCTCTATATAGCCACTGATAATTTTAAACTTTTGGAACCTTAACGCGACTTAGTATATGTGTGAGTGAATCTGCTGTAAGTCAATAAGCAAAAGCTTTTATTCTGCCAACATTTGATTCATTCTTCTGGAATTTCACGATTATTTGAATGACTTTAAAGGTGATGAAATGTGGTATCGTTCTTTGTTAAGTATAGCTTTTCTATTGCAGGTCTTGAGAATGTACATGGGTTTACTTTTGGAGATAGTCTAGATGAAGATAGAAGAAGCAGATGGTTGGACTTCAGAGCAAAACTCGTGAAGGTATGAATCTTGAATTTATTTGTCAACGTATTCGATTTTCATGATTTTTTTTTCATGTTCTTTATATTTATATAAATATGCTTAGACTCATTTCTCTATTATTTTATGGGGTAACCCCATTTTCAAGATTTAATTACTTACCAAGATCAAAATCACATTTGCAAAATACATGGACCTGTGTTTTTACCCTTTTATCATTAGCTGATAAAGTTTGAGCTTATGTTACAATGGCAAGGCAATAGTCAGTGGAAATTAACGCCTATTTTCTTTCCACAAACTATGATAGATATTTCTTTCGGAAAGTGTAATTTGGATATTAGTCCAAACGTATCTGTACCTAAATGTCTTGCACAACTTTTAATACTTTGTAGCTACTGTGACTTCATGTAGATATAAAGCTGAAAGATACATTCTAGAACTATATATTGACCTTGATTTTCCATATTTCATTACTATTACGACAATGTTATTCTCCATTTAACATGATTGTTGATGTCCTGCAGCTTGTGAATATAGAGGAACCATGGACACTGATCTTAGAAGATGCCCTGGCAAACTCTTTCATTGCACCAGCAACTGATGATATGAAAAATGACCATCAGTTAACTTGTAAGTTCATCTCCCGTCATCAATTATGGAATTTATGATTTGTTTGAACAACTATAGTGTTGGCATCTGTAGCTATAATAGTTCGTAGAGCTTTCGGTGAATCAAGTCCTAGAAATTTCTCCCATTAGATATGGAAATACCCCGTATTGGATATTATGCCAATACTCCGTATTGAACCCAAAAACCATACTTTTCCGCCGAATGCAAAATTGAAGCCCCTTGTTGAGTTTATTCTCCGATTTGAATCACCTCAATCGGTAGTTGACTGCAAAATATACGAGTTTGTCTTGATTTGGAAAAGGGTATTCTGAAAACGACCTTTTATGTCTTAAATACAAAATGGTCGGTAGTTTTACCTTTTTAACTGGACCGGACCTATAACTGCTTTTTCTAAATTTTAAACCCATAATGGGATGTTCATTCTAGGAACAAGAACTGAACTGAACTGAACATTGTTGGTACCTCTAGTAATTAGTGCACAAACGAATATTTTTTCCGAAAACATAACTCTGCATTAGTGATGTGTAAGTTTGCTAGTTGCAACATTTATGACGGTATGTGTATGCATGCAATCTAGCTATGCAGCGAGTTTGTGATTCTTTTTAACGATTAGGTTATGGTAATTTGTATAAAAATTTCAGTTCATGAATACGAGAGATCATGGGAGCAAAATGAAGAGTTGGGTTTAAACGATATGGATACCTCGTCTGCCGATGCTGCATATGCTTCAACTGGTGCTTCGTGAAAGGATAGCCTGCTATATTCCTTCTTAATCTTCTTATAATTGCACATCTTGTTTTCCATGAAGACGCTGTTGTATTTAATAACGTTTTTATCCTTGAATAACTTGCTTAAATTGTTTATGTGAAAGCATGAGTTGTTTCTTTGTGTGAATGTTATGTTCTTCATTAAAATCAAGTTGAAATGAAAGAACCACCACGAAGAAAACTGTAATCACATATATAAGAATGTAACTCGAGCTTAATTCGATCAATTATTCAAAGCTAACAAAGAGGAACTTTAGTATTAAACCGTTTGAATAGTGTAGCAAACAATTTGATCCTACACCTAGCTTACTTACTTAACTTTTTTTTTTTGTTTTTTTCTTCTTTTAGCTTTTGTTTTCCGACTATCATTTTTGGATTTTAGTTTTTGTTTTTGTGAGGATCGAACCAGTTACCCAGTGTTTAGATAAATGATTTGAAGATTAGATCTAACAAATACAAATTGTATTGCAACGGATAGACATAAATTGTATGAACAAGGTTATGATTAATAGGTTATATGAAAGATTAAACTTGATGTACAAATAGCAAATTAATAAACAAAGCATCAATTGAATTGTATTAATTTCAGATAAATTACAATGGTGTTTTTCACATACAATCAACGTTGTTATCTCTAATAACAAATGAACACTTTTATAATCCTTGAGGTTACCTAGCTAAGATCTAGTAAAGATTACAATCGATTAAACCTATACAAAAATATATAGCAAATGCTCTGTAAACAGTTTGATCTCAAATCAAACTATGCTACCAACTAATTACCAACTCTCTGATTAATCACGTGAAAGTACTTTAGTTGTTGGTGATCTTCAGTAGTTGTGGATCTTCATCAGCAGTCGTCGTCCAATAGTTATCCACCTCTACCGATCAGTTGGAGAAGATCAGTTTCTACTGATCAATACTTAGCTACTGATCAGTTTCTCCAGGCAGACTAGCTACTGATCAGTTCTACTCCATCTAGATACTGATAAGTGCTTTGGGACAACAGAGTTTGTTTCACTACTGATCAGTAGACAAAAGTCTTTACTACTGATCAGTAGCAAAACATACTTAGTGTATATTTTGACCCAACAATCTCCCCCTTAGTAATAGCATATCTATGCTCATCACTATATCAAAAACCAAAAATTTCATCAAAAAGGATAGCTTACTTGGGAGCCTTCTTCATGCGATCATACTTTTCTTTGATTTGTCGGTTGATCTTCCAAACTAGTTCAACCGCTTTTGAAGAGGAACTTGAAGCTCTAAGTTTTCTCTTCATCAAAATGCACATCATATGAGGATCATGGTCATATTCCTTTTCAATGAGATAGTACTCTAAAGTACCATCTTTTCGATGAATGCAGTGTATGCCATTTCTATCAAATAAGGTCCATGAGATCACTTCAGTGAATCTCCTTACTCTTTCAGCCATGGACTCTGGTTCAAAGCAGATGGTGCACAAGTCTAGTATGAGATGTTGAAGCTCGTATTCTCCTTCTCTTTTGTTGTATTTCTTCTTGCCAATTGCAAACATCTCTTCGAGTTCCGGTCTTAAAAGAGTACAAAAGAGTCTTTTGTGAGATGAGAAGGTGTCTTCAGACTTGTCAGATCTTATAACCTTTAGAATGGATTTCCCTTCTATTTCCTCATAGTACCAATCAGTAATTGGCACAAAGCTGTTAATAGGCACATGGGATGGAACTGCTCCATAATCAACAAGGTTTCTCATCTCAGAAAAAGTTCTTTTGCTTGAAGCTTTGATCTCCTCCACTGCTTTGTCACTTGGTCTCCCTTCAGTCTCCTTTTTTGATGGTCCTCCGGCATCTATCTTCTTTCTTTTTAATGGCTGCTAAGGACTTCCGTTTCCTTCCTCTTCTTGTGCCTCTATTTTTCTTTTCTTTTCAATCTCTTTTCTTACAGGCACATTCTTTAAATTTTGAGACACTTTGGATCTGATCTCCCCACTTGTATTATTTTTTAGGAGACCACTTGGCATTGGAGCTTTCCTTTTAGTGTCATGAGCCATCTTCAAGCTTCTCTCAAGCATGAACTACTCTCTTTCCTCCTTCACTTTCTCTTTCCTTCTTTCTTCTTCATATTTTGACACCAGAGTGGACATTCTCATTGCTCTTACTGACTTTGGATTTGCTCCTCTATTGATCAAGTAGTCAACGAATTTCTTTTTGTCCTCTTTCAACTTTTATTCTTTTGATTTAGCTGGTGTCATTTTCTTCTTTTCAGGCTCCTTATTCTGTTTTTCAGCTTCCTCTCTCATTTTCTTAGCTTCTTCAGCATATTCTTGCTGCATTTTTTTTGCTAGCTCTGCATCCCTCTCAACCTGTGAATTGGATTTTTCAAATGAGCCCATTTCGTTTTC
The DNA here is from genome assembly GCA_910822075.1 of Senecio squalidus. Taxonomy (NCBI): domain Eukaryota; kingdom Viridiplantae; phylum Streptophyta; class Magnoliopsida; order Asterales; family Asteraceae; genus Senecio; species Senecio squalidus. The sequence goes on along the minus strand of CAJVGC010000065.1, from coordinate 28,340,268 downwards.
TAGTACAGCCTCCAACTCCATCTGATCCTCACTTTGTGCCTTGGGAGCTTCAGTTGTGACAGTTTTCTTCCCCTTCCCAGACACATGAGCCTTTTTAGTTGCAGGTTGGCCTTGTGGTTCTTTAATCATCAAGGATTTAGAGCCAACCCTTTTCTTTTCTTTCCTTGCTTCTTTCTTTTCTGCTTCAGCAATATTTTGCAGCTCTTCGTTGGATTTCTCCACATTCTCCTTTGTAATCAGTTCTGGACTCACAAGTCTACCTAGATCTTCAGTAAGAGTATCCACCTTCAAAGGTTCTGGCACAAACACCTTTGCAAGAGTGGTCTTTTCATCAGCAGACTAATCATCCTTAGGAGCTTCAGTAGATGAAGGAGCAGCATCAGCTTTCACAGTTTCATCAGTAGGAATCTCCCCCTCTACCTTCTCAAAAACTACCATATTCCAATTCTCCTCTTTTTCAGTAGTTGAAGGCTCAATAGTTGGAGCTTCAGTAGCTGGAGCTTCAGTAGATAGAGTTTCTACTTAAATATCATCAGCTTTCTCCTTATCATCAGTAGGAACTTCTCCATCAGTAGATACTGTAGACCCATCAACTTTTAAAGTTTCCTCCTTATCAACCTCTATAACATTTTCATCAGCTTTCTCCTCCATTACCTTCTCAATCACTTCCTTCTCAACAGCAATCTCCATCTCCCCCTTAGTGGTAGCATCCTGTGCATGCTCACCACTATCCACCACATTCTCAACATTCTCCAGCACCACCATGGACTGATCCTCCTCTCTCTCTTCAACATTTGCAGCCTGGTTCACTGATTTAACCTTTTTGTGAACTCTCCCTGACTTGGCTCTTCTTTGCAGGGAAATGTGAGAGAGTTGGACCTTTCTAGCAAGCTTGGCCATTTGCTTCTTCAACATGCTTATAGGTTTGCCTTGCTTCTCCACCTTTTCCTCCAGCTTGGTACATTTAACCGTCAATTCATTAATTTGAGCACTGTTCTCTCCACTCTCCCATTGAGTACCAACAGGAGGTAGATCTTGGAACTTAGGAACAGTATCAAGCCTAGCTTGATCAACTGAACCCCCCACGGTTTCTTAGCACCAGGGACCTTCACATGTTGGATCAAAAGATCCTCCATATATGGAAGTTTCCGTGGTCTGGGTCTTAAATCCTTTCACACTGACCTATGTCACACTAGGTGTGGCATCAGTAGTGTGAGCCTTTTCCACATGGTCACTCATCACATTTGTGACCACCTCTGTGAGGTTGGGTGAGACATCAGGTGTATCGATAGTGACAGAAAAAGATTTAGAAATCTTAAGAACTTGGGTGTCATCTTCATCATCATCATCCCCAGTAAATAGAGATGTATATTGAAAAGTCTTAGGGTTTTGGGTTTCAGTAACAAGAGTTGCAGGACCCTCTTGAGATTGTGAATGCAACTCTGCATCAGACATGGTCACTAGCATGTCTGTTTGGTTAGAGGTGCCAACTTCAGAAGCTGGTGTACATAAAACTGGTGCAACAGTTGGTTCAATGAAAGGAGCTTCAGTTTGACCAAGAGTTTGATCAACTGGAATGTCATCTTGAATGACAGGAGCTTCTGGCTCCTCAGGAGCAGCAGTTGGAGGAATAGAAAATGTGAGAGGTGTGGGTTGGGATGCATCTCGGTTTGATGATTGTGACAACCGTCACCAAATCCTCCTAGTCAACGAAATTTTTTCGATTAGTCAACGTTTCCTCTAGTTGCGTGACATTACTTGTTAACAAATACTTTACGTAAATTTTAAACTTGTTACTTATATGTGTTTATTGAGATAAAAAAAAAAAACGTTTGGTGAACTTTTATATAACGAAAAAACCTGCATGAAATGTGATGAATTTCACTTTAGCGTCAGGTTGAGCTTCTACGTATATCATAGACAAATTTAACGTTTGGATATTTATTACTATTATTTAAAAATTTAATGGGAGCAAAAAAATAAAACTCTTTATTCTAGTTATTTATAATATTTTCTAGCTATATATTTCTTTAGAGTTAGTATTCGTATTTAATCCCGAGTCACGTAAAATATTTCAGTTTCATTTTATAATTCTCGAGTCTTTGAGTTATTCTCACTCCGTTTAGTTTATGTTTATGTCTTAAACCCAGTTCCTATGGTATTGGACTAAGTCCATAATCCAAATTATAATCCATAACTAAAAATGTACAACACCCAAGCTAAGCCCAAACCGACCCCTTAAACCTATTACGTCGATTACATACAAACTCTAAGGGGTTATTCAATTTCTTGGTTTCTCTCATCCCATCAATCGACCAATTTTCCCAAACCTCAGCCCCCTAGTCGATATTTTCCTTTCTCTTGGAGTTTTGAGTAGCAAAGGTCTAGCAAGGGTTCTCTTCTCGGTTTCTTGTTCTAGCCGAAACACCACAGATCCTTTAATATATGCATCCGTGTTGGTAATCTTCTCATCTATTATTCTGTTTCATGTATTTTACATTTTGATATCCGTGATTTGTGGTTAGAGGTGGTTTTTATTCATTATGAGTTGTTTAAGAAAAATGTTTATTTAAAAGTTATATAATTAGTGTAACACTCCGGCTAAAGCGGAATACACCTGAGGCATTACAATTGTTCTTAACTCGTGTTCCTCTATTAGGTTATAATAGACACATTTAATGGTTAAATGAATGCATTAAAGATAAATAAATGTTTTACATGAAAGTAACCGAAAAACGACAAAAGACTTAAATTATTCATTAATATCATTAACTAGGTCCAAGCTCTTATGTTTTCTTCAAGCAAACATATCCATTTCCTGTATCATGTAAAAAGTAAACGTCAATACAAAAGTATTGGTGAATAAACAAGTTTAAGACACGAGTATAAAGTATTAAAAAGATTACGTAATAAATAGTATAAAAGTAATATAAATGAATATGTAAAATGTAGTATAAAAGAATGTATAATAAAAGAATATATAAAGATTGTATATTGAAAGCAAGTATAATATGTGTATAATGGCATAACACGCGTTTGTATCAAGTCTGATGTATATCATATGTGATCAAAGTCACATAGGGTCCGGTCGAGGGCCCCGACATTCACAGTAACACGTCGGAATGTCTAATAACGGCCAATAGATCTATCATGTTTCCCGTTTAGTATATACATATAATGAATGATTGATTGTTTGAATGTTTGATTTATCGTGTGTGCATCCCATAATGATTGTGTCACTTGATTCATTCCAATGTTTGCCATAATACGAAAATATAGTATCAAATATGAATATAAGTACATATAAACATAAATGACTTTACGAATGAATATAATAAGAATGACTTTTATGAATGAATACCAATATGAATGAATTACGATGAATATAATACAAAAAGTATACATATAAACATGATTATAAGTGAGTATATAAACATGAATATAAGTTTTAATATGAATATAAGTATGAATCTCAATATGAATATAAGTCTGAATATACACATAAATATAAGTATGAATATAAACGTAAATATGAATATGAATCACCATATTACTATAAGTATGAATATAGACATAAAATATAAATGTGAACATAAATATGAATTAAACATAAAAGTATGAATATAAGTATGAATATGAATGTCATGATACAGCCCAAAGATTTATATAATAAAAAGGGCATCGAGTTTACTCACATGATTAAATACGGAGGTAGATACGGATACTAGATTATGAATACGGAATACGTTGAAAGGAACACCAAACTTGCCTTTACAAATCTAGAAATAAGAATAAATATGAATCAGAATATATCATGAATTTAGAGTTTTCTAGATTAGAGTTTGAATAGACAAGATTAATAAGATGATGATGGTAAGCTTGAGTAACATAAAAGATAAACATGATTATGATGAAAAACAATAGAATTGGGAACCTTTACAATCGATTATGGAAGGCTTGAAGTTTTGATTATGGAGCTTTGTGTTGGTTTGATTTTTGACAAGAAGACACCAATTTATAGAGTTTGATATGTGAAAAAGAAATGTCAAAATGTAACTCCCCTAATAATTAACTCCAAATTTAATTATTGTAGGTTACAAAAAGAAATGGTTAAAGAGGTGTTTAAAGCCATAAATAAGAAATGTGTAACTTATTTGACCAAAGTTGAAGGCTAAGAACAAGGCTAAGAACAAGGAAACATACATACATACATACATAGTTCCTTGCATGCATGTATTAATTAAACTACTTGTCTTTAACACATTACTAGAATTACTTGCATTTATATAAGTCCATGTGTATTAAACACATTTTAGTGTACATTAATGTACACATGCAAGATAACACATTAATAATGTTACAAGGTTTAAATAGAATTAAGATAACCCAAATATACATAACTCAAATCGAACTGTTATAAATCGTCAAATATATACAATTACAAAGTCCGAATTAAAGTTACAAGTCAAGTATCGGGTCGGATTCGGGCACGGTGTTACAGTCTCCACAACTTTAAAGATTTTCGTCCTCGAAAATTATGGTTGACTAGTACCCGGTTGATTTATGAGTAAGTGCGGATATTTGGATTTCATGTGATCTTCTTGTTCCCATGTAAAATCTGGTCCACGTTTAGATTCCCAACGTACTTTCAGTATTGGAATTGAACTTCTCCTTAGTTTCTTGATTTCACGGTCTAAGATTTCAACAGGTCGCTCTACGAAGTGCATAGTCGAATCGATTTGGATTTCGTCCAATGGTACATGTAGATTTTCATCAGCTAGACATTTTCGCAAATTAGATACATGAAAGACTGGATGAACATTCTCTAGTTCGGTCGGTAACTCAAGTCTATACGCAACCTTACCCACACGCTCGATAATTCTGAAGGGTCCAACGTATCTCGGGGCAAGCTTCCCTTTCTTGCTGAATCGTACCACGCCTTTCCAAGGTGAAACCTTGAGAAGAACGCGATCATCAACGACAAATTCAAGAGGCTTTCTACGCTTATCGGCGTAACTTTTCTGGCGACTACGAGCGGTGGTGAGGTTTTCGCGTATTTTTACGATTTTATCCGTTGTCTCTTGTATCAATTCGGGTCCAGTTATTTGCGTTTCCCCAATGTCTTGCCAACATACCGGCGATCTACATTTACGACCATATAAAGCTTCATAAGGGGCCATGTTTGCACTCGTATGATGACTGTTGTTGTAGGAGAATTCGATAAGTCCGAGGTGTGAGTCCCAACTACCACCGAAATCGATGACACAGGTTCTCAACAAATCCTCTAGTGTTTGAATAGTACGCTCCGATTGACCATCAGTTTGAGGATGGTAAGCGGTGCTGAGATTCAAGCGAGTTCCAAGTGCGGATTGAAGAGATCTCCAAAATCGAGATATGAATCGACCATCACGGTCAGAAATGATGTCAAGCGGTACTCCATGAAGTCTTACGATTTCTTGAAAGTAGATTTTAGCTAAGCGTTCGACACGATAAGTTTCACAAATAGGAATGAAGTGAGCGACTTTAGTCAAACGATCAATGATTACCCAAATACTGTCGTAACCTTTTGATGAACGTGGAAGTTTGGTTATAAAGTCCATCGCAATGCCTTCCCATTTCCACAACGAGATTTCGGGTTGAGTTAACAAACCTGAGGGCTTTTGATGTTCGGCTTTAACCTTCAAACAAGTTAGACATTTTTGAACGAATAAGAATATATCCTTTTTCATGCCTGACCACCAATAGGAATGCTTCAAATTATGATACATTTTATCGGCACCGGGATGAATCGAGTATCGAGTATTATGAGCTTCTTTCATCACAAAATTACGAAGATCATCGATTGAAGGTATCCAAAGACGATCGTTGAAATAATGAAGACCGTTTGTTTTGATGATTAATTGCTTTTCAATGCCACAATCCAATTCACTAGCCAAGTTTCCACCATTGATTATCTTCTGTTGCGCAATACCGATTAACGAATGAAGATCCGAAAGAACACGAATACTGTAGACTTTTGAATAAGGTTTACGACTCAAGGCGTCGACAACAACGTTAGCCTTCCAATGATGATATTTAATCTCACAGTCGTAATCATTAAGCAATTCAATCCATCTACGTTGCCTCATGTTTAGATCTTTTTGATTGAATAGATGCTGAAGACTATGGTGATCCGTGTAAACAATACACTTTGTACCAAAGAGATAATGTCTCCACAACTTTAGAGCGAAGATAACCGCTCCAAGTTCGAGATCCTGAACGGTATAATTGACTTCGTGCTTCTTCAATTGTCTCGATGCATAAGCTATAACGTTTCCTCGTTGCATTAACACACAACCAAGACCATTTCCCGATGCATCACAATATACCACGAAATATTCGGCTCCATCAGGAAGACTAAGAACAGGAGCTTTACAAAGTTTGTCTTTAAGAATGTGAAATGTTGATTCTTGATCATCTCCCCAAACAAACTTCTCAGTTTTATGAGTAAGCTTCGTCAAAGGAATAGCGATCTTTGAGAAGTTTTCGATGAAACGACGATAATAGCCTGCCAACCCAAGAAAAGATCGAATCTCAGAAGGATTAGTTGGAATAGGCCAGTTACGAACGGCCTCGATCTTAGTGGGATCAACGTGTATTCCCTTCGCATCAACTACATGATCCAAAAATTTAACTTCCTTGAGCCAAAATTCGCACTTCGAGAATTTAGCATAAAGCTTTTCTTTCTTGAGGAGTTCTAGAGCAAGTCGCAAATGAGTTTCATGCTCGGCTTTGGATTTTGAATAAATGAGAATATCATCGATAAAGACTATGACGAATTTGTCGAGGCATGGTTTACAAACGCGATTCATTAGGTCCATGAAAACAGCAGGTGCGTTTGTGAGTCCAAATGGCATAACCATAAACTCGAAATGACCATAGCGAGTTCGGAAGGCAGTTTTAGGAATGTCTTATTCGGCTACTCTAAGTTGATGATAGCCCGAACGAAGGTCTATCTTAGAGAAACAAGTAGCACCTTGCAATTGATCAAACAAGTCGTCGATTCGAGGTAAAGGATAACGATTCTTGATGGTAAATTTGTTAAGTTCACGGTAATCGATGCACATCCGAAATGAACCATCTTTCTTCTTTACAAATAAAATAGGAGCACCCCAAGGAGAAGAACTAGGGCGAATAAAACCCTTGTAGGATAGTTCTTGCAATTGGCTTGAAAGCTCTTGCATTTCCGAAGGAGTGAGACGATAAGGAGCTTTGGAAATAGGAGTTTCATTAGGAATGAGATCAATACGGAATTCCACTTGTCGTACAGGAGGCAATCTAGATACGTCTTCGGGAAAGACTTCGGGAAAATCCCGAATGATGGGAATATCTTCAAGTTTGAGCGTTTCTTTTCTTGTATCAATGATGTGAGCTAGAAACGCAGGATAACATGGAAGATCCTTCTTATGCTTACGCAAGTAGCTATAAGCTTGCGTACAGGACATGAGTTTAAGTCCCTTTGATTTTGTTTCACCACAAACCGTAAGAATACTACCATCAGCACACGGAATACGAATAGATTTATCAAAGAAAATGATCTCGGCATGATGTTGGGATAACCAATCCTTCCCTACGATAACGTCGAAACTACCCAAATTCATAGGCACTAAATCTATAGCGAAATCACGATTCCCTAGACTTAAGGTACAATCATTCAAAATAGAACTTAGTTTAAGAACCTTGCCATTGGCTACTTCGACACTAAGGGGATCATGCAACTTATTTCTTTTCAAAGCAAGCAAAGGTTCAAATTGGGTAAGTGTTCACGGGGTTGTATCTCATTCATAAAGAGGTCTTTTTTACTTGAATCCGGTGTCTACGACGTAGCTTTTTGAGTTAGCTTTCAAATGGCAGTGTCTCAACTTCTAATTCATTGTTTAAGTGGGTCAAACGTTTGAAATACCATCAGGGGTACAATCTGGGAAAGGTTTTGAACTAAATTAGTGTCGGTTCCGGAATTTATAACTCGATAATTATAGAACCTGAGAACTTCTAATTTTTATTTTAGGTTCTTACATATGTTTACTAGTTATATTAATTTTGGTTTGAATTTTGGAAGTCTTTAAGTAGTTTTACAAAAATGGTTTATAACGTGCTGTCAAGAATTGAACGTTTTTGTTGTAAAGTCTTTTGTAAGATTTTTATAAAAATCACCGAGGGTCGAAAACTTATGAAATTAACAACACATATTAAAAACTCAGTAAAATGTCTAAATTAAATTTCTAGAACAATTCTAACGTGTTTAAACATAACATTCGTTTAGGAAGCTCAACTGACCGTACGCTTAGTGATATTTCATAACTAGCTTTTGCACAGGACTTGAGGTGAGTTTCGTACCCCTACTTTTAAACGTTTTCAACTTTTTGGGGGAAGACATAGCTTCTTTTACATGAAACATTATTATTTTCAAGTATGCTTTTTATTGGACATGTTTGTATGTTGTATTCTACGTGCTATAACAATTGTGTGTTGGATTACATTATCTTTTCGGCCTTTGCAACGTATTTGACTTTAGTGAAGTTGGCAATGTGCTTTGATTACGTGTTCAGCCTTACTACGTATTTGACTTATCTAAAGTTGACAAAGTGCTTTGATTACAATAAAGATATCACATGTGAAAAACGTTTGAATTGCAAATATCGTTGTGGATTACTTTGTTAATAGTTTACACATACTGTCCAAAACGTTTACTCAATTTGCTTCTATTTTTGCTACTACGTATCTGATTTAAATTACATATTTTGTATGACTATTGTTGATAACAATTACAAATTTCGGTGGGTTTAATGTGATTAGAAGTTTACAATGTGAGTTGCAATATCAATAATGTCATGGTTAGTTGTCATGTGTTGACCATACTTTATATGTTCAAAGGTTGCTATTTCAATTACATAGTAGGTGATTCTATGATGTGGGTTGAATAGTCAAACGTGGATACTATTGCGTGGAACATTTATGAGTTGACTATACCCTGAATATTCAAATATTGTTAATTACAATGTGATTTTCAATTACAATGTCGCTACAACAATTTTGTTACAATGGATTTTATATAAATGGTTTTCTTAAACTCTACGAATTCACACCAACTTTATGTTGACGTTTTTAAGCTATGTTTTCAGGTAATGATCAGGCATAGGATGACTAGAGACTTTCATGGACTTAGAAGACCATTCAGTTGCATTTGAACATTTTTATTATAATAAACTTTGAATATTCATGTATTGTAATTATTCTTCATTTCAACTCCGTATTGAAATACATTTTTTTATTTTGTGGATTGACCCCACAAGACATAAGTGGTTGCTTATGATTGTGCGACGTCATGACACGTATTCATTATTTATTTAAATCATTATTAGATATTCTCTTGTTAACTATATAATGTGTTATGACGATCGCCAATCGGTTGCACCCTACGTTTCCGCCAAAGGTGGGGTGTGACAATGATCCCTCACCTCTAGAAGTAGAAGATACCCCCAACATAATTTGAAAGAGTGGGGTATCTGAGCCTTTAAAATTTTTACCTGGCTTCCTCATTAAAGTAAAGAGTTTTGAGGAATGAAAGGAAGCCATGTAAATGTTTTCGTGTTGAATAAGGTCATTTACTTCCTTAGAAAAGATTTCTGCTAGGAATCTTGGATACATTAAAAATTTTCCCTTAGCAGAAATGTTTGAAACCATCCCTTGAAAAATCATGTTCGAAAATTATAGACTTGGTATGTGGCTAAACAAGCCATTGCTGTAGCAATAGGCGTATTCAGCTCATTCCAAGTGCTATGCTTGGGAGATATGCAGGTTTGGATCACGTGTGCAAAAAATTTCCATTTTTTCGAAAACAATGCTTTTTGGAAAGTTAATTTTGTAAGGGGTCCAGTGTACCCCATACGCTCCATGATCTTAACCAAAGATTCTTTTGGGAGAGAGGATATACCTGCTTCATCATCAAGCTGCAGATGTGTACGGATGATGGCCTCCATGATGATGATAGGCTTAGTGTCAATGATAGCATTTATACATGGAACGCCGTTTAGTTGACCGACAGTAGCAGTGTTCCAAAATTCTCTCACATGAAGACTTCTGATTGTAGGATTTAGGGTTAAAGCATGCTTTATTTTCGATTGATTTAAGAAATCAATGAGTTGATGGAACCCTATTGTGTCTTTACTCTTGACCAGATAGGCCACCATATTATGCGCTTCACAGAAGTCGAGAGTTTCCGCCATTGATGATTGTTTTAAACTTGATTTTCAGATGCTTAGAAAAGAGGGTTTCTTAGAGAGGGTTTTCTTGAAGATTGTGTCAAGGTGAAATGAACTTGGCTCGCAGAGGGGGTGCATTTATAGTTTTTCAAAAATGTCGAAAAAGACTAAAATACCCTCCATCAGTATCACTTTGATCACAAAATGACAAGAAAAACTTGGTCAGTTATCCCTTCATATTCTAAGTACTGATCAGTAGGAACCTACATTAGTATGTAGTTTTCATACTGATCAGTAGAGTCAATCATCAGTAGTTCCTAGCCTTTTGCTTCGTCAGTATATGTTAGGTCTCACTAAGATCCCAAACAATGGCAAATCAATAACAAATAAGTATTTAGACGTTAATTGTTATATATCGATTAAGTATTCAGTTTCAGTATATATTATAGCGGAATTATAATATTGAAACAATGAAAATAACACACAGTTATATTTCAATCAAAGGTGTACCGATTACAAACTTCAAACTCACTATTTATACACAAGTATAGTGAGTTTGATAAGGATCAATCTAAGTAAATCTTTTAAACAGATACTCCCTCCGTCCCATATTTATTGTCCAGTTTTGACTTTTTCGGTCTTTGCTTTTCAACTTTGATCTCTAATAACTTTTTTCGTTTTAAAAACTTGTTGATGAAAATTATATCATTGAAAAATATATTTAAAACCGAATCAAATCATATAATTTGCATCAAATATTATATAACACAAAAAAAGTTATTAAAGGTCAAAGTTACAAGTGAAAGACTTGAAAAGTCAAAAGTGGACAATAAATATGGGACGGAGGTAGTAAAAGATACTAACTAACTAGACATCCTTAAATCACGCCTGATTTCTCTCCGTGAGTCTGAGTTAGTCAGACTGAGTCACTCAGACTCTTGTCACTCAGACTGAGTCACTCAGACTCATGTCACTCAGACTCAAACTAAAGTCACTTAGACTAAGACTTTGATTAACAGATTTATTAATCTTGGGATAGATCATTGTTTTTCCCAACAATCTCCCCCTATCTGTTTCAACCAAAGTCTTTTACAAAAGATGCATTAAAATAAACACAAACACAAAAAGATCTTTTAAACTAAAATTGTTTGTGAACAAAATAGACACCATCCCAACTATTTCTGCTTCTTCCCAGTCCTCTTCTTTCTTTTCAGTGAAGTCTCAAACGGTACAGGCTGATCCTTTTCCTTCATCCATTTCAACCTGTCTTTCTTCCAGTCCATTAGAGTCTTCATTTCAGCATCGGATTTATGGAAGTGCAACTGATATTCTTTCTTCACTAACTCCACCATGTCAGACTGATTTCCAATTTCTTCAATTCTTGTCAAGTTATTGAACAACCAACTGATCAGCCTCATTCTGAATGGAAGGCATTGAGGAGACTCACATTCTTTAAGCAATGCTATGCAATGATGAATGGAGGTTGTGGTGATGCTATCTTTGGGTTGAAAGCATTCTTCTCCCCCACAGTCAGTGTAGCAAAGCCCTGTGTGCTTTTCAGTCTCAATGTAAGTTCTGTCTTGAAACACAATACCTACAGGAACAGGATGAGCACTACATGATTCCAGACCCAATGATTTAGCTTTGACTTTTACATCGTGCTTGAGGCAAAAGGCTCTGTAGTCTTCATCTGCTACTAAGTTCAGCATATGGGCTGCGTTCATGTTGAATATGGCCTCTCTTCTTACAGCTAAGCCTTGAGATTTGTCAGTCAGATTATAGCTTAAATTTGTCACTTCTTTCCATTCTTCCATGCCCATAGTGTGTAATCTTGATAGGCCAATTCTGAATGATCCACCTTTATGTGAGCAGATAAGAAACAGGTCAGCTCCATTATGGCTTTTACAGTCCAAGTGGGTGATCTTGTGTTTGAGTATTCTCATGGTGAAATTATTTTCAATGTAGTTCACTCTAGCTTCTTCTCTGAGAACCAGTTTGGCCATTCTGGCATCAGCTTCAACCCTCATTTGCTCTTCTTCAATAGCCTGTTCTTCCTCAGCCTGCATCTCATCTTCAAATTCTGCAGCTGCTCTTTCAGACTGATCATAAGGGTTGAAATCAAATCTTTCTTTGTACAGCCCCTTCACATATTCTCTATATTCCTCCACTGTCATACCAGCACTTTTGGCATATCTTTGAAGTTTAGCCAACTTGTCAGCTTCAGTCTGCTTTTTGTTTTCTTTCTCTGCTTCAGACTCTTTCTTTTGAGCAACAGCCTCAGACTCAGTTTGAGTCTCCCTTTGGTTTTCTTTTCCTTCTGCTGTCTCGTCTTGATCACTTACATACACAGCCTTACCCTTTCCTTTGAATACAATCTCCTCAGATTCATCATCTGACAGGTCACTCCAATCAGTCTCATAGAATACTTCAGACTGCCCCGTTTTGGTGTTGAGTCTGGTTGTTTTGAAGTATCTTTTCTCCCCCTCTTTTCTTTTCCTTTTCAACTGTTGCTTGGGGATCTCAGATTCAACTGCTGTTGTAGACTTTTTCTCCCCCTGAATCTGGGACTCCACTGCCACAGCCTTGCCTTTTCTCATCATGCTGACTTCAGCGGTCAGTTTCATCACCATGTCTTTCAAGTCTTTCAGTTCCCCTGCATTTTGGTTCCTTAAAGCATGAACCTCAGTCTGCATTGCCTTCAGTCTGTCATCAAACTGAGTGGACACATCCATTAGTGCTTGTAGAAGCACAGGAACAGTCAAGGCAACCTCAGGCTGGGTTGAAGTAGTAGCAGGTTGTGATGTAACTGGTGGCACAACTTCACTCCCTCCCTGTGATGTAGGAGAATGATCATAAGCCATAGAAATTGAAGTCTGTACCTCACCCTGTTTGGGGAGCAAAGCATTGGCGACTAGTGATAGAGAGTGTAAGAGATTTGGAGGTGGTACCTTATCGTGGACCAACACAGAGCTGGTGAAAATAGCCTTTGGAATAGGCTGTGAGACTGAGGGGGGTATTCCCATACTAGGTACAGGTGTGTCCAGGAGTGGGACACTGGCTTCAATGCTTGCCACATGTGTCTGTGTGGTAGCAGCAATGTAGTGCTCCAAGTTGATCATCAAAGTGGGGTTTTGGGTGGTCCAGGCAGTCAGATCCAGCTCATCATCTAGCAGAGAGAGACTGGTCTGTACTGCAGCACTGGAGGGGAGTTCTTGACTCTCAGCCTCATGGAATAATGTGTCCATTAGTGCTTGATTTTTAGTGGGGCTTGATGTGAGAGCTTTGTCAAATGAACTTGGTGAGTCCATCAGATTGGTCGCTTGTGTAGCAAGTACATCAAGAAGGGGAAGGGACTGCCCAGACTGAGAGGGGATACTCTCAGACTGAGGAAGAGTAAGAGGAATAATTATACCTTGATCCTCATCATTTGGCCCAGCCCCACCCAAATCTACCTCAGCATCTGCAGCAGGGTTATTGCCCTCAGGTCCACCGTCAATTCGTTCAGCTTGAACCTCTGAGTCTGAAGAGTCAGACTCAGTTGGTTCTTGATCAATAAAAGGATTTGCAATCCATTCACGCATCACATTAGTAAGAGGAGCTTCAGTCTCCGAGATATTTATGTAAGCAAACATTTTTGGAGTCAGTCTGGGCAGTTCACAAGTAAAAAATCTATGTTCAAGCTGATCATATGCTTCAGTGCCCAGAACTTCCTCAAAACAGAGAGATAATACCCGAATGAATGGAACATCATTAGGGCGTTTTGGTTTGGTCACTAGGGAAAGAATCTCGTCAAAATAGAGTTGAGAAAAAGAGATTCTTCTACCAGTGACCATGGCATGGAACAGATGAGTTTCAAACTCATTCATCTGATCCAAGCTGCCGGATTTACCCCCCAGACATCTTGTAATCATTGAAAACAAGAATTTCCATTTACCAGTAAATAAGCTATATTTTATTACTCCCTGAGTTTCATGCTGACCAATAAGAGGGAAAGCTTCATCCCTTGCTTGTTGTTTGCTTCGTCTAGCTTGAAATCCACCTTCCCCAGCCTCAGCAAGTGTGGGGAGGAGTAATGCACTTCTGATAGTCTCCTCAGTAATGGTAATGGTTGCACGCCCATTGTTGTATGTGCCGGTGATGGCAGTGCGTTCATCATTAGCAGTGCAAGTGTACCACCATTCACAGAGAAGTGGAGGACACATCGTGTTGGCACAAAAGAAGGCACCATAGAGGGGATGAGCCTTCATAAACTGAATCAGTTCTTCAAAGCCCCTGCCTTGGCGATTTGCCGGAATGTCAGCGGTTGCTACACGATTGTTTTCTTTAACTTGTACCCTCTGTTGAAATTCAGCACCTGGAATCATTCTTGAAGTAACATGGAGCATCATATTAGGGTTAGCCATTAGAATCAAAAGAATTAGCAAAGAGTTTGAAGAAAGAAGAACTAGGGTTAAAAAAAATTTGAAATTCTGTTAGCCTTAAACTAAAATTAATGAAGATTTTAAACTAAACAAGAATGCAATTTAGACCCCTATAGATATACAAGTTGCAAGGAATGACTGTTGACAAGACTTGACCGAAATAAAAAATTTAAATAAAACTATCTAATGATTAATTAGAGAGACAGAAGATAGAAAAAAAATATAAACAGATTTGTTCTAAAAATACAATGAGTCTGAGATCAGATTTAGACTCCTGAAGCTGACTTTTAGTCAGACCGAACATAGTCAGACTGAACATGGTCAGACTGACTTAGTAGTCAGCTTGAATATGAAAATTTTCCGGACTAGGGGTTTAGCATGCCAAGTTCTCCTAACAAATAGAAGAACCGTTCCTCACTCAGAGGTTTGGTGAATATGTCTGCCAGTTGATCATTGGTTACCACAAACTCCAGTCTGACCTTTCCTTTCTCCACACAGTCTCTAATGAAGTGATGCCTGATTTCAATATGTTTGGTCCTGGAGTGGAATACTGGATTCTCCGTTATTTGAATAGCACTCTTGTTGTCACACATGATAGGTGTGTGAGTGATGTGAATGTCTAGATCAGCCAATTGATGTTGCATCCAAAGTAATTGTGCACAACAACTTCCTGCAGCAACATACTCAGCTTCAGCTGTGGATGTGGCAACTGAATTCTGCTTCTTGCTGGACCAACTCACTAGCTTGCCTCCTAGAAGCTGACACCCTCCTGAAGTGCTCTTTCTGTCAAGCTTACAACCTGCATAATCTGCATCTGAGTACCCAAGTAGTTCAAAACCAGACTCTTTAGGGTACCATAAACCAAGGTTTGGTGTACCCTTAAGATATCTGAAGATCCTCTTTACAGCCTTAAGATGAGATTCCTTAGGGTCAGACTGATATCTTGCACACAAACATGTTGAGAACATGATGTCAGGTCTGCTAGCAGTCAGATAGAGTAATGAACCAATCATTCCTCTATAAGTAGCTTGACAGACTGACTTGCCAGTTGAATCCTTGTGCAATTTGTCAGAGGTGCTCATGGGTGTTTTCATTTCAGAACTTGTAGCAAAGCCAAATTTCTTGATTAAATCATGAACATATTTACTTTGGTTTATAAAGATTCCATCCTTCTTTTGTTCAACTTGTAGACCCAGAAAGAAATTTAGTTCACCCATCATGCTCATTCTGTATTCACTACACATAAGTTCTGAGAACCAAGTGCACAATTTTGTATTTGTGGATCCAAAGATGATATCATCCACATAAATCTGAACCAGAATGACATGACCAGATTCCCTTTTTATGAACAAAGTTTTGTCAATTGAGCCCCTTTTAAAATCATTTTTAATTAGAAATTCAGACAGGGTTTCATACCAAGCTCTAGGAGCTTGTTTGAGACCATAAAGTGCTTTATTTAACTTATAAACATGATCTGGGAAATTAGGGTCAACAAAACCTGGAGGCTGCTTCACATACACTTCCTCCTGCAAATCTCCATTTAGGAATGCACTTTTGACATCCATCTGATAGACCAGAAAGTCTTTGAAAGCTGCATAGGCTAGAAACAGTCTGATGGCTTCGATTCGTGCCACTGGAGCAAATGTTTCATCATAGTCAATTCCTTCTTCCTGTTTGTACCCCTTAGCCACCAGTCTGGCCTTATTTCTGATCACCACACCATCCTGATCAAATTTGTTCCTGAAGATCCATTTGAGGTCAATGATAGTCTTGCGTAAAGGGCGTGGGACCTTTGTCCAAACATTGTTCCTTATGAATTCACCAAGCTCTTCCTGCATACCCTCAACCCAGTCTTCATCTAATAATGCCTGTTCTACAGTCTTGGGTTCCATCAGACTCAAGAAGTTTGTGTAGAAACAAAAGTTAGCTGTAGCATTCTTTCTTCTTGTTTTAACACCTTCAGTTATGGATCCAATAACTGATGAAATTGGATGTCCCCTTACAGTCTTGATGTTTCCGGAGCTATGAGCAGCAACTGCTTCCTCTTCAGTCTGATTAGTTTCAGTCTGAGCAGGTTGAGGCTGATCTTGATCAGACTGAGGTAACTCAGACTGAGTCGTGTCAGTGTCATTTGAGTTGACAATCTCTGAGCCTGAAGCTTTCTGAGCATTTTGTTCATCAGTTTCACTGTCTGATTCTTGAGATTGAGACATGTGTCTGACAGACTGATCATTACTCTGAGGTTCAGATTCAGAAGAGATCTGTAGCAGTTCATCACAGAGTTGATTAATTGTGAAGATGTCAGTCTGATCAGATGATTCAGCTCTATCAGATTGAGTGGAGTCATCAAATGTAACATTGATGCTTTCTTCCACAACCTTTCTTCGTTCATTGTACACTCTGAAAGACTTGGCAACACTGGAGTACCCAACAAATAGTCCTTCATCAGCTTTGGGAGACATTTTGCAGAGCAGATCCCTTTGGTTTAAAATGTAGCATCTACTCCCAAATACATGAAAGTAATGAATGGAGGGAACTTTGTTGTGATACATTTCATATGCAGTCTTCCCATGTCTTTTCACAATAATGGATCTGTTTTGTGTGAAACAGGCAGTGTTTACAGCTTCAGCCCAGAATTTTATCTCCATCTTACCATAACAAAGCATAGTTCTGGCAGCCTCAATAAGAGTCCTGTTTCTTCTTTCTGCTACCCCATTTTGTTGGGGAGTTCTAACTGAGGCAAAATTTTGAACTATCCCCAGTTTGTCACAAAAGTCTATCAATACTGAGTTTTTGAACTCAGTTCCATGGTCACTTCTCATTTGTCTGACTAGAAGATTCTTCTGTCTCTGTTCTCTTTTGATCAGACTGATGATCTCTTCAGCTGCATCACTTTTGGCTCTTAGGAATATGACCCAAGTAAATCTGGTGTGTTCATCAACAATAACCAGAGTATACTTCTTTCCCCCTTTGCTCTCAATTCCAATAGGTCCAAATAGATCCATATGTAGCATGAACAATGGTTCACTAATGGAGTGTAACATTTTGGATGGAAATTGTGACTTTGTTTGCTTTCCAAGAACACAGGCTGAGCACACCTTGTCTTTGGTATAAGTGAGTTCTGGCAACCCTCTTACTAGCTTGCTCTTGGATAGGGCATTAATGTTCTTGAAATTTAAGTGTGATAACCTTCTATGCCATAGCCAGTTTAATTCCTCCTTGGTTTCAGTGAACAAGCAGGTCTCAGCTTCATCATTTGCTGTACCCAGATCCAGACAGAACACATCTCTTTCTCTTTTGGCTAGCAATAATGGTTTTCCCTTTGCATTGTAGATTATCCCAGCTTGTTTCCTGAATCTGACTTCATGGTCCTCATCAGTGATCTGACTCACACTGAGTAGATTGTGTTGTAGTCCTTCTACATAAGCAACTCTCTTGAATGTGACAGCTCCAGCATGAATCTTGCCATATCCCCTTGTCATTGAAACTCCATTGTCTCCATACCTTACTTGAGGTCCATCTTCTTCCTTGTAGTCCTGTAGAAAGGACTTCATCCCTGTCATGTGTCTTGAGGCTCCACTGTCTAAGTACCATTTTGTGGAGTCCTGTACATGAAAAAAAAGAAATTAGTTCCTTTTGGGTACCCACTTTAGAGTGGATCCATGAACTAAACCAGGGTTAGGAGCGGATTCAATCTTGCATTCAGTTTTGGAATTAGAATAGTTCCATTTGTTTATTTCATTCATGCAATTTACAGAATAGTGACCAATGACCCCACAGTATTTACAAGGAGCATTTTTGTTGTTGACTTTAGGTGGAGCTGAGTTATCTTTAGAGGTTTGAACATGTTTTGCTTTTGCTTTTGATGGTGAATTGTTTCTAGAAGGGACTGAACTGGTTTTTGATGATCCTGATTGATATGAAGCTGACCCCTGTTTTGATGAAACTGACTTGTGAACATAAGGATTCTTAGGTCTAGACTTGGTCAATAACTTACAAAACACAGCTTCATGCCCTTTTTCACCACAGTTATAGCAATTTCTCTTTGAAGGAGATTTGGATCTTGCATGATTAGGTGATTTATCCCTGACTAAAGTTTTGACAATGTTGGTCAGTTCTAGTAATTGATTTCCTAATTTATCAATTGTTTTAGATTCAGAGGTTTGACTTTTGTTGTGACGTTTGGGACTGACAGAAATTTGACTTTTGGTTTTTCTCAAAACCTGTGGGACAACTTTGGGCAAGGATGAAAGATCCTTTTCAGTCTGTATATCAGTTTCAGGTAAGACAATACTTTCAGATTTAGAAGAAGATGAAGGCAAAAGATTATTTTTATTCAAAACTTGAGAGATTACAGGTTTGACAAATGCATTTGACATCATTATCTTATTTCCTTTCAAATATGTGAAAGTATTTGGAAGGATTTCTGGTTTAAAAATAATTTTTTCTCTTTCTGCCTTCAAAGCTTCTTCCTCTTCTTCTGTCATATACTTTTTCAAGCTGAATCCTTCACCCAACACAGCTTGAACTTGATTTGGTACCTGTCTGTTTAAGCAATCCTCATTTTTTAAAGATGATATACACCATGATTTACAAATTCTTTTATAGTGCTCAGTTTCTTCTCTAAGTTTGTGATTTTCTTTTGCAAGATCACTATAGGCTTCAGTCTGAGCATTTAAAAGGACTTTATAACTTTCTAATTCAGTTATTTTATCATCTTTACTTTTCATAAGGTTTTCAAGGTCTTTGAATTTTGATTTTAGATCATTTTGTTCTTCTAAAGTGTTGGTCAGGTCAACAAAAATATACTCAAACATTTGAATTTTTTGTTCATTGGTATAAGTTTCAAAATTGTGTACCTTATAGAGTTTAGACTTATTCCAGTCTGAATTGCAACTCATCCTTTCAGCTTCCTTAAGATCCTTTTCAAACTGTGAAGCAGATTTCTCAGTTTCAGAAGCTTCCTCCACCATTGCCATCAAGCACTGATCGACCACTTCCTCTTCATCAGAAGACAATTCTTCATCCAACCATTCTTCAGCAAAGAATGCTTTTTGTTCTGTTTGAGACTTTTGAAGATTTGAGTTGTTCCCTTTCTTGTACTTTAGATACTTGTTTCGGTATCTTTGGGCCCTTTCAGCAACTTCATCCATATGCTCAGTCTGAGCATTCTTTACTTTGCAGTCAGCAGCCATATGGCCATAATCGTTGCATTTGAAACATTTTACCTTTTTCAGATCAAAAGGTTTCTTTCCTTTGTAGCCAGTCTTTTGTTCAAGCTTCATGGTCAACAGAGCAAGCTGACTCTTTAATTTCTTGACTTCAGACTCGTTTTCAGATTCTGAGTCTGAGTGTGACTCAGACTCAGATGAGTCAGCTTGAGAATAAATTTCTTTGTTTCTTCTGCTTGTTGCAACTAATGCAGCTTCTGGATCCTTTGCTGTTCTTCTATTATTAAGCTTCTTTCTTTCTTGAGATTCTTCAAAGTTTAACAATAGACCAAAGAGTCCTGGCAGCTTGTAGGTGGACAGCTTCTCACTTACTACAAGTGATGTGATAACAGATTCAAATTTGTTAGGCAATATATCAACAAATTTCTTGCATATATCATCATCATCTTTTGTCACTCCCAGAGCTGACATGTCATTTAGTAAGATTTGAAATCTAGTATGAACATCAGCCAAAGTTTCCTTTTCTTTCATATAGAAATTTTCATAATTTCTAATGAGACTGTTCAGTCTTTGCTCTTTCACTACTGGAACACCTTCATACGACACAATTAATGTGTCCCATAGTTCCTTAGCTGTTTTGCAACCTGCAATTTTAGAAAAGATTTGTTCTGATACTGCATTTCCTAAAATGCTTCTGGCTTTAGGATCAAGATTATATAGAAGTTTGTCTTGATCTGTCCATTGAGATTTGGCAGTTTGGACCCATCTGGCACGTTGGACAACCCTATCACCTTCTTTAACTTCATCAATCTGTTTACCTGGAATGATAGGTCCTTCAGTTATGATTCTTATCATTTCTTCATGAATTCCTGATAAGTGCCACTCAGCTTTGAGTTTCCAATGTGCAAAGTTATGTCCGTTGAACACAGGAATTCCTTTTCCAGCCATTGTAGTTATGTTTGAATATGATGACATTGTTTGAGATTTTAGGTATTGATCGTTTAAGATTTATAAATTTATTAAAATTTAAATCTTATTTGCTCTGATACCATTTGTTAGGTCTCACTAAGATCCCAAACAATGGCAAATCAATAACAAATAAGTATTTAGACGTTAATTGTTATATATCGATTAAGTATTCAGTTTCAGTATATATTATAGCGGAATTATAATATTGAAACAATGAAAATAACACACAGTTATATTTCAATCAAAGGTGTACCGATTACAAACTTCAAACTCACTATTTATACACAAGTATAGTGAGTTTTATAAGGATCAATCTAAGTAAATCTTTTAAACAGATAAAAGATACTAACTAACTAGACATCCTTAAATCACGCCTGATTTCTCTCCGTGAGTCTGAGTTAGTCAGACTGAGTCACTCAGACTCTTGTCACTCAGACTGAGTCACTCAGACTCATGTCACTCAGACTCAAACTAAAGTCACTTAGACTAAGACTTTGATTAACAGATTTATTAATCTTGGGATAGATCATTGTTTTTCCCAACAGTATAATCTCCTCATAATGATCAATAAGAGAAATCTTGTGTACTGATCGGTAGTTTGCTTCGTCCTTCGTCATTAGTCACCTTATGACTTGTATGTTTCAGCTGATCAGTAGGAAAGTCTTTGCAAAATAGTACAAAACTTTCTAGGTTGTTTTCACAACTGATCAGTAGACACGTTGAACTTGTCTTCCATTAGTAGTCACTAAGTTAAACGTTGAACTTGTCTTCCATCAGTAGTCACTAAGTTACAACTGATCAATAGTCCATCAGTAGTCACTAAGTTACAACTGATCAGTAGTTACGTTCATCTACTGATCATCAGTAACAAAGTACTTTTTATTTTCTTTTTTTCTTTTTTTTTTTCTTTTTTTTTTGTTGTTGTTTTGTATAATACAGAGATCATCAACATATGTACTACTCTATATACAAAAATTTACAGATTGACCAAGCACACAAATTTTGATTTTGAAAAGAACATATTCAGTTTTCATTTATCATTCCTATTGAGTTCACCAAAAATGTAAATCTTCCCACATCAAAAGCTTTTGTGAAAAGGTCTGCAAATTGATTATCAGTGTGAAATTTTTCTACTTGAATAAGTTTCTTTTCACTGCAATCTCTTATAAAGTGAAAACGAATTTCAATGTGATTGGTTTTGCTGTGTTTGACTGGATTGTTTATGATGCAAATTGTACTTCTATTATCAATGAAAATAGGAGTTTTAAGAAATGACATACCATAGTCCAGCATCTGATTTTGAATCCAAAGAACTTGAGAACAACAACGGGCAGCAGCAACATACTCAACTTCAGTTGATGAAGTGGACACATTGGTTTGCTTCTTGCACTGCCATGACACAAGTCGTGATCCAAGAAATTGACATCCCCCAGAAGTTGACTTTTGGTCTAAGTTCTCCCCTCCATAGTCACTATCAGTATATGTAATGAGCTCAAATTGAGAATCCTTTGGATACCATAATCCCAAGTTTGGTTTTCCTTTCAAATACCTAAAGATTCTCTTGATAGCTGTCAAATGAGAAACCTATGGATGGCATTGATATCTTGCACAGACACACACACTGAACATAATTTCAGGTCTTGAAGCAGTTAGGTACATCAATGAACCTGTCATGGATCTATAGAGGCGTTCATCAACTTCTTTCCCCAAAAGATCAGCTTCCAAATGTTTATGTGTTTCAACAGGTGTGCTTGCAGCCTTGTTATCCTTGAAACCAAACTTCTCTAAGATATCTTTCACATATTTGGATTGGTGAATGAATATCCGAGATGGAATTTGCTTAACTTGAAGACCAAGAAAAAAGTTGAGTTCTCCCATAGAACTCATTTGAAATTTCTTGTGCATGATCTTCTCAAAATCTTTGAATAGACTGTTATTGGTGGAACCAAAAATGATGTCATCTACATAAATTTGCACCAATAGAATATCCTTCTTCACAGTCTTGATGAATAGAGTCTTATCAATAGCTCCCTTTTTGTCACACCCCGCTAAAGCGGAATACAGGATGTGAAGAGCAATAGCATTCGATAGCAAGATATAGATAAACGCCAAGTTGTATTAACTAAAAGTTGCATCAAAGTTTACATAGTAGTTTCAAATGTAGATTACATATCCGAATCAAAATGGGGTGTTCAACCAAACCACCCAAACCCATCCCGTTCTTGAAGTCATTCGCCCCAAAAGCATAAGTCATCAGCTAGCTTACTCGTTACCTGAAAATACGAGTCAAGTGTTAACTACGGGAGACGTAGTTAGTGAGCTACAAGTTTTAGTAAAGCATAAGTTTTCAAGTTGTAATCGCATAACCATGCATAGAGTATCGCATCCAAAAATAGTTATCACATAAAAATGTATAGAGTATAGCATTTGTGTTTATAGGTATTGACCACATAGCGCGACTATGTGTCAATCCTAAGTATTGCCCAATGATCGTATCGTTGCGTTGCTAAGCCTATTAATTACCCACTAGAATATTATGCACCATCTGTTGTTGTCATTGTGGTGAGGGTCTTTGCAACTACCCTAATAGCGCTATCCATAAATCCTATTGGTCCTCTCCTAGAGATTAATAGCAACTAGTTATGTAGGAGTGCATGGGATTTTCGTAGCATCTCACGACCATGTTGTACAACGTCCGCAACATGTCGATCGATTCCAATTCATTGGCAATTTAGTGTTTGTAACCTCAGCATTGTTGGCAAATATAGTTTCGAAATAGTTTTCAAGTAATAAATGGTATCGCAATAGCTTTCAAGTATCAAATCGTTTCGTAAAAGTATTCAACTATCAAGTCGTTTCGTAATAGTATTCTAGCAAGAAATCGTTTCGTAAAAGTATTCAAAGTATCAAATCGTTTCGTAAAAGTATTCAAAGTATCAAATCGTTTCGTTAAGCGTTCAAAGTTTGTTTCAGCTTAAAAGTAGTGTTTAAGCCTAAGACTCGCATTTCACCCCAAAATGTAATAAAAGCGTTTAAAGAGTAGGGGTTTGTAACTCACTGTTTGCGAAGATAATCGTAAGCGGGAACGGTCGGAACGCGTGTCGAGAATCACCGAAAGCCTAATAATACCAAGTTTTGTTCAAGTGTTATTTCGTTATTGTAATAATACAATAGATAGTTTTTAGTTAAACTTTAAGTGTCAAGGTCCAATTTGTCCAAAAATCGTCCGAAACGGTTATCGTTTTGTTTTAGTCCAAAAGTCCAAAATTAGCGTTTTTATTAATATGATATGTATAATTAGGTCGCTGAAGTGGTTTGGAATTTCTAATGAAATTTGGGCAGCGCTTCCGCGCCCAAATTTCACTTCCAAAAATTCCAAAGTCACTTTCCCGCTCACCATTCACATATATCACATAATCATATTTAAACATGTTCTTTTTATCTTATTAAGTCCATTACAAGTCACCAATGTTATTGTTTTATCCAAACTCAGTCATATATATTAAGTCTTAAAAGTCAGAATGTGTAACCAAGTTTCAAACGGCCAAAACGACATTTTCGGGAAGGACAGTAGGCCGGTGCTAAGCACCTATGGAATAGGTGTTGCGCGCCTACCCTGCTGTTCTTCCCCTTTTTGAGTTTTTCTTGCAAAATCGTTTATGTGAGTGATAGATCTTGACATGCAATCGGTATAAACCTTATTAATCATCATTATATCAGTTTATAAGTAACTTTTAACCATAAATTTAAAGATCTAAGCATCATTTTAATATAAACCCGTTTTTGTATAAAAGTGGTCATAAAACTTCATCAAAACTCATATTTAGTTACTAGATCATACATGCAAGTAGATATTTATGTGTAATCAGTAAGGAGAAAGTGTTTTTACCCAAAGAATGTGTATGGATGATGATTTAGAGTGACTAGGTGGTGTTTTCGGCTTCAAAAACGGTAGAGATGATGTCTTGGTGCAAGCTCCTTGATACCCTTG
Organism: Senecio squalidus; assembly: GCA_910822075.1. Taxonomy (NCBI): domain Eukaryota; kingdom Viridiplantae; phylum Streptophyta; class Magnoliopsida; order Asterales; family Asteraceae; genus Senecio; species Senecio squalidus. The sequence continues at coordinate 28,315,475 of CAJVGC010000065.1, read as the reverse complement.
ATTAATAGAACGTTTTTAATGGTGATTTTAGTGTGTTTTAATGGTGTTTTCTTGCTGGAAATCTCTGGAGTGAAAGGGTGTTTGAGGGAGTTTAGAGAGAGAGAGAGTTGAGAGAGAAGAGTGGAGTGTGTGTGTGTGTGTGTTATGTAAAAATGAAAGAAAAGAAAAGGGTATAAACCAGATTTTTGGGGGTGTTTGGGGCCTTAAAACGAGTTGGACTTATGATTGGGCCTATGTATCATCGAGTTTGGGTCTTAAAACATCAAGAAAACCCGTCCAGCCACCTGGTGCGTCGCACCAAGGCCTAGGTGCGGCGCACCGGGCCTATTTTCTGGTTTTGTTCGTTTTTCGTTTGCGTATTTGTTAAGCAATTGCGTTCGTTTGGCGTTTAAGATTGTTTTGCTATGAACTTAGGCAAGTTCATTATATGTTTTCTTGGTATTAGGACTTATATAATTTGATTCCGAAGTTGTTTTATGATTCCGATCCCGATCCGCGCTTAAAGGTTTAAAATAGAGTAACTTTCGTTTAAGAGTTTTTGTGTGAGTTACAACGAGCTTAGCTTAAGAGTTATGTCTACGTAACCACATAGCACATAAAATTAGTCATATCGGGCATCAAAATAAACACTTAGAAGTTATAAGTTAGCGTTCTCGACCTTAGTTTAGACGGTTGTCACATTGTCCCCACGTTGAAAGAATTTCGTCCCGAAATTTCAACTTGTGGTATTCGTTGTGGGAGAAGTGAAGAGATGAGGATACTTAAGCATCATCTGATCCTCTCATTCCCAGGTATATTCGGGGCCTCGCTTTGCGTTCCATCGTACCCTCACTATTGGGATTTTATAGTGTCTTAGTTTCTTAGTTTCGCGATCTATGATTTCAATCGGTTCCTCGACAAATTGGAGCTTCTCATCTAGTTGTACTTCTTCCAAAGGTGTGATGAGTGTTTCGTCCGATAGGAACTTTTTCAATCTCGAGACATGAAAAGTGTTATGCATGTTACCGAGCTCTTGCGGTAGTTCTAAGCGATACGCAACTGGACCTACTCTTTCGAGTATCTCAAATGGTCCCACATATCTCGGGCTAAGCTTTCCTCGCTTTCCGCGGCGTATTGCACCTTTCCAAGGTGACACCTTTAGAAGTACTTTGTCGCCGACTTGAAATTCTAGATCCTTTCTACGCATATCAGCATAGCTCTTTTGACGACTTCTCGCAGTCTTAAGTCTTTCCTTAATCGTTGTGATCTTATCAATCGTTTCTTGCACTACGTCCATGCTAATTAGTTGTCGATCTCCCGGTTCTAACCAACACAGTGGAGACCGGCACTTCCTTCCGTAGAGAGCTTCAAAAGGCGCACCTTTGATGCTAGCATGGTAGTTGTTATTGTAAGAGAACTCTATCAGTGGTAAGTGGTTATCCCAACTTCCTCCGAAGTCGATAACGCATGCTCTTAGCATGTCCTCCAGTGTTTGTATAGTGCGCTCGCTTTGACCATCGGTTTGCGGATGGTAAGCCGTGCTTAAGTCCAGTCGTGTGCCAAACGACTCTTGGAATGCCTTCCAAAATCTGGAAGTGAAGCGAGTATCTCTATCCGAGATGATTGACGTGGGTATTCCGTGACGTGTCACTACCTCGTTGATGTATATTTGGACAAGTTTTTCTACGTTAAAACTTTCCTTAATGGGAATGAAGTGTGCTGACTTCGTCAGCCGATCTACGATAACCCAGATCATGTCGTTACCTTTTGATGTTCGAGGTAACTTTGTGACGAAGTCCATTGTGATTTGTTCCCATTTCCACTCGGGAATCTCGGGTTGCTGTAGTAATCCAGATGGTTTTTGATACTCGGCCTTCACCTTCGCGCAAGTGAGGCATTTCTCTACGTATAAAGCAACATCTCTTTTCATTCTTGGCCACCAATAGTGTTCCTTGAGGTCCTTATACATTTTGCTCGACCCTGGATGAATGGAATATCGCGTTCTGTGTGCTTCATCCATAATGGTCTTCCTTAATTCGTTAGTCGTAGGAATCCAGGCTCGATCCTTAAAATAATAGACATCGTCGCTCTTTCTTACGAAATCCTTGTCGTGATTGTGCAAGGATTCAACCTTTATGTTATCTGCCTTCAAAGCCTCACGCTGGGCACTTGCTATGCGTGTTCTCAACTCGGGTTTAATGTAAATTCCTAATGCACCTACTCGAGTCGTCTGTTGCCTCTCTTTCCTACTCAAGGCATCTGCTACAACGTTCGCTTTGCCCGGGTGATACTTGATATCGCAGTCGTAGTCGCTAAGGAGTTCCAACCATCTCCTTTGCCTCATATTGAGTAGCTTCTGATCTAGTATATGTTGCAGGCTCCTATGGTCCGTGAATACCGTGCATTTGGTTCCGTAGAGGTAATGTCTCCAGATTTTTAGGGCAAAAACTATCGCTCCTAGTTCTAAGTCGTGAGTGGCGTAATTGACCTCGTGTTTCTTAAGTTGTCGCGATGCGTAAGCTATGACCTTGTTTCGTTGCATCAATACGCAACCTAATCCTAGGTTAGATGCGTCACAATAAACTACGAAGTCTTCGTTTCCCTCAGGAAGAGTTAAGATCGGAGCGTTGCACATTTTCGTTTTCAGGATATTGAAGGCTTGTTCTTGAGCATCTCCCCAGTTGAACTTCTCGTTCTTTTGGGTTAACCTTGTTAGGGGTTTAGCTATCTTAGAGAAATCCTGAATGAATCGCCGATAATACCCAGCTAGTCCTAAGAATTGGCGGATTTCCGTCGGACTTCTGAGAGTCTCCCAATTCTTTATTGCCTCGATTTTTGATGGGTCAACGTGGATTCCTGATCCATTGACTACATGACCGAGAAATTTGACTTCACGCAGCCAGAATTCACACTTAGAAAACTTTGCTGTAGAGCTGTTGTTCCTTGAGTAATTCCAATAATAGCTTTAAATGTTCTGCGTGATCTTCCTTGTTGCGCGAATAGATTAGGATGTCGTCGATGAATACAATAACGAACTTGTCTAGATACGGTCGGCATACCCTATTCATCAAATCCATGAATACTGCCGGTGCATTTGTGAGCCCAAATGGCATTACCAAGAATTCGTAGTGTCCGTATCTAGTGCGGAATGCGGTCTTCGGTATGTCATCTTCTGAAACCAACACTTGATGATATCCGGACCTTAAGTCAATCTTTGAAAAGTAGGTTGCGCCTTGTAGTTGATCGAAAAGGTCATCGATTCGCGGAAGAGGATATCGGTTCTTGACAGTTAGTTTGTTCAATTCACGATAGTCGATACACATGCGAAACGATCCATCCTTCTTCTTTACGAATAGAACCGGCGCGCCCCATGGTGATGAGCTTCGTCGGATAAATCCTCTATCCAATAATTCCTGAACTTGGTTGGATAATTCTTGCATTTCGGTCGGAGCTAGTCGATATGGCGTCCTTGACACTGGTGCCGCTCCAGGAATTACCTCGATTCTAAACTCAACTTTCCTCTGAGGTGGTAGTCCAGGTAGTTCTTCGGGAAATACTTCCGGATAGTCTCTAACTATCGGTACATCCTTAAGGTCTAATGCTTTTGCCTGTTTGTCCTTTATGTTCACTAATAATGCAAAGCAGCCCTTATTTAAGTACTTGCGCATCTTCGTCACCGATATAAGCTTCGAGGTTTGGCCCGACCTATCTCCTTGTACTATCAATTCCCTTCCATCTCCTAATGGCATTCGTATCGTCTTATCTAAACAGAATATCCTCGCGTCTCGGATGGTCAACCAGTCCATTCATATTACTACGTCAAAGCTCTTAAGTTCGATAGGGATTAAATCTATTTCGAAAGAGTGGTTAGCTAGGGTTATTGTGCACTTCTTAATTACGTCGCTAGCCTGGTATTCTTGCCCATTTGCGTATTCTACCGTAAACTTTTCACCTAGGGGTTCGGTGTCTAAAGCAATCAAGGGCCTAAACTCTAAGGACACAAAACTTTTGTCCGCGCCTGAATCAAATAGTACTGAGGCATAATAGTTGTTAAGGAGAAACGTACCTGCAATCACCAGGGGGTCGTTTCTTGCCTCTTCGGCACCAATCGCGAAGGCTCTTCCACGGCCTTGTCCCCCATCGTTTCCCCTCTGATTGTTCTGGTTTTGGTTCTGCGGAGGGTTTTGATTGCGGTTCTGGTTTGGGTTTCGGGCAGGGTTTAGCCTAGGACAAGCATTTCGGTAGTGATCCCTACTACCGCACTCATAACATTCTCCCTGGCGAGGCCTATCGTTCTGTTGTGGCCTCCCAGCTTGTCGCGGTCCTTCAATCTGCTGCCTTCCCGCCTGCTGCGGTCCAGCATTCACTGCCTTACAGTGTCGTGTCCAGTGACTAGCGCTGTTGCAGTTGGTACACGACCTACAGTTCCCTTCATGATGATAGTTGCACCTACCGCACTTTGGTGCCTTTCCCTGATAGCCGGTGTTCTCTGTCGCGGCCACTCCATAGTTCCTAACGGTCTTGGCCTTCTTGTTGAAACGATCCCTTTTATTTCCCGATGTGTCCTCAACCTTACGCTTTCCCTTAGCGTCTTCCGCACCCGTCTTTGGCGCTCCTCCGTTCCTTATCCAGTCCTGGGTCAGGCGGTTGGCCAAGCTCACAGCCTGCTGCATCGTAGCTGGCTCGGTAGCCGTCGCCATAGCCCTGATCTCGGGTGAGAGTCCCCAAATGAAGTGCTCAATTCGCTTGTCTTCGGGGGTTACTAGTTCAGGTACTAGATTTGCGAGTTCGTGGAATCGCGCGACGTAGGTGTCGATGTCAGTTCCCACCATGGAGTGATTCCAGAGTTCGTTCTTGAGCTTCTTCAAGATCTCCTTAGGACAGTACTCAATTACTAGCAGTTCCTTGAACCTTGCCCATGGCATGTTGTATGCAGCGTCCGGACCTTGGACCTGTAGCTGGCTGTTCCACCAGGTTAGTGCTCGTCCTTGAAACATGCAAGAAGTGAATTCCACCTTCTTGTTTTCAGCGCACTGGCTGATCCTTAGCACGACTTCCATACTATCGATCCAGCGCGATAGTCCGATGGCGCCCTCAGTGCCATGGAATTCCTTTGGCCTGCAAGATATGAAAGTCTTGTAGCTACATCCTTGGTTGTTCCCTTGGTTGTTCCCCTGGTTATTGTTTTCCCGATTGTTGTTTCGTTGGTTGTTGTTCTGTTGGTTGTTATTTTGTTGGTTGTTGTTTCCTTGGTTGTTGTTATTTCCCCTTGGTCCTCCCTGGTTAATGCCTGCGTTGATTCGGGCTATGATTTCGGGTATCGCCTCGTTCAGTCGGGCGTTGATCCTTTGGACAATGCGCTCATCGTTGGGTTCAGCCATTTTCCTACACAAGAGAGAACTCGGGTTTAGGGTTTTGATATATTACTTCAGATTCAATAAAGGGGAAATAACAAGAACAACAACAATCGTAATATAATCCGTCCATTTATATATCGCTCAAAATTTGATGTTCTTACAAAATCCAACATCATCGACTACTGTCGTACATTACCAACCACATAAAGTACTACGCTTACAATCCAAAAGACATCTTACAACAACCTCTAAACCTTAAATGCAACCAATACAACCATAAGGAATACTAGTACTATGCTAATCAACATCAAGTTGCGTGCTGCTCGGATTGCCTTTCGTGCCATTGCCTTTGTGCGTAACACCTCGGTGTACAAACCACGTATCTGGTGGGAGTGATCTCTCACGACTTGAGTGTATCCGCGGAGGTCGACGGACATGTTACACAACGCTTGGATTTCTTCGGGAGTCAATCCGCGAACAGGGGGTGGTGGTGGCGTAGTTATCTGAGGTCTCGAGTGACGATTCGGTGGGTGTCGTGCGCGGCGTGTTGGTAATCGTGAGCTTCCTTCACCGTCCCGACGGAGGTAAGGTAGGGTGAGTGGTGACGATTGTTGACTCCTAGAGCGTGATTGGGATTCGTGAGAGTGTTCGGTTTCGTCGACTGACGTAGCTATCTCTTTCCCTCTCGACATACCCTAAATCGGTAACGCGTTAGTTCGAAGATACGGCTCATGTTAGTGTTAGTAATAAGCTGAGCACATAGAGTATCTTAAGTATAGCATCTAGGTCTGTGTGGGTCTGACTTCAAGAATTCCCGGGGAGGTTTTTTTAATGTTTTACCAATCCCGTTCCGGCATAATTTAGTCCAAATTATTCATAGGTGATCAGGCTACGAATAATTCAAGTTAAACAATGCCTTCACGTTTTGGTTAAATAAAATCTTTCGTTTTTAGAAATTGGTTATAGTTTGATTTTTGAAAAATCGGTATTCACTATAACCTTGCGCTCTGATACCAAGTCTGTCACACCCCGCTAAAGCGGAATACAGGATGTGAAGAGCAATAGCATTCGATAGCAAGATATAGATAAACGCCAAGTTATATTAAATAAAAGTTACATCAAAGTTTTACATAGTAGTTGCAAATGTAGATTACATATCCGAATCAAAATGGGGTGTTCAACCAAACCACCCAAACCCATCCCGTTCTTGAAGTAATTCGCCCCAAAAGCATAAGTCATCAGCTAGCTTACTCGTTACCTGAAAATACGAGTCAAGTGTTAACTACGGGAGACGTAGTTAGTGAGCTACAAGTTTTAGTAAAGCATAAGTTTTCAAGTTGTAATCGCATAACCATGCATAGAGTATCGCATCCAAAAATAGTTATCACATAAAAATGTATAGAGTGTAGCATTTGTGTTTATAGGTATTGACCACATAGCGCGACTATGTGTCAATCCTAAGTATTGCCCAATGATTGTATCGTTGCGTTGCTAAGCCTATTAATTACCCACTAGAATATTATGCACCATCTGTTGTTGTCGTTGTGGTGAGGGTCTTTGCAACTACCCTAATAGCGCTATCCATAAATCCTATCGGTCCTCTCCCAGAGATTAATAGCAACTAGTTATGTAGGAGTGCATGGGATTTTCGTAGCATCTCACGACCATGTTGTACAACGTCCGCAACATGTCGATCGATGCCAAGTCATTGGCAATTTAGTGTTTGTAACCTCAGCATTGTTGGCAAATATAGTTTCGAAATAGTTTTCAAGTAATAAATCGTATCGCAATAGCTTTCAAGTATCAAATCGTTTCGTAAAAGTATTCAACTATCAAGTCGTTTCGTAATAGTATTCTAGCAAGAAATCGTTTCGTAAAAGTATTCAAAGTATCAAATCGTTTCGTTAAGCGTTCAAAGTTTTTTTCAGCTTAAAAGTAGTGTTTAAGCCTAAGACTCGCATTCCACCCCAAAATGTAATAAAAGCGTTTAAAGAGTAGGGGTTTGTAACTCACTGTTTGCGAAGATAATTGTAAGCGGGAACGGTCGGAACGGGTGTCGAGAATCACCGAAAGCCTAATAATACCAAGTTTTTTTCAAGTGTTATTTCGTTATTGTAATAATATAATAGATAGTTTTTAGTTAAACTTTAAGTGTCAAGGTCCAATTTGTCCAAAAATCGTCCGAAACGGTTATCGTTTTGTTTTAGTCCAAATGTCCAAAATTAGCGTTTTTATTAATATGATATGAATAATTAGGTCGCTGAAGTGGTTTGGAATTTCTAATGAAATTTGGGCAGCGCTTCCGCGCCCAAATTTCACTTCCAAAAATTCCAAAGTCACTTTCCCGCTCACCATTCACATATATCACATAATCATATTTAAACATGTTCTTTTTATCTTATTAAGTCCATTACAAATCACCAATGTTATTGTTTTATCCAAACTCAGTCATATATATTAAGTCTTAAAAGTCAGAATGTGTAACCAAGTTTCAAACGGCCAAAACGACATTTTCGGGAAGGACAGCAGGCCGGAGCTAAGCACCTATGGAATAGGTGCTGCCACCTACCCTGCTGTTCTTCCCATTTTTGAGTTTTTCTTGCAAAATCGTTTATGTGAGTGATAGATCTTGACATGCAATCGGTATAAACCTTATTAATCATCATTATATCAGTTTATAAGTAACTTTTAACCATAAATTTGAAGATCTAAGCATCATTTTAATATAAACCCGTTTTTGTATAAAAGTGGTCATAAAACTTCATCAAACTCATATTTAGTTACTAGATCATACATGCAAGTAGATATTTATGTGTAATCAGTAAGGAGAAAGTGTTTTTACCCAAAGAATGTGTATGGATGATGATTTAGAGTGACTAGGTGGTGTTTTCGGCTTCAAAAACGGTAGAGATGATGTCTTGGTGCAAGCTCCTTGATACCCTTTATTAATAGAACGTTTTTAATGGTGATTTTAGTGTGTTTTAGAGGTGTTTTCTTGCTGGAAATCTCTGGAGTGAAAGGGTGTTTGAGGGAGTTTAGAGAGAGAGAGAGAGTTGAGAGAAAAGAGTGGAGTGTGTGTGTGTGTGTTATGTAAAAATGAAAGAAAAGAAAAGGGTATAAACCAGATTTTTGGGGTGTTTGGGGCCTTAAAACGAGTTGGACTTATGATTGGGCCTATGTATCATCGAGTTTGGGTCTTAAAACATCAAGAAAACCCGTCCAGCCACCTGGTGCGTCGCACCAAGGCCTAGGTGCGGCGCACCGGGCCTATTTTCTGGTTTTGTTCGTTTTTCGTTTGCGTATTTGTTAAGCAATTGCGTTCGTTTGGCGTTTAAGATTGTTTTGCCATGAACTTAGGCAAGTTCATTATATGTTTTCTTGGTATTAGGACTTATATAATTTGATCCGAAGTTGTTTTATGGTTCCGATCCCGATCCGCGCTTAAAGGTTTAAAATAGAGTAACTTTCGTTTAAGAGTTTTTGTGTGAGTTACAACGAGCTTAGCTTAAGAGTTATGTCTACGTAACCACATAGCACATAAAATTAGTCATATCGGGCATCAAAATAAACACTTAGAAGTTATAAGTTAGCGTTCTCGACCTTAGTTTAGACGGTTGTCACAGCTAGCGCCCCGTGTCCGGGAATCATGGCCCCGTGTCCGGGATCCGAGAGATGTGTCCCGGCACCTGGTGCCCCGTGTCCGGGAATCATGGCCCCGTGTCCGGGAATCATGGCCCCGTGTCCGG
>CAJVGC010000065.1:28280779-28306293 GCA_910822075.1 Senecio squalidus | reverse complement strand
GTTTCGAAAATTTTTGAAAAATTTTTTAAAACCGTTTTTCTCTATAACCTGTGCTCTGATACCAAGTCTGTCACACCCGCTAAAGCGGAAACACGGAAGTGTGAAGAGCTGGAAAATCATGTCACAGGTCATACAAAACATAACGGCAAAAGAGTCATTCATTAAAATTAAAAGTGTTTAAATCCCATTCAAACAACCGAAAGATAAATAGTTTAATACATCGACACAAGATTAAATGTTTCATAAAAATTCCCCCAAAAATAACTGGCCAAAGTCTTTTCCCAACAACGTCCTCACACGACCGCTTTGACCCGTCCACGCCATGCATCATGTAATTTCCTGAAACATAAGATAAAGTGTCAACTACGAAAACGCAGTGAGTGAGTTACAGTTTGAATGGTTGGCATAAAAGTATGAGTAAAGTATATAAAGTAAAAGTTTTCCCATAAAGGAGAATAGCGGAGAAAGGTCGCTTAAAGAGTTTATATACTTGTAAAGTTTAAGTAACGGGCGAATTGTGCCCTAACTTGTAACGACTAAATAGAATCAAATTAGTCATATAGTAAGAGCGGATAACAATCGCTAAAAGTTTGTAAGTTTATAAAGACTAAATAGAATTTAATTTAGTCAAGTAGGAAAAGCGGATAACAATCGCTAAAAGTTTATAAGTTTATGCGTAAGTAACTAAATAGATTTCTTGTATCAACCACTTGGCATCTATAACTAAGTGTTCACACTAATCCGATTATCAACCGAGCGGCCCCAACTTCCCGCCTCTCAAACGGAAAGTTAAAAGAGAGAAATTCAGTAATATGTACTTAGACTGCCATCTAAGCAAGGAACGGTTATTTCCTAAGTATCGATACCCATAATTACTATACGGCTTAAGTAGTTAATAGTGTGTAAGAGAGAAACTAAAACATGATTGGGCACTATGAAAGCTTATTATTTAAAAAAAGAGAGAGAATCAATATCACTTAGAGACGTGTTATAGCTCCATCAAGGGTCGGTTACGCATACAAGTATCAATAAATAGTTGAGATAAAGAGATGAATCATTAATTATAAATAGAGAAAGAATGTTTTACGCATAAGAGATTAAGTAGACGTTTCAGTGTCAAAGTTTTGATAAAGTCAAGTTCGATAAGTCAAAGCTTAATAAATCAAAGTTTAAGTATTGCAAGTTGTTTTATAAAGTATAACATGCAATTAATCTTATGTTTCCCCCAAAATGTAAAACATATAAATAAGGGGTTGTAACTCACGGATTGCGAAGAGATCGGAAACTTGGAAATGCGGTCGAAATGTGTAAGCCGGGAATCACGGATTGCCTATTAATACCAAGGTAGTTTAATGAGTTGTTATATTATTAGGTTCTTGTATAATAATATAGGTAAAACGTCATTAAAGTGTAAGTGTCAATTTAAATATCGTCAAAATGGTCCAAAAAGGTAATTGTCAAGATTGTGTCCGAAAGTTTGATTTAACGTTTTAGATTATTATATCTTAAGTGCTTTTGCTCGCTGAAGTGATTTACAATTTCTGAGGAAATTTGGGCAGCGCTTCCGCGCCCAAATTTCACATCCAAAAATTATAAACCAATTCCGCTCACAAATCACCTAAAATACAATGATACATATATTATAGCTTATTAATAGTCCAAATAGTCCACACAAGTCACTTTTATTATAGATTTTGTTTATCTCAGTCCCTTTATGATTTTGGTAAAAGTCCAGAACGTATACACAACTTTTAAACGAGTAAAACGACGATTTTCGGGAGGACAGCAGCCCGGTGCTGCGCACCTGGGCATAGGTGCGGCGCACCTGGCTGCTGTCACAATCCCGTTTTGTGTTTTTCTTGCTAAAAACGTTTTGTGACTTATAGATTTCAACATGCAACCAGTATATATCATAGAAAATAAAGTTTTATCAGTTTCTAAACAACTTTAAACCACAAAAATGTAGATCTAATCACTTTTTAGTTAAAAATCGTTTTTGTAAGAAAAGTGACTTAAAAACTTCATAAAACTTTCCTTGTTGTTTAGATTGAACATGCAATCAGTAAATATCATTAGAAACATCATTTTAACAGTTTCACAATTGTTTTTATCCACAGATTCGTGGATCTAAAGAGTATTTCGGTTAAAAACGTTTTTGACCGTGAAAAGTCATAGATTTGTGAAAAATCGTGTTTTTAACCGTTAGATCTTACATGCAATTGAATATTAGTGTAAAAATAGTAAAAGTATAGAGATCTACCGAAGGAAAAGCTTGGATGAAGAGTTTTGGTCGGATTCTTCCTCCAAAAGTCTTTACAACCGTGGTCCTTTTTGATAAAAATGATACCCTTTGCTTTGTTTGATGTTTGGAACGATTTGTATGGTCTAAAAACTGGATTTTAATGGTGAAATATCACTGGTGATGGTGTGTTTTTGAGAGAACTTAGAGAGAAAGTGTATGTGTGTGTGTTTTGTTTTGGTGAAAATGAAAAGTAAAATGAAAAGAAAATGTAAATGGGGTCTAGGGGATCACAAACCTGGTCTTGGGACAGGTAAATGCAGTAAAGGCTCGAATCTCATTGGCCATTTTGGGTGGTGGGAGTGTAAAACGAGAAAAGGACCAAATGTGTAACATTTTTGAAAACCAGGCAGGAGGTGCGGCGCACCACCTCACTGGGTGCGGCGCACCGGGCCATTTTTGGTCATTTTGAGTTCTTCGTTTTTGCGTTATTGCTTCGTTGGACCTTTTTGTTAATTATAAGTTGTCGGTTATGATAAGTTATGAACTTAGGAAAGTTCAATAGGTATTTTCTTGGTATTAGGACTTATAATTTTGATTCCGGAAGTTATTTCGACACTAGTTCCGATAAAGTATAGATTCAAAAGTTACGAACCAAAATAGAGCGAACGAGACAAAGAAGTAACTAACGTTTCGAATTGATATCACAACAGAATAAGTACCTGGATTTTGACGGTTGTCACATTTCCTCTAGGTCACGAAATCGATATTACGTTCACGTAATCACTCTTACGTGCACGAAATCCTTGATGCTCATGTAACTCCTATTTCGTTCACGTAATACTCCATTTCGTTCACGAAATTGACTTCAGTGTCACGTAACTTCGATTGATCATCACGTAATTCATTCATGCTCACGTAATTCCCATGCCATACCACGTAAATATGATCTTATGCATGTAAATCCTATTACGCTCACGTAATTTCAATTACATTCACGTAATTCTTGATTGTTTGTCACGTAATTGTGTTTTGATCACGTAGTTGTTGATATGTTCACGTAATTCTTGATCAGTAGCGTGCCATGCACGTAAGTCTTCACCCATACACGTAATTCCTTTGCTGATTCACGTAATTATGATTTTAGGCACGTAACTTGATACTTACGTGACTTGTAGTGCACGTAAGTATGAAGAACACTTGTCTAGTCCGTTGACTTCCCGAAACGTTTGTATTCCGATTATATCGATATTCCTTTGGTTATTTTAAAACCCGTATAAAACGTTAATCATTAAGGCATAACCCTACTAGACTTAGAGATACTTAGACATGTTTTATTTACGTGATGTTTAGGGCACTTAGACGTTGAAGCTTGACGGTATTGTAGTATTTCCCGACACATATAAAGATTTGGATTGCTTTGCTATCAGTGAGTTATTCGTTGCCCTTTTTACCCTTTTTATATTTTTGGGCATGATTAGCGTTAAACAAAAGATATTTTATATTATGTATGTATTATGGCATGTATATGCACGGATAAGTATGCTTTAGATGATCTCACCCAACTTGTACCGCCTATGTGGTAGTACAAGGCCCCGTATACACACCTGTTAACTTTGAGCCACCGGAAGTATATATAGCGCTATATGGGTCTAACAAACCCTCATTCTAATACGTTATTATGATAAGGGAGGAGCCCTGTCCGTATTAGTAATGTTACGACCGTTTATTATTATCGAGAACAACCTGGTTTGAGACACTAGGTGGGGTTAGTTGCCTTTATTATTGTTAGGGTTCAGGTGTATGTTATAATCCTAAAGCTGTTATTTATCCAGTATGGTATTTATTTTATGATATGATTATGGTTTTATGAAATGATTATGGTACCGTATGGTAATAATCTGAATATTTTATCGAAAGGTTTTGTAAACTTCAAAACATATTTTGAAATATCATTTTCAAAAGACTTATCTTCAAATCTTATCTTTTGGGTCAAAACCTATTGAAAACCTTTACACTATTATGTTTTTTTTATTTACTATTGCGAATAATTCACCAACTTTATGTTGACGTCGTATTTTAACGCTTTTCAGGGATTTGAGGTTACCTATTTTGATGCTATGCGTTGATTGGCTACTTGGGACTTTTTTTGCTGGAATTTATTTTGTATTGTAATTCCTTAGTTTCCCAAACTCTGTAGTCGTATTTTGTTACTATTCGGATGACTGTAATAAGTATTTTACTTCAACTCTTTATCTATGTTGATGATGTTTGGTTTATTTATGTTTGATGTAACCTTGAATCTCTGATACCGTATACACTGTACACCTCGGTTCCGCCATTTCTATGCGGGGTGTGACAATATATATATGTATATAATTAGCACTGACTCATTTAAGAAACAAAAGTAAGGGAAACATTTGAACTTTCAGTCTGGAAGGAGACATCGATGGAGCAAGTTCAGGTTAGATAAAAACTGTAACCAAAAATCACCTTTAGGCAGTATATTTTGTTATGTGTTCCATACACATTAAACAATACAAGATATATGCTCACGTTCAAAATGAATGTGAATAACAAATGAAACAATAAAAAAAGTATATCAATTCAGACTCGGCAGAGAAGGGCCGGAGTTCGAGAAGTTGTTATCAGAGTCCAGATTTGAAAGGAACACCAGCATCTTTAACCCACTTGTCCCCCTGGATGAAAGGTTTAACAGTGAATTTACTCGCTTGCTTGCTTGTTATGAATTCAAGTCCTTTCCATGTGACTCTTTTCTTTGTTATTGCACCTGGTCCGTAATTACCAAATTCTGCGTAGAAAATTGTGTTCGGTGCTGAGTCTCCTACCCATGGCAACCACCCCTTTGGGTCAATGAAGCTTCCCATCTTGTTGTTAATAAAAACTGTAGTTGAATAGTTCTTCCATGGACGCCCAAGAAATGTGTGTATATCGCTTAAGTTTCCAAAAGGTGAAATGGTGCAGTTTTGAATAGAAATGCCAGTGTTTTGATTAGGATCAAACTTGCCTTGGGCAGTGATCGTGTCTTGTTGGCCGGTCATTGGTCTTCTTGGCAATATGTTACAGTTTTGAATAACAACTGCGGAATTGCCAAAAATGAAATCTACTGTGCCGTAAATGTTGCATTCCTTATAAAATTGGCGGTTTGAATGTACATAAAGGGAGTCTTGGAAAGCATCAATACGACAACGGTAGAATGCTGACATGTCGGCAGTTGACATTAGTGCTACAGCCTGATGCTTGGCTGCACCGGCAGTGTTGCGGAACCCCATGTCACGGGCTATAAACCCTTTGCCGAACACAGCTGCATTAGCAACATAAAGTCAAATAAGGATTAATTTTTAGATATTGTAACGTTGTAAAATATTAATAGTGTATATATACTAACCAAAAGTTGCCGACTTAAATGTGGGAGTGCCGTCGACAACGTTTAAGCTTCCTGTTACGATTGTGGAGTCCATGCCATCACCAACCATCATGACATTCCACATAGGTTTTTCGATTCTAACATTCTCAAAGTACACTCCCTTCTTGACGTATATCACGAATCTTTTCTTGCTCTTTTCAGGAACTGCCTTGAGAGCATCAGAAATTTTCTTGTACTTTCCAGAGCCATCTTTAGCCACAACCACATTGGCTTTGATTCCCGCTGGTAAATTTGTCTTCTGTAGAAGCTTTCGGTCTTTGCCAGATATCCATTCTGGAGTCCCATCGCAATCTTCTGCACTCATCAATCTTCTTCTATGGTTGTATGAATTTGAGACGCTTGAAAACCCTTTGATGATTGCAAGGCAGTTACTTGTTAACTCGGTTGATTTTTGAAGGTAGCTTGAAACATTTTCTTCAAAACTATCGATGCATGTTTGCTGATAAGTCCCAGCAGCACTTAGCCATGTCATAAGATCATCGAAAAGAGATCCTATTGTTTTAAAATCGACATTTGTTGCAGATGACAATGTATCATTCAAATGATCAATGGCAAGATCCAATAACTCGCTGCAGTTCTTGAGCTCTAAAAGTTTGGATGCTTTTGTTAGCTCATTCATAGCGACTATGACAGATAGTTTGAGTAATGCATCAGGCTGGATATTGGTAGAGTTGACTAGAGGTGAAAGGGAGCTGTAACAAGTATCGGGGTACAAAGTAGTGTCGCAAACGGCTTTGATGGAGGCTAAACCAGATTGAGATTGTGATTGGTTACCATTATTTTTGTGGTCTTTGTTACGCGTAGTTCCCACAACTGCGGCAACAACAATAATAACTAGAATGAGAGATGATACTGCCACCACAGCAATTCTCTTCCTTGTTCTCCTGCAAGCATCAAGCCGCATTTGATCGGCTTCATCGAGTTTCCCATACAAATTGTTTGAATTCATAGCTTTTGTTTATGAATTCTTAACAATTTGTAAATTGTTTTTGTTGTTGTCTGTCTAAGACTAGATAGTGTTGGTAATTTATATAGCAATAATGGAAAACAAAACATGAGATACGTGCAAAGCACCCTCGGGGGATTTAGGAATCAAGACATGGTTTTAAATGAAGAAATGTCAACGCCTTAGTGGTTCTCATGAACATGAGTTTCAAAAAAAAGTTGAGAAATAGAGCTGGCTTCATATTTTTTCTTGACATCAACTTGTTTTTATCATTTAATACTATTAATATTTGTTCTAGAAGTATATAACTATGTTATGTTATTTACGAAATTATTATACGCCAACATTACAAATAAAGTTTAAAATTGGTTAATAATAAAATTTTAGCATAAACTATTGATTTCCTTATATATTATAAACTGTTGTGAAACAATACAAATAACAATATATAAAGAAAACAAGCATAATAGAGAAAAGAGAAAGAAAATCGTATTATTAATCTCATAAACATATGTATTTATAGTTAAAAGTTAAAGTATCCTCCAAAAAAAAGATCTCCTAATATGATACAACTATCTCTAATAAATATTCTATAAAATATGGACATCCATTTCATATTTATTCATAACACTCGCCCTTGAATTTCATTATAAAAAAGATTTTGTCTTGTTAAAATATCACTAGGTAAAACCCAACGGGACAAAAATCTAAAAAAGAAAAAAAGTATATAACTTTTCAATACGCTTGGGGATGTTGCCTTATTAAAAACCTTACTTGGAAAACCCAGTGGGAAAAAACCATAGTCAAGGGAAAAAGAGTGCAACGCGTATTTCTCCCTTTGACAATCACATTATTTGAATACTTTGAGTTTGCACAACTAAATGATATCTCTTCACAATACATATCCAGTTTGTGATCAGTAATAATGATGATCAATTATATTTCTCCATCACGATGGGATATCATGCATATCTCGAAAATAATAACATCTTATATGAGCAAACCAATGCTTCAATATCAATCAACTATGGTACTTCGGGACCACTAATAACATCATCATCTTTTGGTTGTCAAAAGGGGTCATATAAAGTTACCTCCTAACCATTTAAGTGCTTAATGCGCAAGGATTTCATCTTCATATGGTCAATATATAACTCAAGACAAAGCTTAGGTCTTTTAAAGGTATTTCCTTTCACATTATATATGACTACTCAATCGCCTTCAAAATCTTTTCACGAGTTCCAAATGTTTCAACACATATAGAGAAACTATAACATATTCTGATCCGAAACTCTTTATCAAATGTGCACATAAACATAATCATTTCATAGCTATATCATACAAATTACCATGGAGATTGTATCACATGTGTCATCATAATTTTTAACCGATATGAGGACTTTTCATTTGATCAAATAGTGTTCTCGAGAACTTTCTTATATACTTAATGCATTTTAAATCGTGAGACATGCTTCAAACATTTTATATCATTTAAGGAGTCTCAATACCTAGTGAGCTCTTTCAATAATCATTAGACGCGGATCAAGTATCTCATATATTTCCAGACTTATAAGATATCAATACAGATCGTTGCATCTACAACTTTATAATATATCTTATTTTAATCAAATGCGGGTCTTTGTAAAATATTATATATCAGTCTTGCCTTATATCATATAATCTCAATTCAACTAAAGACCAGTTATAATACACCTTCATGTGTATGGACTTCTAGTCCTAATATATCTCTTATTTCGAGAGACTTCAATTCTCATTTAGTTCTTGCGTCTTACCATTTTGGCCAATAAATTCTATCTATGCACCTCTAGGCAGGTATGCTAACATGATCCTCAATAATATAAATAATATCCGGCGCTATATTAAAATCATCATCGACGTCGATTTCATTTTATTTCGATTCCATATTTTCCTGGACATGATATAAAATACTGAGATCTCTTTATATTTTGGTATCTTAGGTTCTTCTAGAACCACCATGTCTAGTTACTCTTCAAGAGCATTTTTCAAGGTCTTTATTACCTCGATTTAACCATCTTCACTCATTGCTCCTTTATTTATATCGAGGATTTTTATTTGGAATCAATTACTCTACTACGCTTCTCGCGTGCCCTATATTTATTACCAATCACAAGATGTCCTTGAAGGACACATTTTAATTAGAGCATTAGCAGCTAATATACGTGAGATGGTCATTCTATTTGGTCAGTAAATCTAACTGAAATGAATTATCCCATGAACTTCTGGTTCATATTGTTTAGTGTGAGGATCTGTAGTTCATTATTTTTCTCAGTTTTAGCTGCATATTCTATCCCCCTAATGTTGGGATAACTAATTCATTACAATCAGTAAATCATGCCATAAACTAATCTCTCCTTGATGGCATATTAAATTGTAATTATATGTGGATTCATACCAAATATATTCTCCCAACATTTTTATATCCCATATTTGTGCGTGGTGGTGGAGCAACTTAAACATATAAGCATAATCAAAATATATTACGAGA
This sequence comes from Senecio squalidus, assembly GCA_910822075.1. Classification (NCBI taxonomy): domain Eukaryota; kingdom Viridiplantae; phylum Streptophyta; class Magnoliopsida; order Asterales; family Asteraceae; genus Senecio; species Senecio squalidus. Next base: position 28,297,133 of record CAJVGC010000065.1, on the reverse strand, counting down.
ATTACTTCTAACCAAAAATCAATCATAATGGGGAGTAATCATCATAAATATTGGCTTGATGTGAATTAGTGTTTTTTCATGTAAATACATGGCCCCAAACAAAATCTTTGTGTTTTACTCTCATGATCGTTGGCTTTGCAATCAACTGAAGACGCTTGATAAGCGTTTCAACAAAATCAATTTGCATAAGACGTACCAATGTCAACACTTATTCCAATAATCATTTATAAAAACTTGTGAAGTGTATTCACCACTATTGCCAAACACAATATGATAATCGGGAACAATGTGCTCGCTATCTCATTAGCCGAGTCACTAATCATGCAAACTTCAGGTTGCGAATTGATGAACATTTAGACGATGCATCGATATTAAAAGTCTAAATGCTCCATGATATGGGTGTATAAGCCTATTTATATCCATTTTATAATCTCCTGAATTATGGAATTCAGTCCCCACTTAGTTGGCAATTAGTTAACTTTTTCTAAAGATAAACAACATATAAAAATCACGAAGAATTTTCTAGTTCTTCTATATCTTTCGCATCATCATTGACTCAGGATGGTCTAAGAGGTCATGCCTATCAATTAAATAATCAGGGTCTATAAACTTTAAGTTTATGACTAAATAACTATGGTCCAGTTTATGACCAAATATAATCACAGTCCATAAATTCAAAATTATGACAAAATAATCACGGTCCATAAATTTATGGTTTTTGACCATATGTGCTTCAGTTACACTTCTCTTTATATTCTTAGGACAATAAATAATTAATGAATCTAAGTTCATAGACTTCAAATTTATGACTAAATATAACCGCGAATTTATGGACCATATGTGTTACGATTAAACTTGTTTTTGTTTTTATATAGAACAAATTTTGGTCCATATATTATTCATAATGAAATACATATATTTCCAAACACATATATTTCACAAAGTATATTAACAAATCATAATTTTCAATGTTTCCAAAATATATTTTATCATTAACTTGAATAACAAACTATATTAAGATAATCAAATTGTAAATTACATATGCAAATAATAGTTCTGTAATTATATATTATTAGCTATGTCGCATTTATCTTTTATAATTATTCGACCATTCTATTTTCACTTCTAGTGAGAAATATTACTATATACATCTAGGTACTCAACTTTTACGAACATAATTATAATTATATATTGTCACATTCATTTCAGGGAATGGAGCAAAACTTCACTATATATCTCGACCACAATCAAATATCAAAACTTTGCTTGATAATATTTTCTCAATATTGCTACTTCAGGAGCATATTTGAGATGCAAATTAAAATTTTTATTTAATGCTTCGTATAAATAACATCAATAGATAAGTGAATATATATTATTGTGTTACGCTCATTCAACGATTTAAAATCATATAAATTTAGGTGAATTCATTTTTAACAAGATTGTGGAAGCAGTACAACTTTGTGTCATAGACTTGTCTTAAATTTCTCAAAAATTAAATATGTATATAATTTTTTGAGGTAACGAATTCAAAAAATACCATATCAAATCAAACATCATGTGACGTCCCGTCCATTTGAGGTACTTGTGTTACCATTATTATTTTAAGTTTATTCACAATTGTTTGGACCCTTATATTTCGCTTTGTTTTACTCACGGTTTATTATTGAGAATCGGGTTTTAAGTGTTTATTTTGATTCGTCCCTTGAGACGTAAGCTTTATGATTATCTAAATGCCAAATAGTTAGTATGCTCATGGTAATAAGTTAGGAGGTTTACGCTAAATTTTTCGGTTAACGTATTCTTTATCTTCGAGAAGTCGAGCTTTGCTCGTGTTTATACTTAGGGGTATCAAAAAAACCCGAACCCGATTGCCCCGACCCGACCCGAACCCGAATAAGCTTAGTAGGGTCGTGTTAGTCGGGTCTAGAATCTACGATCGGGTTATTCGGGTCAACCCGATTAACCCGAAACTTAATTAGGGTCGGGTTGCGGGTCTTTTTAAGCATCCTTATTCGGGTTCGGGACAACCCGAATAACCCAAATAATTTTTTTTCTTTGTTTTACTCCGTTTACTAATAAGCTTAACAATATTTTATACAACTCATTAATGAATTGATAAGTAAAACGCCTATCCTTTGTTGAAATAAAAACCTTACATATGTTTCTTTTTAATTACTATTCGAAAACATACCTTTTTTTTTTTTTTTTACAAAACACAACTTCGCATTAAAGGTTATTTTATATATTAAATGGTTGGACCTTTTTTTATAAATGTTAATAGTCAAATAAATATTTGCAAAACTAATATATACACCTAATAGTGGCCATAATATGTTACAAATTATTTCTCTTTGGGTTATCATTTTTAGCACTTTTGTATATAATATCATTGCAACATTATATATTTTTCTATTTAATGTTCATTATAACTTTTGCAACATTATAAAATTTATTTGGTCGCTATTGTTGTGCCCCTTAAGAAATTGTTTATTAGACATTGTTTTGCTCATTAATCCAAGAACCAATAGCTATCTACTAATTTGAACAAGTTTATTTGAATTTTGTTTTCATCCAACCCGAGCCCGAATAGACCCGACCCGAATAAACCCGAACCCGAATAGACCCGAACCCGAAAACCCGAACCTTATTAGGGTCGGGTTGCGGGTCATGTTTTGAGTTTTGAAAACCCGATTAGACCCGACCCGATTAAGCTTATTCGGGTCGGGTTAACCTGGTTAACACCCCTATTTATACTTATACCGAGAAGTACGTATCTCAAAATCGGAATTGAAATCGAATCATTTAATGAATCCTAATACCAAGAATACCTATAATGAACTTGCCTAAGTTCATATGTAAAACAATCGGTAACCCTAAACAAACGAATGTGCGTAACGATAACTTAAACGGAAAACGAAAATCTTTGTTTTTGGGCTTTATGCGCCATATTAGGTGTGCAGATCAACATTTTGTGTTTTCTAACTTTTGTAACTTTTCTATATCTGGCCCAAACCAAAAGCTCCGAGTTTATGCTTGTCCAAAGCCCTTTTTGGGTCCAGTAAATGGCTTCTAACACCCACAACCAACTCTCATTTCATTTCACAATTTCACACACACATATCATCTCAACTCTCTCTCTCTCTCTCTTTGAAGCATAACTCACACAAACACAAACACTTCTTCAAACTTTTTCTTGTGGCTGTGATTTCCAGCTTTTAACCCACAAATTTCACCACCATAAATTGTTACTTTCATCAAGGAGAGCAAGGTTTGTTCATCCCTTTGGAGGTTTACATTGGGTTATATCACTTTCAGGTCGAAATCACCGTCTAACATCAAGGATCTTCATCAAATCTTGCGTGATCTTCACATCTTCACTTTCTTTGGGGTATAATAACTTAACATCCCTGTATTTTCTAAGTTTTATCCATTGCATGTATCATCTACCTTAAGTAAATGAGTTTTATCAAAGTTTGATGGTAAATAATCTATGAAAATCAAGTTTTTATAAGAATATATGGATCTTGATTAGATGATGGTAAAAGCTTTACAAAAGTGTTATTTGAAAGTGTTTTTGAAGATATTATAACTTGCATGTCCAAATCTACCATCAAAAGACGAATTTCTAAACATGAAAACGATTTCGGTGAAAAATCTGCACTGAATGCGCCGCATACATACCCAGATGCGACGCATTCTGGGACAGATTGCTCGTTTTCATTTTGTTTCGCTGTTAATCGTAACCGTAAGCTCGTTATCTTAAGAACCTGTATTAACGGTTGGTGTATTGTGTGTTGGAGTTGGAAATCTCATCACCACACCACCGAAAGCTTTTGTCCCGGGTTCTTGGCTTGGTATATTTGCGGTTGTTATCGGTAAGAATCGACTTTCTTCCAAATTTCTCATTTTTCATATGTTTGGTTAGCCTTGAAAATGGTTAGGAATAAATATTAGACCAACACTTAGTATATTATCGGATTTGGACTAAGAATTGGACTAAAATGCGTTAAAATGTAAATTTACCAAAAGTAACGTATTTAACTTATTATCGTATTATGTATTATGAGAAAGGCTTAAAATACAATTTGTTATCGAGCGGGAAAGTGTACAGATTTTGGACGAATATTTTATGACGCGGAAGCGCTGCCGAAATTCATTTCACGACTTTTTACGACTATAATCACTTATATAAGTAAACTTATATATAAAAGTAACATATTATACAATAACATCGTCTTTGGACTCAAAGACGCCAACGTATTTATAAATGTCATAATATTACTTAAAACGGACGTTTTAACCTCTTTCGACAAATAGACCTTCGTTACATAACGTGTTCGTAATCTAAAATCACCAAATGATGTTTTTACGACAAACTTTTATAAAAAGGGCTTTGAAAGTCATATTACGCTAATATTTTGAAAAGAAAAGACTTTAAACTCTGTTGGGTTATAACTTAGTCGAAATAGTTTAACTCCTAAACAATACTTCTAAATACGGATAAAGTAACTTACAAGATTAATACGGAAGCTATTAAGAAGTTACTACGGAAGACAAGTTAATGCGGCTGTTCAACAAGTTAATACGGACATCATCATTACTACGGAAGTATCAAGTTACTGCGGCCAAGACTGAAAGTTCCTACGGAAGACCACCTTGTCATGCAAGAATAATCTAATAGATAGAGTTAGAATTAGATTATGTTTCCTTTTGTAATTAGATTATGTTTCCTTTTAGATAACGATAGATGTAGATTTCTAGTTTATCTAGAACTAGCCTCAAGGTCTATAAATATAGATCCTTGTAGAATAGAAGAAACACGTTGTATTGATATCCTGATTTAATACAATTGAGGCTTAACATTCGACAATATTATTGTTTGTTCTTATTCATATTTTTACGATATTCTATTGTTCGATAACTCGTAAATATTGAAGTGTTCATCCGCTGCTGAACTTCTTCAATAGATCAAGATCTTAACGAAGGGAAACTTAATAAGTTATATTAGCTTATTCGATCCTGACAAGTGGTATCAGAGCACAGGAGGTGCTTTAGATCCATTGATCAACGAGTTGATAATCCTCATACGCAAGAATCAAGATAAACATCATGGCTGATGTTGCAATCAACAAAGTTCCTGTTCTGAATAGCAACGAATTCGACTTATGGAAACTACGAATCAAACAACACATCCTACTGTCCGACTATACAGTTTGGGACGTGATCATCAATGGTAACAAGCATGCTACCAATCAAGGAGCTGATGGACAGCCTGGAATCCTTACTCGACCAACGTTGACTGACCTGGAAAGAAGAGAAAAACAAACGGAGATCAAGGCTCTCAGTATTCTTTTAATTGCTATCCCCAACGAATACCAATCACAATTCGAAGAATATCAAGATGCCAAATCTCTATGGGAAGCTTTGGAGAAAAGATTCAGCGGAACAAAGAATACCAAGAAGAACAAGAAAGCTCTTCTTAAACAGGAATATGAGAATTTCAATGCCTTGAAGGACGAACGAATGACTCAGACGTTTGATCGATACAAAAAGCTCACAGGAGAGATGATCAGCGCAGGAATTAAGTATGAGAAAGATGACATCAACCGAAAGTTCATAAGAGCTCTAGGTAAGGAATGGAAAATCTACACGGTTTCCTATAGACAAGGAGACACATTGGAAGAACTGGAGTTGGATGATCTCTACAATGACTTACGTGTCTTTGAGTCAGAGGTGGAAGCAGACAAACCTAATAGTAGCAGCCACAGTATTAATAATGTTAATACTGCCCTTGTCACAACCTCTGGAGGAATAAAACATGAAAGTGGAGAAGAGATATCTTTCGAAGCATTCATCTCACAAAGTTCAAATCTCACTAGTGATGACGTGAAGCAGATACATCAAGATGACTGGGAAGAGATGGACTTAAAGTGGCAATCTGCCATGTTAGCTCTACGTGCAAGGAGATTTGTGAATCGAACCGGAAGAAGATTCAATCCAAGGAACAATGAACGAATTGCTTTCGATAAAAGCAAGGTGAAGTGCTACGAATGTAATGAACCAGGACACTTTGCAAGGGAATGTCCAAAGAAGTCAAAATCCAACAATTCACGACCCACTCAAGACAACAATCAAAGTGCACTCATGTCACAGGACATATTTGGATACGATTGGAATGACTTAGCCGAAGAAACTAGTCAAAACAGGGCGTTGATTTCTGAAGAACAAAATCCTGTTTATGCGGAAGATATTACTACTGTTCACCATGCATGCATAGCAGTAGTAATGGATGCGGATGACACGGTTTCTACGGAGGACATAGTTACTGCGGAGCTAGTTTATACTGACCTGGGTACTACAGAATTTAGCAACGATGTTTTTGGATATGACTGGACTGAAGATGATCAAGGAGCAACTCAAGACGATGCTCTAATGGCAATCGCCTCCTCATCAAAGGATCCTGAAACTCCATCTCTCATGGCCGAGGTAAATTCTAAACTATGTTCTTCTGAATGTAAGGAAGTAATTGTTAAATATAGAAATCACAATCAACTAATGAGTGATTCAATTAAAATCTTAGAAGAACAAAGACGATCAGCTGCTAGAGTCATTGATAACTTAGAAAATCAAATTAAATCACACAAAATAAATGAACAAAGTTATCAAGAGAAAATTAGCTTAGTTGAATGGCAAAGAGAGGATTTACTAGTTAAACTTAAGATGGCTAGGGAAGAAATCAAACGATTAGAACAAGAACATGATAAAGTTGAGTTAGATGTAGGGAAACTAGAACATGCTTCAAAATCAGTTAATGACCTATGTCAACAACAAATACATGGAAAGGTAAAAGCTGGTTTAGGTTACAAAGAAGTTGCCCCTCCATTTAACCAAAACTATATCCCTCCATCCGTAGATGAACCTAGGATTCCTATCTCTCAGACACCTCCAAAAGAATCATTCAATGTTGATCCAATCAACTATGATGACGTTCTGATTGAGGACTTAGTTGAAGAGAGTAAGCTAAACATTGTGAAAAATAAGGACATTCCTTTAGAAAATCACCTAATCACAATAGAAGGTATTACTCAACAGTCTTCACAAAGTCTAGTGTCCATGCCACATTATAATCCCATCAATAAGGTAAAAACATCCACTGAAAGTAAGACCAAAACAGTCCGCAAGGAAAACGAAAAGACTTGGAAACATATAGGTAAAAGAGGAAACCAACGAAATATGAACCAAGTAAAAGCTCAAAAAAATCAAATTATCAAAAGTTCAGCGAATGGATGTTTTATATGTGGCAAATTAAATCACTATGCAAAAGTTTGCTATCACAATCCTCAAAATCAATTGCAAGTGATTCAAAAACCACATCATGGGTTGGGATACACACGAAAGGTTGCACATAAAAACAAATCCATGAACAGTAGTAACAAAATAAATCATGCAAAGCATAAATTTGTTACTATAAATTCAAGAAGAAAAAGTGTGAACAAAAGTAACATATTTTCTAACAATAACAATAGAGTTCCTACTGCCAGACAAAATTTTGTTTCTACTGCAAAACTTAATACGGCCAAATATAATGGTGTTAATACTGCTCGTATTAATACTGTGAAAAATAACCGTGTTAATACTGCTAGTGTTAATACTGCCAAAGGTAACTTAGTTACTATGGCTCCTATCAATACTAGGAAACAAAGGCATGTCAAACCAGTATCTGTTCCTATTATTAAATCAAAAGCTGTTAACACTAAAATTGTTTCAAAAGCTAAAACATTCAAACAAGTGTGGCAACCAAAGATCCAAGTAACTCAACCACCTGTCCCTACAAAACTAGTCCAAAGGAAGGTGAGTTACTTTGATGAAATGGGCAAACCCAAGTCAGCTTTGGCTTGGGTTCCCACCAGAAACTAACTTCTATCGTTTATGTGCAGGTTCAGCCAACCAAAGAAAGTGAGAGCAGTTGGCATGTAGATAGTGGCTGTTCCAGGCACATGACGGGCAACATGTCATGTCTTCAGGACTTTGAAAAGTTCAATGGAGGATATGTTGCGTTTGGAGGAAATCCAAAAGGAGGAAGAATTTCTAGGAAAGGAACAATAAGCAATGGTACATTACACTTCAAAGATGTGTACTATGTGCAACAGTTGCAGTATAATCTGTTGAGTGTCTCTCAAGTCTGTGATGAGAAACACACAACTATATTTACTGCCGCTGAATGCATCATTATGAAGCCTGGATATGTCATAGATGAGAGTATGATCTTACTCAGAACACCAAGAAGAGACAATGTCTATTGTCTTGACATGTCAAAGGTTCAACTCACTTCATCTGAAGCATGCTTTCTCTCAAAAGCTACTCTAGATGAATCCACCTTATGGCATAGGAGAATGTGCCACATGAACCTGAAGAATATCAACAAACTGGTCAAATCAGGTTTAGTTAGAGGTCTCCCCAACAAACAGTTTAATCTAGATGACAACTGCTTAGCATGTTTGAAGGGTAAACAACACAAATCTTCTCACAAGACAAAGGAGATCAACACTAACACCACACCTTTACATTTACTCCACATGGATTTATTTGGTCCTACCAATGTAAAGAGCATTGCAAAGAAGTCATATTGCCTTGTCATCACTGATGACTTTTCAAGATACACATGGGTGTACTTTCTGGGTACCAAGGATGAAACAAGTCAGTTACTTATCACTTTCATCACCAAGATTGAACATCAAATTAATCTCAAAGTCAAGAAAATTCGATGTGACAATGGCACAGAATTCAAGAACCAAGTGATGAATGACTTTTGTGAAAAGAAAGGAATAGAGAGGCAATTCAGTGATGCTAGAACTCCTCAACAAAATGGAGTTGCTGAAAGAAGAAATAGAACATTGATTGAAGCAGCTAGAATCATGTTGGCAGACTCCAATCTACCCATCTTTTTCTGTGCAGAAGCAGTTAACACTGCATGCTATGTTCAGAATAGGGTACTTCTAGTCAAGTCTCACAACAAAACTCCATATGAACTCCTCCACAAGAGACAACCTTTGATCAGTTTCTTAAGAGCATTTGGATGTCCATGCACAGTCTTAAACTCTAAAGACTATCTTGGTAAGTTTGAGAGCAAAGCTGATGAAGGAACTTTCGTTGGATACTCATCACAAAGCAAGGCATATCGTGTTTACAATCACAAAACAAAGATCATAGAAGAAAGCTCCAACGTGACCTTCAATGAACATACTTACACCAAGAAGGGTCAAGGACCAAATTGGGTTTTCGATTTGGATGCATTAACCAAATCGTTAAACTCTAACTTTAAGTTTCAATCTTCTTCAGTTCCTACGGATACTGTTGCTACGACACCCTCTCTTCCTACGGATTCTCCTACTATGGAGCCAGTTACTACGGCTCCTATCATTGGTACTGCTCGATTAGATGTTAAATCTTCCTGTTTCTATGGAGGATCCCATTCAACTTTTTGATCCCATATCCCCAGATGAAACAGAAGATTCTTCTCATGAACCTACACATGAAGATGAAGCAACTACTACTAAGGATGATACAACACACCCCGATGGCATTCCACACTTAGTACAAGAGGATGAAAATGGAGTTGAACAAATTGTCATTGAAGAATTTGAGCCATATACTGATGTCATACCTTCTTCAGTTACTACTCCTCCATCTACTGCTTACTACCCAACCAATGATATGCCCTATTTGAATGATACAAACTTAGGCGCTGAACTAAGACTTGAGAAGATTCCATCTTCTCGTGTTGCAAAGAACCACCCACCTTCTCAAATAATTGGTGATCTTGACTTCTCAATGGAGACTAGAAGTCAAACCAAGTCCAAGAAGGATCCTGTGAAAGCTCTTCTTAATACATGTATGTTTGCCTGCTTTCTTTCTCAAATGGAACCAACAAAAATACAAGAGGCCCTACTGGATCCACATTGGATAGAGGCATGTCAAGCTGAGCTACTACAATTCAAGGTCCAAGGAGTATGGGAATTAGTGGAAGTCTATTTGGAAAGAAGGTGATAAGGACAAGATGGATCTTCAGAAACAAGAAGGATGAAAGAGGTATTGTGGTTAAGAATAAAGCAAGACTGGTTGCCCAAGGCTACACACAAGAAGAGGGAATTGACTATGAAGAGGTCTTTGCTCCAGTGGCTAGGATTGAAGCTATCAGACTATTTCTAGCTTTTGCTTCATTCATGGGTTTCAAAGTCTATCAAATGGATGTCAAGAGTGCATTCCTCTATGGTGTTATTGAGGAAGAATTTTATGTCAAACAGCCTCCTGGTTTTGAGGACCCTCAACATCCTCACAAAGTGTATAAACTGATAAAAGCTCTTTATGGACTTCGTCAAGCACCAAGGGCTTGGTATGACACTCTTTCTGATTACCTTCTCCAAAACAACTTTCAAAGAGGAACAATTGACAAGACACTCTTTTTCAAGAAATCCCACTCAAATATTCTTCTTGTTCAAATATACGTTGATGACATCATCTTTGGCTCTACCAAAGATGCTTTGTAAGAGTTTTAAGAATTAATGCACACTAAGTTTCAAATGAATTCAATGGGAGAACTTACTTTCTTTTTGGGTCTACAAGTCAAGCAAAAGGAAGATGGCCTCTTTATCAGTCAATCCAAGTATGTCAAGGACATTCTAACTAAATTTGGATTATTGGATGCCAAGATAGCAAGCACTCCGGTAGAAACTCACAAACAACTGACTGCTAATCTTGATGGGGAGGATGTGGATATACATAACTATAGATCAATGATTGGCTCCTTAATGTATCTCACAGCTTCAAGACCAGACATCATGTTTGGAGTTTGTGTTTGTGCAAGATATCAAACAAGACCCAAAATGTCACACCTAATTGCAGTCAAGAGAATCTTTCGTTACCTAAAGGGCAAGCCTAACTTAGGTTTATGGTATCCTAAAGACTCTCCTTTTGATTTAATTGCTTATACTGACAGTGAATATGGTGGTGAAAACTTAGACGGGAAATCAACAACTGGAGGATGCCAATTTATTGGCTCAAGACTGGTGTCATGGCAATGCAAGAAGCAAACAACGGTGTCTACCTCTTCCACAGAAGCTGAATACATTGCAGCTGCTAGTTGTTGTGCTCAAGTGCTATGGATACAAAATCAAATGATGGATTATGGCTATTCATTCATGAACACACCAATTTACATTGACAACAAAAGCACTATTAGCATCATCAACAATCCAGTCAAGCACTCCAAGACAAAGCATATAGAAATACGCTACCACTTCATAAGAGACTGTAACGAAAAGAAATTGATCCATGTTGAGAAAATCCACACTGACAATCAGCTTGCTGACCTTCTCACAAAGGCATTCCATGTGGGAAGATTCACATTCTTGATTACAAGTATTGGAATGATTAACATGGGTTGATATCAACTTCCTTTATCTCTTAGTATTTCTATTTTAAAGTCCCTTCGAGAAGCAGTAGTAACCTTAACATAAGTATCAATTGCCTTACTTTTTAGTATTGTGCTATGTTACTACTGCAACATTAATAGTAGAAACAAATTTTAACCAAAGTATGATTAGTACGGCCAAAATTGTCAGTATTAAGGGAAGGTTTAACTACTACTGCCCTTAATCTAATAATACAGATGGAATGGTTAATGCTGCTTAGTATTGTGTTACTACGGACCTCTGGTTAATACTGACAGTAATTCATGTTACTACGGACTGTCCAGTTAATACGGCTCGTATACCATTACTACGGTCATTAATCAACTTACTACGGCCATTATTTGTTACTACCGCAAATCACCGTATTAAAAGGTTTCTTAAACAATAAGTATTCCTAAATTAATGGTGATTTGACAAGTCAAAATACAACTTGTAAGTAACTTTTACACGTGGCACTTGATTATTGGACCTACTTTTTAAAATTTAGGCGCGAGGTACAGGTACAATGGACACGTGGCAATCCCCGATTGCACCGTTACTTTTAATCATCACCCGCGTCTAATCCAAATTGTCAAGTTGTTACATTTTTCACCATATAAATAGGGTTATTTTTAACCGTTTGAGTACTTACCTTGCTTAAAGAATCCTAATCGTCTAAAAAGTTACTGTTACAATCAAAATCCCTAATTTTTCTTTCAATCTTTGCTAATCCTGCTTCTAATTGTTTGTTGTCATCTAAATCGATTATACATTTATTAACAATGGCTGAATTACAGTTTTACATAACACACAATATGGTGGCTTTCTTGACTAAACGTGATGACAATGCCGATTTCCATCCGATTATCGATTTCTTGAATCGATCCAACATTAAACTGGCGCTAACAATAATCCCGAAATCAATGAAGCAGACATAAGGGATTTCTGGACCTCCGCAGAACTCAATCTTGAGGGGGAGGTACCTATCATCAATGCCACGGTGGATGGCAAAGCTATAAGTATTTCAGAGGCAACATTGCGCACACACTTATAACTCCGTGATGCTGCAGGTATTACACTTCTTTCCAATGAAATTCTTATTGAAAACTTTAAAAGAATGGGGTATAAGGGGGACCTAAACATCTCAACTTTTCAAAAAGCAAAATTGTCCCCCCACTGGAAATTCTTGTTGCATACTTTGCAACAATGTCTATCCCAAAAGAGAACGGGTTGGCATGAATGTAGCTCTTCTTTAGCTACTGCCATGGTATGTTTGGCCACCAACCGAACATATAAGTTTTCAAACTTAATTTTTGAGGGTATGAAGTGGAACTTGGTCAATCTTAAACACAAATTTCTAATGTATCCAAGATTCCTCCAACAAATTTTCAACTGTGAACTACAAAATCTTTCTAGATCTGAAAATGTTTTCTTTTCTCATGCACACACAAAGAAAGTTTTTACAAACATGAGAAAAGTTAATAAAGGTAGTTCTTCCAATCTGACACCATTGTTCTCTACAATGATGGTGGTCATAGTTTCTCAAGATGAAGGACAAGTGACTGCACCTCTGTCCCAACCACCATCTTCTCTTGCATCAACCAAAAGCACCACTGCAATTTCTGATGCAAGTGCTGAGGTTAGAACCCATGAGGTTAGAACTACAGTTTCTACTGCAAGTGTACCTCCAGATGCTACTGTGAGTTCTACTCCAGTTGCTACTGTCACAGTCACCACTTTTGTGACTTCACCCACAGTTTCTACACCTCACACACCATCCACAGCTTCTTTCTCAAGAAGACCAAAGAGGGTTCCTCAGCCTCTTGTGTCTCAAACTACCCCACTTACTCACACTCAAACATCATTACCTGAAACATCTTCAGGAATGACACCATTAGGGGAAAACATTGAGCATACCCCCTTGCTCACCGAGGTGGTCCATCAGGAGGGGGGTGACCATTTGGGGAGGGCTAATACTACTGAAGCACTCACTTCTCATAGTGAAGCTCAGGACAGTATTAAAATCTTTAAGACCCAAACCAAGGCAACACTAACCTTTGATGATGACTGGTTCTCTTCATTGGAAAGTGGTCCCTGGCGCCAAGGAACCATGGGAGAGATACATGTTTTCGCTAGGCAGGAGAGTGTCTCTACACCCTATGATCAACCACCTGTTGGTACCCAACATGAAAGGGGTGAGGGTAGTTTTACTCTAAACAATGAAATGATGGACATGTACAAAACTGTCATAACTAGGGTGGGTAAACAAGAGGAAACTCTTGCCACTCTCACAGGTTTGGTGCAACAGTTGTTGGCTCAGCAGGCTCTTCTATCTGCTCAAATATTGCCCAAAAGAACCACCACACGCAGCATTGGAACATCCCCCAGGCCATCAAGATCTTCGTCATCTGATGATACTCCTCCAACTGACAAAAAGGGGGAGAAAGAACATGAGACTCATATTTTATCATCTGAGGAGAGCAGGGGAGAAGAAAGAAAGAGTGATTAAACTGTCATTACTGCAACCTCCAAACAAACTGAAGATATGGAGATTGATAGTACTCTTAAGGGGGAGACAGAAAGAGAATATATGATGGTGGATGAAGAAGGAGAAAGAATGGTGGTAGATGAAACCACTGAGAAGGAACAAGTGCTTGAGGGGGAGCAAATGGTTGAAGAAACTGTAGAGGGGGAGCATACAAGGGAAATAGAAATGGAAGACACAACAATTTCTACCAACCCTACTGAATACATGGTTACTACGGACCCCATGGTTACTACGGCTTCTCAGACAGCTGTAATTGATACGGAGATAGTTTCTACGGAGCAAGTTACTACGGAAGCTGAAATGGTTTCTACGGAGATAGTTACTACTGCTAGTATTCCAGTTGCTACGGAGAACCCCGTAGATGATCAACCATCTTTCTTTACAACAACTCCTCCAACGTTTTACCAAGTTTCTCACACATTTTAAGTTATTCCATCTGAAGCTACAACAATCACTACCACAACATCTGAAGCTCCTGCTCCTACTTTTGATCAACAAGTTGCTGCGGATGAGCTAATTCAACAAGAAATGGCAAGAACATTTCTCATGTATGATGAGTCCACATTAACATCACAACTTGACAAGATCAAAGAAGACAAAAAGAAACAAGAAAATGAGAGAGCAGAACCTGAAAGAAAGAAGGTCATAGCTGCAGCAGTTGCTAGACAAAGAGCAGCAGAAGCTACAACACCAAAAGAAGGTCAACTTGCTCTACCTGAAGGTCAAGTTAATGTTTCTGTGTCTGCAGGTAAGTTTGGATACATCACTGTGAAGGGAAAACTTCAAAAGGTTAATCTTGATGATCCAAAACAATATGAAAAAGGTAAGGTGAAGGTTGTGGAGAAATCTAAAGAAGAGAGGAAGGAAGAAGAAAGACTGAAAAGAGAGAAGGCTGCAGCAGAAAGTGATGCTAAAAATCTGCTAGCAGAGTTGGAGAGGGAAAGGCTTGAACAAGAAAGAGCCTCTGCTGAGTTCTTGAAGAATCTTGCTGCTGAAGAAGAATTGAATCAAGAACCAACTCAGACTGATAGAGAAAGACTAAGAAAGATTGCTGAGGAGGATGCAATTCATGCTCAACAGATGGCAGATGAGCAGATTCAAGAAGTACTTCAACTTAAAGCTCAAGAGAAAGCTGATGAAGAGCTTGCCAAGAAAATGCTTGAAAAAGATGAACTCCTGCTCCAAAAGAAAAGCCAAAGCCAAGCCTGAGAAGAAGAAAATATTTGGGAAGAAGGAGTCCACAAAAGCCAAACTAGCTGAAGATAGGCAGAAATTTGTCTCTTATCTCAAGACGAAGGGCTATAATGGTAGGTATTTAGGACCTATGAAGATAGCTAGTTTATTGGAGCTGGTGGAGAAGGAAAAAAGAAAGAAGTTTAAAGAAAAGTTGCACTTGCAAAGATTGAAGAGAAGAAAAAGCAAGAAATGGAGAAAGTTATGAAGCTTGCTCTTGAAACTGGAAGGAAAATAATCCATGAACAAGGTAAAGAAGTACCAAATCCTATGGTTAGTACTGCTCCAGCTACGGATAAACCCACTGAGAAGCCAAAGAGGAAAAAGCTAGCATCCAAAAGAATTCCTCTTGCTAAGAAAAGAAGAGTAGAAACTTCTACTCCTCCAAATGCTTCTCAAGAAAGTCCTAACATTCCTTTTATGGATGTTAAGCAAGAACCGGTTAGTGTGGAGGAACAAGATCCTAAAGCTACCCAAGAAGATTGTTCACCATTCATTAACCATCTAGAAGGAGTAAGGTTTACTCCTTTAGCTGTGAAGCCTCCTATGATCATTGACTGGAAATTTCTTGGTGGGCAACTGGGAACAAAATATGAGGTTACAAGACAAGACAAATCAAAAACAATAGTTCCAGCCTTCCACCGAGTGATAAGAGATTTCGCAAGAGATGACTTAGAGAGAATGTATCAAAAAGGAAAAGTCAAATATTCTCATCGCCAAGGAGAATGCTCAGGTACTGATCATGCTATGGACTGTCTATGTGGTTTGTTTGAACCAGGATATGAGAAGAAAATCTCAGTATTCAAGAAGGGAGGTCCATTAAATCCAGTAGTCAAATGGTTTGTCTATGAACGAAGTGGTGTCTACTCAATAATAAGCCATGGAGTTTTACATGGTGGATAAACAATATCCACATGGATTGAAGACTTTGGAAGAACTGATTAAAGTCAAGTTATATGGACTTCTTGATTCAAGAATAGCACATGAACTGGTTTGGAGCATTCTGGTACAAATCACAGAAGAAAGAACAAAAGGAAAGGAAGCTGAGTTGCAAGACAAGGAAGAAAGAAGGAATGTGTAATTAACTTGAAAGTAGTTAAACTTGTTCTGTAATGAAATA